>JAJQWJ010000014.1:1577240-1594740 GCA_023637945.1 Phaethornis superciliosus | reverse complement strand
GTGAGTGTGTCTGTGTGTGTGTGAGTGTGTGTACAGCTCTGGGTGTGTGTGTGTACAGCTGTGTGTGTGTGTGTGTGTACAGCTGTGTGTGTGTGTGTGTGTGTGTGTGTACAGCTCTGGGTGTGTGAGTGTGTACAGCTGTGTGTGTGTGAGTGTGTACAGCTGTGTGTGTGTGTGTGTGTACAGCTCTGGGGGTGTGTGTGTGAGTGTGTACAGCTGTGTGTGTGTGTGTGTACAGCTCTGTGTGTGTACAGCTCTGTGTGTGTGTGTGTGTGTGTGTGTACAGCTTTGTGTGTGTGTGTGCAGGGACTCCCAGGGGATGGGGCATGGCAGAGGTGTGTGTACAGCTGTGAGTGTGGCTGCACACTGCTGGTGTCAGGCTGGGGGGGGAGCTTTTGCACACCCCATGTGTGTGTGTGTGTGTGCAGGGGTGAGGGGTGCGGTGGTCACCCCACTGCAGGGCTGGTTGGGTTGTGTGTGTACAGGCACACTCTGTGTGTGTGTGTGTGTGTGCACATAGCGTGGCTGCACGCACACGTGTGTGCTGGGAACCTGTGTGCATGCACACGAGTGTCTGTGCACAGCTGCTCCTGGCTCTGCGGGATGCACAGGGGCTGAGCTGTGTGTGTGTGTGTGTGTGTGTGTGTACAGCTGTGTGTGTGTGTGTGTGTGTGTACAGCTGTGTGTGTGTGTGTACAGCTGTGTGTGTGTGT
This sequence comes from Phaethornis superciliosus, assembly GCA_023637945.1. Lineage (NCBI taxonomy): Eukaryota > Metazoa > Chordata > Aves > Apodiformes > Trochilidae > Phaethornis > Phaethornis superciliosus. Next base: position 1,594,027 of record JAJQWJ010000014.1, on the reverse strand, counting down.
ACAGCTCTGTGCCTCTGCACAAAGAGGTAGTGCAAGGCATGTATGTGTACATAGCTGTATAATATGGATATATACACACGTATGGAATGTATATGTATATGTATATACATGTTTAGATGTGTTTGTGCCCTGCACATGGGCTGTGCACACATGCTGGGAGCCTCCCCATGCTCCTGTGCTGGGTCTGACACTGTGTGTGTGTGTGTGTGTGTGTGTGTGTGCCCAGCTGCACCCATGTGGGGCTGACATACATCATCTCTATACAGCTCCATACATCCCCACACATCCCCACACATCCCCACACATCCCCATACATCCCCATACATCCCCACACATCCCCACACATCCCCACACATCCCCATACATCCCCACACATCCCCATACATCCCCACACATCTCCATACATCCCCATACATCCCCATACATCCCCATACATCCCCACACATCCCCACACATCCCCATACATCCCCATACATCCCCACACATCCCCATACAGCTCCATACATCCCCATACATCCCCATACATCTCCATACATACCTCTGCATTTCCAGGTGTGTGTCTGCACCTCCCGGTGTGCTCTGCCTCAGAACACGTGTGCTGCACCCACGCTGCATCCTCGGGGGGGGGGGGGGGGGGGGGGGTGGGTGAGGCCCCCCCGTGTGCTGCTCCTCTGTGGGAGCTTTTGGGGTGCCTGTGCTGCTCCCCACCAAAACCCCGCGGGGGGGCCGGGGTCGGGACCCGTTGGGGGTGAGGGGAGAGCCCAGGGTGGGTGCTGGGGGTGGGTGCCCCCCCCCTGACCCCTCTCTCTCTTGCGCAGGGCGGGCTGGGGGTCCTGGTGGTGCTGAGCACCCTGGTGCTGTGCCGCAGCCTGCGCCGCCCCCCTCCCCATCACCCCCACTGCTACGGGGCGGCTGAGCTGGGGGAAGGTGAAGCCCCCCCGCACCTCTTGGGCCGCAGCCTGCGCTGGAACCACCAGGGCCCGGTCCAGTTGGTGCCGCACCTGGAGCGGCTGCAGGAACCCGGCGGGAGCCCCCGGCGGCACCGACGGCACCGGGAGAGCTCCTGCCCCGCGCTGCAGCTCCGGCTCGGCCTCCCCAGCGAGCAGAACGAGCGCTCCATCTCCCCCTGGCGATACCGGTCAGTGCCCCCCCCCCGCCTCCCCACCCTAACCCCCCCCTGCCTCAGTTTCCCTTCCCCAGCATCCCACGCCTGCAGGTTCTCAGGGGCACCCCCGGTCAGGGGGGGTTGGTCCCAGCAGAGGGGGGGGGGATGGGTGGGTTTGCCGCCTGTGCCCCCCCCCCTCCGCACACACCCTGACCCTGCCGCTTGTTGCTGCGCCGTGCCTCAGTTTCCCCGCCCCGGACACCCCTCACCCCCCATCTCTCAAGATATCCCTGGTGTCTATTCCAGGGAGAGATCCCAGCACGGGGCGACTTGGGGGGGGGTCATGGGGAGGGGCTCTGTGTGTGTGTGTGTGCCCCCACCCCGCTGCTGTCTGCTGCCCCGTGCCTCAGTTTCCCCACAAGCACCTCTCCCCCAGCACTTCCCACCCCCGGTGCTGATTCCAGAGGGGTTGATCCCAGCACAGGGGGGACTCGGGAGCTGGGGGGGGGGACACACACAGGGGAGGGGTCTCCCTGCCGGGGTCTCTCATGTCCCCTCCTCCCCCCGCAGCATCGATGAGGATGAGAACCGCTACCCCCGCAAGCTGGCGTTCGCCGAGTGCCTCTGCAGCGGCTGCGTGGATGTCAAGACGGGGCGGGAGACCACGGCCCTCAACTCGGTAGCCATCCACCAGACCATGATGGTCCTGAGACGAAAACCTTGCCCTCGGACCAGCGGCCCGGGACTCGTCACCTTCGAGGTGGACTACATCAGGGTGCCGGTGGGCTGCACATGTGTCCTGCCCCGCACCGGCCCCTGAGACCCCCACATCGGGCACTGAGACCCCCACATCGGGACCTGAGACCCCCCCTGGGCACTGAGACCCCCACATCGGGAGCTGAGACCCCCCCTGGGCACTGAGACCCCCACATAGGGCACTGAGACCCCCACATCGGGAGCTGAGACCCCCCCGGGACACTGAGACCCCTCCTGGGCACTGAGACCCCCACATAGGGCACTGAGACCCCCACATCGGGAGCTGAGACCCCCCCTGGGCACTGAGACCCCCACATCGGGAGCTGAGACCCCCCCTGGGCACTGAGACCCCTCCTGGGCACTGAGACCCCCACATAGGGCACTGAGATCCCCACATCAGGAGCTGAGACCCCCCGGACACAGACACCTCTGGACACTGAGACCCCCACATGGGGCACTGAGACCTCCCCCCCAGGCACTGAGACCCCCCCAGGCACTGAGACCCCCACATTGGGACCTGAGACCTCCCCCCCAGGCACTGAGACCCCCACATTGGGACCTGAGACCTCCCCCCCAGGCACTGAGACCCCCCCGGGCACTGAGACCCCCCCCCCCCCCAGCTCCCGTGGAGCCCTTAGTGTGACCGTGTCACCGCACCCATCCCCTCCCCCCCAGCCCGTGCTTGTTTTAGAGCACCCAGCCCCCAACCCCCCCTCAATTTCCCTCCCCGAGACCCTCACCTTATTATTTATGAATTATTTATAATTGCTGCTTGGGTGGGGGAGGGAGGAGACCATATTTTTAAACCCATATTTATTGCTGACCCCCCCCCCCTCTCCTGGCCAAAGCTGCAACTCTGGGTGCAGCAGCACCCCAGGGACCCCGAGGGGACCTGTCCTTGGGGTGGGTGGGGGTCGTTGATTATTTATTTCCCCCCCCTCTGTCCCCGAGCTATTTATTTCCCTCCAGACGTGCAATTTAATGCACAGCCTGCAATAAAGGCCGATGCTCCAGCCATGGTCCTTGCTCTGTTCCCAGGCAGGGTGCAGGGGGGGGTCCAAGGGGTGCAGATAGGGATGGAGGGAGTGGGGGGGGCACCCATGGGTGTCCCAATCTTCTGGGGGTTAGGGGGAGGGGGTATCTCCCAGTATGGTGGGCAAAAAACCAGTGCCCCCCAGTGCAGCCAGAGATGGGAGGTGCTGGGAAGGGAGGGGTGGTGGGGAGGGGGTGTCCAACTCCTCCTGCCCCCCCCTTTCCCATGGCTCTGCCCTCAGACACCCATGGGGTCCCAGCGCCATCTGCTGGGGTCACCAATGGGTGCCATGGGGTGGGGGTGCACCCCCTGCCCGACTTGGGGGGGAACGATGGATTTGTCAACCCCTACAAGTGGGTGCCTAAAACTGGCGTGTTTGTCCTTAAAAATCAAAGAGGGGAGTGAGAGGCAGGAGGAGTCAGCATCTTTCCCACCTTTTATTGCAAAAAGTGACCAAAAAAAAAAGAAAAAGAAAAAGCAAGAGCTGGCGCAGGGAGCAGAGCTGCAGAGCTGCCTGATCCCCTCCCCAAGGGATTTGGGAATTCCTCAGGGAATTGGGGGCTGCTTGGAGACCTGGGGATCCCCTGGAAGCTGAGCATCCCCTGGAATGAGGGGATCCCATAGGAAGAGGGGAACCCCTGGGTGCTGCAAACCCACCCACCCCCCCAGGAGCTGAGCACCCCCTGGGATGTGGGGATCTCCAAGAGCTTGGGAGCCCCCAGGGATCTGGTGATCCCCAGGAGCTGGGGGATGCCCCCCCAGAAGGGAGCTGAGGATCCCACAGGAACTTGGTGGGGAGCCCTGGGGGATTTGGGGATCCCACAGGAGCTGAGGAGTGCTCAGGAATTTGGGGATCCCCAGGAACACACCCGGGGAGCTGAGCATCCCTGGGGGATTGGGGGGGGATCCCCTGGAATTTGAAAGCTGAGGAACCCTCAGGGATTTTGTGATTCACAGGAGCTGGGGGCCACCCCCCCACTCCCCCCGAGGAGCTGAGCATCCCTGGGGGATTTGGGGATCCCCAGGAGCTGGGCCCCCGTTTGCCCCCAGGGTTCTGGGGTGCAGCTGGAAGCAGGAGCAGCAGCAGCAGCAGCAGGAGGGGTTTTATTTCCCCAATCCCCCCCCTCAATTCCCATCACTCAGCCTCGACAGGGATGGGGTTCACCTGCCCCCCAACCTCCACCGCCTGCTTCTTGCGGGCGTCAGGGGGGGGTCGGGGAGGGGGGTTGTTGGGGGGCTGCTTGAGGGTGTCCCCCACGTGCAGCCTCTCCCGGGGCTTCTGCTCAATGGGTCTCCACTCCTCCCCACGCACTGCAGCCTGCAAAGACACGGGGGGGTGGGTTGGGGGGCTGTCAGGGGGAGGGGAGAAGAAGGGGGGGGATGGTTTCTCCTCCAGCCCCCTCCCCAAATTCCCCCCCACTCACCAGCAGGTAGATGCCACTGGCAATGCCCAAGCAGACGGTGCCCAGGATGGTGGAGAGGAGGAACCCAGCAGGGACAGCCAGGCTGGGGGGGAAACAGGGGTTCAGGGGGAGGAGTAAGGGGGAGGGGGGGAGTCCTGCACACCCACTCTGACCCCCCCACCCCCCCTGCCCCACTTACGCAGCGTGCAGGATGGCTCGGATGTAATAATTCCTTGTGAGGGGCCCAAACACCTTCACCACTGCTGTCATGTACTTCTGCCCACTGCAGAGCAACACGGGGGGGTCAGAGGAGACAATACCCCCACCCCAAGGGGTCACCCAGACCCCAGGGACCCCCCCCCCCCCATCCCTGTGTTACCCCTGGATGGGAACCCCCCCGTGGGAGCCAGCCCTGATCCCAGTGCCAGGTCCCTGTGTCTGGGGGGGGGTGGGTGAAGGGGGGGGTCTGTGCTCTGATTTGAGGGGTGAGGGGGGGGCACACAGCACTCACCACCTCTCCATGGTGGAGCCCTTTTTCCTCTTGCTCCTGGGGTACTCCAGCAGGCAGACAAAGACACCTGCAGCACTTGTTGGGGGGGGGGTGTCAAGGAAAAGGGATGCTCGGGGGGGGGGGGGGGTTGGTGGTGGGAGGGTTAATCCCTGAGCAAAACCCTCACTCGAAAAAAAAAAAAAAAACCAACAAAAAGCGGCTGTTTGGGGCAGGAAGGGGAGCGATTTGGGCTCAGATTGAGGAGGGTGTCCTGCCCCCCCCCCAAAGTATCCTCGGGGCAGGGTTTTCCAGGGATTCATTCCTCCCGGGAAGGATACATGGCATAGGCTGCAAAGTACCAGCCCTGGAACTGCCCTGCCACTGCCACAATGCCACCTGTCAGCAGGACTGAGGGGACACAGAGGGGCTGGGGGCTGCCCGGGGACAGGGACCCCCCCCAAACCCGGGATACACCCCCCCAAACCGGGATACAGCCCCCCTAACCGGGATACAGCCCCCAAACCCGGGATACAGCCTCCAAACCCGGGATACAGCCCCCAAACCGGGATACAGCCCCCAAACCCGGGATAGGGACCCCCCAAACCCGGGATACAGCCCCCAAACCGGGATACAGCCCCCCCAAACCGGGATACAGCCCCCCCAAACCGGGATACAGCCCCCCCAAACCGGAATACAGCCCCGACCCCACATGGGGACTGAGGGGTCTGCGTGCGGGACCCCGCGATGCAGGGAGGGAAGGGGGGGGGGTTCTGGGGGGTTCTGGGGGGTTCTGGGCAGGGGGGGTTCTGGGTTTTTGGTGCCCAGGGCACATGTCAGCCCCCCCCCCCCGTGAGGTTTGGAGCGTTCTGGGTGTTTGGGGAGTGAGGAGAGAAAAGGGAGAGGGAGGGAGAAAAAGAGTGAGAGAAAAAGAGAGAAGGAAGGTGAAAAAGAGAGGGGAAAAATAAAAAAATAAAAAAAAAAAAGAGAAAGGAGAAAAAAGAAGAAACATAAAAAAGCAACAAAGTAAGAGAAACAGGGAAAAAAATAACAGGGAAAATAAACCACAGGAAGAAGAGAAATAAAAAGCAAAAGAGAAAAAGAAGGGGGGAGAAAGGGGAAGAGGAGGAGGAAGGAGAGGAGGAGGAAGAGGAGGAGGAGGAAGAGGAGGAGGAGGCTCCAGCCCCGGGACTTCCCCGCCCGTCCCCCATTTCCCGGCACCCCCAGACCCCCCCGGGCCGGCACCTCTCGGGGTTCTGCCTCCCCCCCCTTCCGAACCGGGGCAGCCCCAGAACCCCCTCCCCGCACTCACTCAGCCCCGCAGCCAGCGCCTGCTCGTTAGCCCACATGGCCCACTCGATCTGCCCCATAGCTCCTCCCGAACCGGTTCCGAGCCGGTTCTGATCCGGTTCGGCTCCTCCCGATCCGGTTCCGATCAGGTCCCGATCAGGTTCAGATCAGGTTCGGCTCCTCCCGATGCGGTTCTGATCCGGTTCGGCTCCTCCCGATCCGGTTCTGATCAGGTTCGGCTCCTCCCGATGCGGTTCTGATCCGGTTCGGCTCCCCCCGATCCGGTTCTGATCAGGTTCGGCTCCTCCCGATGCGGTTCTGATCCGGTTCGGCTCCCCCCGATCCGGTTCTGATCCGGTTCGGCTCCTCCCGATGCGGTTCTGATCCGGTTCGGCTCCTCCCTCCCCGGTTCCACTCGCCCCACCCCGCCCCGGATTCGGTTCGGCTCCACTCGGCTCCTCCCGCCCCGGTTCGGCTCAGCCCAGCTCGGTTCCGTCCAGCCCGGTTCTGCTCCTCCCGACCCGGAAAGCGGATGTGGGGTGGCCCCGCCCCCTCAGTCAGTGGCCACGCCCCCTCCCCACAGGCCCCGCCCCCCGGTGCCATCCCCGAGGGGACAGGAAGGGACTTGGGGGGTGACAATGGGGGGAGGATGAGTCCGAGCCATGGGGACACCATGGGGACACGGGGGGTGACAGGGGTGGTGGCGGGGGGACAGGAGCAGTCCTGTAAGGGACATGGTGGGGACAAGGACCATGGGGGGGTGGGGACAGGGTCAGCCCCACAAGGGACACGGGGGGGGACAGGGTGACTCCCAGAAGGGACAACTGGGGGGACAGGGGCCATGGGGGGTGACAAGAGGGGTGCAGGGGGACAGGATCAACCCCACAAGGGACGTGGGGGACAGGATCAGTGCCAGCAGGGACAACTGTGGGGACAGGGGACAGGAGCAGCCCCACAAGGGACAAGGGACAGGGGCCATGGGGGTGACAGGGATGGCAGACAGACCCCAAAGCAGTGCTGCTGCTGGAAAACCTCTATTTCCTTACAAAACATTAAAAAACAGCCCCGGGGGGGTCACATCCCAACCCCCCCCCTGAGCTTGGGGACAGCTTTGCACGTGGATGGACTCAGCACCCCTAAGCCTCTCCCCCCAGAATGTCACAGCTGTCCCCACGGGTGTCACCAGGGCTCAGGCACTGTGGCAGGGGAGGCCATCAGCTCCCAGGAGGTGCTGCTTGGGGTCATCCACCAGCTGGGGACCAGGGCCGGGCTGTGGGGACAAAGGGGACAGCTTAGGGACAGCTTAGGGAGCCCCACAGAACCCCAAAAGCCACCCCACGGGTCACAGCAGTGGGGACATGTTGAGGGGACAGGGTCCTGCAGAGCCCTGGGGACAGGGTGATGTCTCAGGCACAGCCCTGGGGAGGGATGGGGGACCCCTGGGGATGGGGACAGGGACCCCCAGAGAGCCCTGGGGATGGGGATAGGGTCCCAAACACCCCCCTAGGGATGGGAACAGGGTCCTGGGGATGGGGACAGGGTCCTGGGGACAGGGACAGAGCCCTGGGGACAGGGACAAGGCTCCTAACAGACACCTGGGGATGGGGACTGGAATGGGGTCCCACCCGAGACCCGTGGGGATGGGGACAAGGTCCTGCACCCCCCCTGGAGATGGGGTCCTGTGCACCCATAAAGACAGGGATGGGGTCCCCACACCCCCCCCTGGGGATGGGGACAGGGGTGGGGTCCTGCAAACAGCCCTGGGGACAGGGATAGGGTCCCAAAGCCACCCCTGAGGATGGGGACAGGGATGGGGTCCCAAAGCCACCCCTGAGGATGGGGACAGGGATGGGGTCCCATACAACCCCCCCAGGATGGGGACAGCACACCCATAAAGGTGGGGATGGAGTCCCCACACTCCCTCCCCGATGAGGATGGGGACAGGGGTGGGGTCCTGTGCCCCCCTGGGGACACGAATGGGGTCCCCCAGCTGTCCCCTGGGTGAGGGGGGCAGAGCCCCATGCCCAGCCCCATACCTTGGTGTGCAGGATGTACCGGATGGCTCCCGGCACCGGCTCCCTCACCACGGTGGCCACCAACTCCTCTGGCAGCGTGGCCGAGCCCACGGGCAGCCCTTGGATGAACCTAGGGCAGAGCCAAACCCTCAGTCCCGACACCCCCCCCTCTCCCCCATCTCCTGCCACCCCCCCACCCCAGTAAGCCATGGGATTCTCCTTACTGGTCCCCGTTGGGGGCAGGGGGGAAGCTGCGGGTCACCACCTCGACGAACTCGGCCACCGTGTCCTCCAGGGTGAAGATGACAGCGTTGGGGCCAGCATCGAAGGTGTAAGCCACCTGTGGGGGGGGTGGCAGGGTGAGGGACCACGGCCCCACAGCACACTGGGTGACCCCCGGGGTCATCGTGTGTCCCCGTGTCCCCCCCAGGTACCTTGATGTGCCCGTGGTGGGCGTTGAAGCGATGTGCCAAGGAGATGATGCGGCGGGAGACATCGTTGAGGTAGAAGATGGGGGGGAAGGTGTCGAGGCAGGTGGCATGGAACTGGTTGCTGTCCTGCATGGCCAGCTTGCCAAACCCCTCAAAATCCCTCTGCAGGATGTGTTGGGTCATCTGGGCCAGGCGTTCCGGAACCACCACCTCCGCCCGGTGCTGCCACCGCGGGAGGAGGGACACTGTCACCCCGGCTTGGGGACACCGAAGACTTTGGGCTTTGTTTGAGGGCTTGGGGGGCATCTTGAGAACGGAATCCCCACCCCGGGAGGGAGAAATTCCCCACCCCAAAAGCAAGGGGCCCCCCAACCCCTGCCCGTGCCCCCCGTACCTTCAGCAAGGGGCTGGTGTCCACGCTGGTCTGCATCCCCGCCGTGCTGCCCACCTGCTTCTTCTCCTCACTCACCTGGGGAGGCACCAGGTGCTGGGACAAGACCCCACACGAGCACCCAGACCCGTCAAGGGGGATCCCCAGACCCCGGGGTCTGCACCCACAGGGGATTAAGGGTGGTCCCAGAGCCCTCTCCCCAAATCCCACCCGGCTCCCGAGCCCCCAGCCCCACACCGAGGAGGATCCCTTCACCCTGAGGTCTGCACCCACACATGGTGCTCCCACCACCTTCCCCCCAAATCCCACCCAGCCCCCTTGATCCCAAAGTCTGCACCCACACATTGCTGGGGTGCTCCCACCACCTTCCCCCCAAATCCCACCCAGACCCTCAGCCCCCCAGTGGGGGTTGCCCTGGTCTGCACCCATAGGGGGTTGGGGTGCTCCCAGTGGCCCCACCACAATCCCACCCAGCCCTACACCCAGGAGGATCCCTTGACCCCAGGCTTTTGTTGGGGTGCTCCCAGCACCCTCCCCCCCAAATCCCACCCAGCCCCTCAGCCCCACACCGAGGAGATTCCCCCAATCCCAAAGTCTGCACTCACAGACAGCTCTTCCCCTGACCCGGGGGGGGTCGGGGTGCTCCCAGTGGCCCCACCACAATCCCACCCAGCCCCACACCCAGGAGGACCCCAAAGTCTGCACCCAGATGTGGTTGGGGTGCTCCCCAGCAAACCCCCCCTCATCCCCAGCCAGGGGCTTCCTCCCACCCCCCCCCATGCAGGAGGTGCCCCCCATCCCCTCACCACCAAGATGAGGACCCTGAGCTGGGGCCAGTGTGTTTCTGGGGCCACTTGGTGGGCGATGCTGTCCCTGCCATCGGGTCTCTCCCCCCTCTGCCACTGCACGAACCCCCCCAGCATGGAGCGGCAGGCACTGCCCGACCCGACCCGCGCTGCCTCCGACAGATCCAGATCCCCCTCTGTCACACCATAGAGCCGGGCCAGAACCGAGACTGCGGGGACACCCACCGGGTCAGCACAGCAAGGAGCAGGCAGGGAATGTCCAGGAAGGTTGGATGGGAACTCCAGAGATCACCCAGCCCCTCCCTGCCAAAGCAGGGTCACCCCGGGGGGGTTCAGTCCCAGACTCCCACTGCTCAGACTCCACAACCCCTCGGGGCTCCCTCACACTCCAGAAGTTTCTCCTCACCTTGAGCTGGAACTTCCCATGTTCTACCCTCAACCCATTATTCCTTTTATTACCCATTATTACCCCAAAAAGAGACTATCCCCTTCCTCTTGCCCCCCACCCCTCAGATACTGATGGGCATTCCTAGATCCCCTCTCACCCTTCTCTTCTCCAGCCTCAACAGACCCAGGTTTTTTTTTCTCTTTTTTTTTTTTTTCCCAGCAGAGATGCTCAAGTCCCTTCCTCACCCTCCCAGCTCCCCCTTGGCCTCTCTCCAGTAGATCCCTGTCTCTCCTGAACTGGAGAGCCCCAAACTGGATCCAGTATTCCAGCTGTGGTCTCCCCAGGGCAGAGCAGAGGGGAAGGAGAACCTCCCTGGATCTGCTGGACACACTCCAGGGCCACCACTGGTCCTCCTGGCCACCAGGACACATTGCTGACCCACGGAGAACTTCCTGCCCAGCAGGACTCCAAGGGATTCTCCATGGAGCTGCTTCCCAGCAGGACACCCCCTCACCTGTCCTGCTGGTTGGGGTTATTCCTCCCTGGATGCAGAACCCTACACTTGTCCTGACACAACTCCAGGAGGTTAAGGCCCCACCTGGGAGTCCTGCATCCAGTTCTGGAGCCCCGATTCCCAGAAGGACATGGAGATGCTGGGATGTGTCCAGGGAAGGGCCAGGAGGATGCTCAGAGGGCTGGAAAACCTCTGCTAGGACAGACTGAGAGAGCTGGGGTGATTCAGGCTGGAGAGGAGAAGGCTCTGAGGAGACCTCAGTGTGGCCTTCCAGTGTCTGAAGGATGTGGAATATCTGAGGGATGTGGAATATCTGAGGGATGTGGAATATCTGAGGGATGTGGAATATCTGAAGGATCTGCAGTCCCAGAGGAAAGCTGGGGAGGGACTTTTTAGGGCCTCTTTAGGTAGGGATAGGACAAGGGGGAATGGATTCAAACTGGAGGAGGGGAGATGTAGATTGGGAGAAGTTCTTCAGCATGAGGGTGCTGAGCCCCTGGCCCGGTTTTTCCAGAGAAGCTGTGGCTGCCCCATCCCTGGAAGGTTTTAGGGCCAGGCTGGATGGGGCTTGGAGCCCCCTGGGCTGGGGGAGGTGTCCCTGCCCATGGCAGGGGTGGCACTGGGGGAGCTCTGAGGTCCCTCCCAACCTTCCAAAGCGTATGATTGTAAGAAGGGGGGACCCCCCTGCCCCCCCCGTCCCTGCTGACCCAGGCAGGCGTATCCAGCAGCCGAGGAGGCCAGGCCAGCAGCGGTGGGGAAGTTGTTCTGGGTGGCCACGTGGACTTTGTAGGAGAGGCTGAGAGCGGCCGCGTCCTCGGCGCTGCCCCCGCGGCGTTTGCGGGCGAGACGGCGGACTGGGGGCAGAGGAGGAGGAGGAGGAGGAGGAGGATGGCAGAGGGGACATCCCCCCCCCCCCCACCCCCTGCCTGAACCCCTCCAGAGGGGGGTGTGGGGGCACTGACCTTCCCGCAGGCAGGCCTGCACCCGGGGGTGCCCCACGTCGGCCTCCTCCCCGTTCAGCCACAGACGGTCCTCGGTGAAGTCCCGGCTGGCGGTGGCCGTGGTGGTGGTCTTCAGCTTGGGGGGAGGGGGGAAAAAAAAGGGGGGGAGGTGGGTGGGTGGGGGCTCAGCACCCCCTGTGAGTGGTGGTGGTGGGGGGGGGGCTGAGTGTGCCCCTCGGCCTGTACCTACCTGGTCCTGGTGCAGTGTGACACTGAGCGAGGAGTTGATGGGCAGGATGAGATCAGTGTCCCGCTTACCCCCTGCAAGAGAGAGGGTGACAGGGGTGACAGGGGTGACAGGGGGTGATGGGGGGTGGCAGGGAGGTGGCAGGGAGGTGGCAGGGGGTGAGAGGGAGGTGTCAGGGGGGTGGCAGGGGGTGGCAGGGGGTGATGGGGAGTGACAGGGGGGTGGCAGGGGGGTGGCAGGGGGGTGGCAGGGGGTGTCAGAGAGTGGCACAGGGTGGCAGGGGGTGGCAGGGGGTGGCAGGGGGTGAGAGGGAGGTGGCAGGGGGGTGGCAGGGGGGTGTCAGGGGGTGATGGGGGGTGGCAGGGAGTGATGGGGGGTGGCAGGGAGGTGGCAGGGGGTGAGAGGGAGGTGTCAGGGGGGTGTCAGGGGGTGATGGGGAGTGACAGGGGGGTGGCAGAGGGGTGGCAGAGGGTGTCAGAGAGTGGCACAGGGTGGCAGGGGGTGGGAGGGAGGTGGGAGGGAGGTGGCAGGGGGGTGGCAGGGAGTGGCAGGGAGTGGCAGGGGATGACACGGGGTGACAGGGGGTGACACGGGGTGGCAGGGGGTGACAGGGGGTGACACGGGGTGGCATGGCACCACATCAGTTAGGATGGCACAGCACAGGCTGGCACACCTTGTCTGGGCATGGCACAGCATGGCACAATGCAGCACAGCACAGTGTCACTTGTCACAGCACAGTGTCACTTGTCACAGCACAGTGTCACTTGTCACAGCACAGTGTCACTTGTCACAGCACAGTGTCACTTGTCACAGCACAGTGTCACTTGTCACAGCACAGTGTCACCGAACAGAACAGTCTGTCACGGCCGCCTGGCACTTGTCACTTGTCGGTGTCACTCGGTACGGCTCAGTGTCAGGCGGCACAGCACACCTTGGCACGGCCAGGCCCGGCACACCCCATCCCGGTACCAAACCCGTCCCGCCCGGTACCGGGTCCGGTCCTGTCCCGTCCCCAGGAGTCCCCGGTTCGGCCTGTCCCTGCGGGCACTCACAGTATTTGATGACGGCGATGTTCACGGGGGCCGTGCAGGTCACCCTGCTCACCCTGCTCACCTCCCGCTCCTCCTCCTCCGCCATCGCTGCCGCTGCCCCCGGGAGCCCCGGGACCGGGAGCTGACCCAGGCCCCGCCCCCTCCCCCCCACGTGACCGTCACCTGCCCAGCGTTCCCGCCTCGCCATTGGCTGCCGCGGCAGCGCCCGGGACCTGACGCCCAATGGCAGCGATCGGACCACGGCCAGGCCACGCCCACTGAGGGGGCGTGCGCGGGAAACGCCGGGGGCGGGAAGGAGCTGCGCATGCGCACAGTGCTCCCAGTGCTCCCACCAGTAACTCCCAGTAACCCCCAATAACGCCAGCACCCATCTGCCTCAGCCTCCCCAGTGCCCCCCAGTAACCCCAGTAACCCCAGCACCCGTCTGCCCCAGCCTCCCCAGTGCCCCCCAGTAACCCCAGTAACCCCCAGTAACCCCAGCACCCATCTGCCCCAGCCTCCCCAGTGCTCCCAGTATCCCCCAGTAACCCCAGCACCCATCTGCCTCAGCCTCCCCAGTGTTCCCCAGTAACCCCAGTAACCCCAGCACTCGTCTGCCCCAACCTCCCCAGTGCCCCCCAGTAACCCCACTGCCCTTCCAGTGTTCTCAGTGCTTCCACAGCCCCTGTGCCTCTCACATCCCAGTGCTCCCAGTATCCCCAATATCCCAGTGCTCTCCAAATCCTTGTTACCCCCCTCCTCGCCCCAGGATTCCCAGAACCCCCCCTGAGTGCTCCCACAGCTCCCAGTAAGGCCAGTACACGGGAGGAAGGGTAGAGCTGGTGGGTGAAACTGCCTTTATTGAGAAAAAAATGGTTTGCTACAAAGACCTGGTGGATTTAATTCTTCTTCTGAAAAAAAATCATTATTATTAATAATAATAATAATAATAATAAAACAACCCAAGTCCATCTCACCCCAAGTTCTAGGTTATGCAAAAAATCTGTGGCAGGGAACCCAGCGAGGGGCAGAGGAGCTGCTGGGGCTGAGCCTGGGCCCCCAGGTTCCCCCCCAAAGCAGCCAGGGCTGCCCCTGCACTGGTGTGGGGGGCAAAGAGGAGGAGGAGGGAGGAGGGAGGAAGGAAACCCAGGGGTCAGTAGTGCTGAGAGCCCCCCAGGACTGAGCAAAGGAACCCAAAGAAAAGCACCCCCCAGCAGAGAGCAGTGCTGGAGCCACACCTGGGGTCAGGCAGAGCCAGCAGGGACAGAGGGATGGCACCCCCAGACCCCATCCCTGCACCCCCCCATGGCAAAGCAGCACCCTGGGGGCACCCCACCTCCCCCCCCCAGCTCTGGGGGACATCTCCCTGCCAGGGCTGCCCTGGGGGTGTCCCTGGCCAGGCTGGATGGGACATGGAGCATCCCGGGATGGTGGGAAAGTGTTCCTGCCCGTGGGAGGGGGTGGGATTGGGGGGGGGGGGGGGCTTTAAGGTCTCTTCCCACCCAAAGCCACGGTGTCCCCTCTGCCCAGGAGCATCTCTTGGATCAGCTTCTGCCCAAGGTGCCCCATTCCCAGGGAGAGGATCCCATTTTATGGGGACGAGATGCCAGGTGCTGGAGATGGGATCCCACACCCAGCACCCACACGGAGCTTTCAGACCCCCCCAAAGGGTGAGGAGCTCAGAGGAGGGACAGCCAAGCAGCTGGGAAGACACAATGCTCCTCAAAAAAAATATAAACAACCCCAAAAAGGCAGCCCAGGGAGGTGCTGCTCTGACCCGACCTCTGTGTGTCATCACGGAGAAACCAGGCAGAAGGAAAGAGCCCACAAATGACCCCAGGACACCCCAGTGCTCCCCAGCACCCCTCAGAGTCTCCACACTGATCAGTTCCCCCCCCCAGCTCCTTCCTCCCAGAGGATTTAAAATCCAAAGCACGTTCCCTTTGTTTGGGGGTTTGCTTTGGTTTGGTGTCGTGTTTTTTTTTTTTTTTTTGGTCGTTTTGTTGTGTGTTGTTTTTTTCTTTTTTTTTTTTTTTGTTAAAAAATATACTTTCTTAATAATGTTCCATAAAAATAACTCTAGTCCCCAGTGACAGCTATTGCAGAGTGAGGAGTTAACAGCTTCTGTGCCCCCTCTTACAAAACGTGGAAAAGGCGTAGAAAAAAAAACCCCAAAAACAAACTCAGTATCACAAGAGCCTGGTACAAAAGGAGGGAAGGTGACAGTTTCACCCCACGCTGTCCCCACAGACTCCTCCCAAGCCGCTGGGCCACACGAGGACAAACTGGGATCCAGCAGGCACAGGAGGGGGTGGAGGAAGGGATGGGACAAAGCGATGTCTCTGGGAAGAGCCTTGGAGAGTTGGAAAAAAAAACCAAACCCAAACCCCAGAGCTGCTCTGTGCTGTTTTCTTCCTTCTCAAAGAGGATGTGGACAGCTTCAAGGTGGGGTGTTTCTGCACAAAGGTACCTACTCAGTTGCAACAGAGAGCATGAAGACAAACAGTGCCAAAAAGCATCTAATAATAAATAGGTCTGGATACAGGTGGGGAGGAAATCCCTTAAACCCGGGAATGATCCCAGCCCCTTGGGCTCAGGCTCCTCTCTCCTTCCCAGCAGGCAGAAAAAAAAAGTCTCTGCTCACTCACCGGGGTCCAGCACGAGGCTCAAAAGATTCCCACACCTTTTCCAAGAAGGTGGGATTTGCCTGGAGAGGAGAGGGCAGAGAAGTTGCAGCGTGTCTCTGGGGTGCTGGGGAGGCTGAGTGTGCCCAGGGGGTGCGCAGGGGGTGGGCAGGGCTGCTCCGGGGTCACCCTCAGTTCTCTGAGAGGGAGAGGGCCAGGGCAGCCTGCAATGCTGCCTCCTCGTCGATGTTGTAGTCCTGGAAGCAGAGAGGGAAGGTGAGGAGAGGTGGCAGGGTCACCTCCATCCCGCTCCTCCCCCAGGACACACCTCCCAGGAATGCCACAGGATTTTGGGGGGGGGGGTTTGTCACCAGGGTCCTTTTCTCCTGCCTCGTCAGCCCTGCTCTGAGACCTGGCAGGGGTGAAAGGTGCCCAGGCACAGAGCTGTGACCAAAGGATTTTAGCAAAGCCAGGGTTGGGTCTGTGTGGCACAGCCATTGCTCCCCAGATGGTGATTTTGGTCTGGAAAAAGCTGAAAGTTGCTTTCCCTGAAACCCAGCATCCCTCCAATAAAAACAGGATCCTACCAAAACCTTCCTGCAGCCAAGGACGAGTGACCCCCACCCAGGAGTGGGACAGCAACACACACACACACACCCCTTCCCCAAACCCCCAGCAACACACACACACACACCCCTTCCCCAAACCCCAGGGCTCTGGGCTGCTCCCCTCCCATCACTCCTGAAAGAAAAATTTTTGTGTGACAGCTCCTGAGGGAAAGAGCTTCCTGCAGCTCCTGGGAAACATCCCATCTCCAGGGAGAGCTGCAACCTTCAGATGTTCTCCTCCTGTGTCTGATGGCAACAACCAACCCCCCACCCCAGGGGGTCCTAAGTGGGGCTTCACCTGTGCCAAGGAACATCCAAACCTCTTTCCCTTCCTGAGGGGGATGAAAGGTGGAGAAAGGGGAGAGAAAGGAGGGGAGAGAAAGGAGGGGAGAGAAAGGAGGGGAGAGAAAGGAGGGGAGAGAAAGGAGGGGAGAGAAAGGAGGGGAGAGAAAGGAGGGGAGAGAAAGGAGGGGAGAGAAAGGAGGGGAGAGAAAGGAGGGGAGAGAAAGGAGGGGAGAGAAAGGAGGGGAGAGAAAGGAGGGGAGAGAAAGGAGGGGGAGAGAAAGGAGGGGAGAGAAAGGAGGGGAGAGAAAGGAGGGGGAGAGAAAGGAGGGGAGAGAAAGGAGGGGGAGAGAAAGGAGGGGAGAGAAAGGAGGGGGAGAGAAAGGAGGGGAGAGAAAGGAGGGGAGAGAAAGGAGGGGAGAGAAAGGAGGGGTT
>JAJQWJ010000014.1:1200000-1577144 GCA_023637945.1 Phaethornis superciliosus | reverse complement strand
GGGCGTGAAGAGATAGGAGAAGGGGGGATGGGTTTCAGCTGAAAAAGGGGAGATTT
The DNA here is from genome assembly GCA_023637945.1 of Phaethornis superciliosus. NCBI lineage: Eukaryota > Metazoa > Chordata > Aves > Apodiformes > Trochilidae > Phaethornis > Phaethornis superciliosus. Next base: position 1,577,088 of record JAJQWJ010000014.1, on the reverse strand, counting down.
AGGTCAGGCATGAGGAAAAAATTCTTTGGTGTGAGGGTGCTGACCCCTGGAACAAGGGGAAGCTGTGGCTGCCCCATCCCTGGCAGTGTCTCAGCCCAGGCTGGATGGGGCTTGGAGCACCCTGGGCTGGGGGAGGGGTCCCTGCCCATGGCACTGGGGGAGCTTTAAGGTCCCTTCCCACCCAAACCCTTCCATGATTCTGTGATTTAAAAGAAATGATGTCCCAGCCCATTGTTCCTCCCAGGAAATGTCCCCAGAGGTGACCCAGAAGCCAGCCAGGCTGTGTCACTGCTCTGCTGAGGGTTGGAAACCCCAAACTGCTCTGACACCACCCAGGATGTCCCCAGGGTGGCACTCAGGGGGGAAAAGGGGGGAAGGGGGGGAAGAGGGGGAAGGGAAGGGAGGGGGGGAAAAGGGGGGGGAAAAGGGGGGGAAAAAGGGGGGGGAAAAGGGGGGGGAAAAGGGGGGGGAAAAAGGGGGGGAAAAAGGGGGGGGAAAAAGGGGGGGGAAAAGGGGGGGGGAAAAGGGGGGGGAAAAGGGGGGGGAAAAGGGGGGGGAAAAGGGGGGGGAAAAAGGGGGGGGAAAAGGGGGGGGAAAAGGGGGGGGAAAAGGGGGGGGAAAAGGGGGGGGAAAAGGGGGGGGAAAAGGGGGGGAAAAAGGGGGGAGAAAATGGGGGAGAAAATGGGGGAAAAGGCGGGGGGGGGAAAATGGGGGAGAAAATGGGGGAGAAAATGGGGGAAAAGGGGGGGGAAAAGGGGGGGGAAAAGGGGGGGGGAAAAGGGGGGGAAAGGTCCCCAGGAGCTCCCTGAAGCTGATGGCAACAGAAGAGCCCTCAGCAGAGCCCCAGCATGGACCCCAGCTCCCCCCCAGGAGGAGCAGCAGAGCTGCTCTGTCTCAGCCTCTCCCAGGTGAGGAGAAAACCTCAACCTGCTTCTGAAGGTCCTCACTGCCTAAGAATAGCTCCAGCCTGGTGGGAAAAGCAGCTTAGGAAACTTTCTTTTTTTTTCCTGAGAGGGCAGAGGTGGAGTCCCCATCCCTGGAGGCATTTAAAAGGGATTTGGAGCTGGTCCTTAAGAGATGGGTCAGTGGGTGGGTGATGGTGTTGGTCAGAGGCTGGGCTGGGTGAGCCTGGGGGTCTCTCCCAACCTCAAACATTCTGGGATTCTCTGGAATTCTTCCCTGTGAGGGTGCTGAGTCCCTGGCTCTGCAGAATCCAGGGAAATTGTGGCAGACCATGCCCCAAGGCTAAAGCTCTGCCAGGGGAGGTTTAGGTGGGATATTAGGAAAAAAATCCTTTCCAGAGAGGGTGCTGAGGCGTTGGAATGGGCTGCTCAGGGAGGGGGGGGATTCTCCATCCCTGGAGGTTTTCCAGCAGAGTCTGAACGTGGCACTGAGTGCCATGGGAACCCCGGGGGGAGTGGATCAGGGGTTGGATTTGATGATCCCTGAGGTCCTTCCCAACCCCAATGATTCTGAAGCTCCATCCCTGGCAGGGGCTCAGGCCCCAGGCTGGATGGGGCTGCTGGGAGGTGTGTCCCCCCCCCAAAAAATAATAATCCCACCCCCCCAAGGGCTTTTACCTTCTTGCTGCAGCCTCTGCAGGGAGCTTTGCAGGAGGAGAGCTGTTTCTCCAGGTTGGAAGCTTTCTCCACCTTTTTGGGATCGAAGGGCACACGGCAGAGGGGGCAGAGGGGGGAGGGCACCTGGAGGCAGGGCTGGAGGCACTCCCCACAAAACCTGGGGGGCACGGGCAGCAGAGTCACCAAACCCCACAGCCAAGGAGCTGGCAGCCCCCAACTGGGATGAACTGGGTGGCACTGGGAGGGGGAGCCCTGGGGATGAGCACCCAAGGGGTGGGAAATGTCCCCCATGTCCCTACAGAGGTCACTGTCACCCTGTCCCTTGTCCCCTCCCTGAGGGGGGAGGGTGACACACTGATGGGGACACACACACACCCCCATGGGACCCCCCCCCAGCACCCACCAGCACCAAAGGAGTTAACAGGGAGTGGGGGGCACCCATGGGTGACACAGAGTTGAGGCAGGGGGCAGCAAGGTGAGACCCCCCCAAGGGTGCTGGGAGGGACCCCAAGGTGGGGGAGATGAGGGGGGGGGCCCTGGGACTGGGCTGGGGTGTTGGGATGAGGGTCCAGTACTGAACTGGGAGGTGCAATGTGCGTCCCAGTATTGGGCTGGGCTGGTGGGGATCCCAGTACTGTCCTGAGGGCTGGGATGATGGGCCTGGGGTCTTGGATTGAAGGGGTTGGGCTGGAGCTTCAGCCCCTCCCGGGAATCCCCCAGCCCATCCTGGAATCCCCCAGCCCATCCCAAGGATCCCCCAGCCCATCCTGGAATCCCCCAGCTCATCCCAAGGATCCCCCAGCCCATCCCAGGAATCCCCCAGCCCATCCCAGGAATCCCCCAGCCCCTCCCAGGAATCCCCCAGCTGATCCTGAGATCCCCCAGCCCATCCCAAGGATCCCCCAGCCCCCCCCGGGACCCCCCAGCCCCTCCAGGAATCCCTCAGCCCATCCCAGGAATCCCCCAGCCCATCCCAGGAATCCCCCAGCTGATCCTGAGATCCCCCAGCCCATCCCAAGGATCCCCCCAGCCCCCCCCGGGACCCCCCAGCCCCTCCAGGAATCCCCCAGCCCATCCCAGGAATCCCCCAGCCCATCCCAAGGATCCCCCAGCCCATCCTGGAATCCCCCAGCTCATCCCAAGGATCCCCCAGCCCATCCCAGGAATCCCCCAGCCCCTCCCAGGGATCCCCCAGCCCATCCCAGGAATCCCCCAGCCCATCCCAGGGATCCCCCAGCCCCCCCCCGGAACCCCCCAGCCCCTCCAGGAATCCCCCAGCCCATCCCGGGAATCCCCCAGCCCCTCCAGGAATCCCCCAGCCCATCCCAGGGATCCCCCAGCCCCCCCCCGGAACCCCCCAGCCCCTCCAGGGACCCCCCAGCCCATCCCAGGGATCCCCCAGCCCCTCCCAGGATCCCCCAGCCCATCCCGGGAATCCCCCAGCCCCTCCCGGAATCCCCCAGCCCCTCCCAGGATCCCCCAGCCCCTCCCAGGAATCCCCCAGCCCCTCCCAGGGATCCCCCAGCCCCCCCCGGAACCCCCCAGCCCCTCCCAGGGATCCCCCAGCCCATCCCGGGAATCCCCCAGCCCCCCCCGGGACCCCCCAGCCGCTCCCGGTGCCCTCACGTGTGGCCGCAGCCCGCGATGCCCACAGCCCTGTGGAACACCTCCAGACAGATGGGGCAGCTGAACTGAGCCTCCAGGGCCTCTGCGGGGGCCGGGGGAGCAGCGGGGGCTGCCCGGGGGGGTCCCTGCCGGGCCCGGGGGCCTCTGAGCCGCCGCCGCCACCAGGAAGCTGCGGAACATGGCGGCGGAGGGGGGGGATGTGAGTGACGTCACGGCGCGACAGTGTGGCGTCATCAGCGCGCGTCGGGAAGCCAGCGGGAGCCGGGCATGTGCGAGGCGGCGGGGAACGGGAAGGGGTGCGGGGCCGGGACCGGGACCGAGACCGAGACCGATACCGAACCGGGACCGCACCGCCAGGCTCCGGCATGCAGGTGGGAGAGCGAGCGGGACCGGGACCGGGGCCGGGACTGGGACCGCCCTGGGAGGGTCTCCGGTACCCCTTAGATATCCCCTCCGAACCCCGGTACCGCCCTGAGACCCTTTAGATATCTCCTCGGAACCCCGGTACCGCCCTGAGACCCCCTAGGTATCCCCTCCGAACCCCGGTACCGTCCTGACACCCTTTAGATATCTCCTCCGAATCCCGGTACCGCCCCGGGACCCCCTTGACATCCCTTCCGAGCCTCGGTACCCTCCAGGTGTCCCCCCCCGAACCCGGTACCCCCTAGGTATCCCCTCCGAACCCCGGTACCGCCCCGCTACCACCAAGGTATCCCCTCGGAATCCCCGCGGTACCGCCCCGGTACCCTTTATACGTGTGTGTGTGTCCCTCCGGTACCGCCCCGCTGCTCCCCTCGGTAACACCCCCGGTACCGCCCCGGTACCGCCCCGTGTTCCCCCCGCAGCCACCCGCAGCTCTGCGTGAAGTGCGGGGAGGGCTCTGCCGCCATCCTCATCCGCCAAGGGGACCCCTTCTGCCGGTGAGGGACAGGGACAGGGGACACTGGGGACATCACCAGCTGGGGACTCTCAGGCTTGGGGACATCAAGGCTTGGGGACATTTGGTCTCTGGGACACCGAGGATATGAAGCTTGGGGACATCTGGTTTGTGGGGCATCCAAGCTTGGGGACACGGGTCCTGGGGACATCTGGTTTGGGGGACATCAGGGATATGAGGCTTGGGGACATTGGGTCTTGGGGACATCCAGGGTTGGGGACAGCAGGGCTTGGGGACAACAGAGCCCTTACATATTGTGGCTTGGGGACATTGTGTCTCGGGGACAGCAAGGCTTGGGGACAGGGCTCAGGGGCTGTGGGACAGGTGGTGGCTCAGGGCCACATGTCCCCCGTGTCCCCTCAGGGGCTGCTTCCGTGAGTACTTTGTGCACAAGTTCCGGGCCATGCTGGGCAAGAACCGGGTCATCTTCCCGGGAGAGAAGGTACCGGGGGGGGGACACACACACAGGGACACGGGGGGGGCACCTAGGGGGTGTCACCAGGGGGTGGTGACCATCCCTGATGTCCCCCCAGGTGCTGCTGGCACTGTCGGGGGGACCGTGCTCCAGTGCCATGCTCCGGCAGGTCCAGGAGGTGAGAGTGGGGGCAGTGGGGGGAGGGGAGGGCACAGCTCAGAGCCCCCCCCCCCCCCAACTCCCCTTCAAACCCCCCCCCCCAACCCCCCCATCTGCAGGGGCTCAGCCGGGAGACAGCCAAGAGGCTCCGCTTCACCCCCAGCCTCCTCTACATCGATGGTAAGGATCGGGCCCCTGACCCCCCCTGACCATCCCCTGACACCTCCTGACACCCCCTGACCACCCCTGCCCCCCCCCGATACCCCCTGACCACCCTTTGACACCCTCTGCCCACCCCCTGACACCTCCTGACACCCCCTGCCCACCCCCTGCCCACCCCCTGATGCCCCCTGACCACCCCCTGGCCCCCCCCCCGCCCACCCCTCTGCCCACCCCCTGCCCACCCCCTGATGCCCCCTGACCACCCCCTGATGCCCCCCGCCCACCCCCTGCCCACCCCCTGCCCATCCCCAGCCATGCCAGGGTTTGGGGGGGGGGGGCTTCCCCCAAGCCTGATGAAGCTGTCTCACCCCGTGGTGCCCCCCCTTGGCCCTGGGGGGTGGGATGGGATGGGGCGGGGTGGGTGCCCCCTCCTCACCCCCCCTGCAGAGGGTTCAGTGCGTGGGCAGAACCCGACCCAGCGGGAGCAGAACCTGAACCACATGGAGACCCTGCTGCAGGCAACGGGCTTCCCCTACCACCTGGCACACCTGGAGCAGGTATGGGGACACGGAGGGGACACGTGGGGACACATCAGGGTGTGGGGGACACACCAGACCACCCCAACACCCCCCCTGTTCTTGTTCCTTCTCCCTGCTCTGCAGGCACTGGAGCTCCCTGCATCCATCCTGCGGCCGGGGCCCGAGCCAGCTGCTGGGTCCAACCCTTCCTACAAGGAGGCTGTGGGTGGCTTCCTCCAGCAGCAGAAGCAAGAGGAGGGGGACAGGGATGGGGGCACCTCCCTGCCCGGCCTCAGCACCCAGAATGAGCACCCAGAGGGACCCTCCCAGCGCCTGCCCCCCCCTGCCCTCACCCAGGAGCTGCTGCGGCTCTTTGAGGCCGTGGAGACATCGACAGCCAGAGAAGAGCTGCTGCAGATGTTGAGGTGAGGGGACAACGCTGTCCCAGCACAGGGCACGGCACCCATGGCACCCCAATTTCATAAAACCAAGGAATTCCAGCACCTCTGAGACCATCACCCCCAGCCCCGGGTACTGCGGCGGCAGCGGGATCGGGAGCCTGGCTCTGAGCCCCACATCCCATTTCTTCTTAAAGCCCCCCAGGGATGGAGAATCTATCGCCTCCCTGGGTGGATTTCTGACCCGACTCCCACCCTGTCCCCCCCCAGGACCCACCTCATCCTGCAGACAGCCCGGAGCAGGGGTTACAGCAAGGTGATGACCGGGGAGAGCTGCACCCGGGTGGCCGTCAAGCTCCTCACCAACCTGGCGCTGGGACGTGGAGCCTTCCTGGCTGTGGACACGGTGAGTGCCTCGTCCCCCCGAGCTGGGGTGGCCATCCTCCCCCCGAGGGGTGCTGTGGTGTCCCCGGGGCAGGGCTGCAGCTCGGTGGCAGCTCTGCCATCCCCAGGGCTTCGTGGACAAGCGCCACGGGGACGTGCTGGTGGTGCGGCCCATGAGGGAATACGTGGCCAAGGAGATCGCCTTCTACAACCACTTCTTCAATGTCCCCACCTTGGTCACGCCACCCCTCCTCACCAAGGTAGGGACATCCCCTCCTCCTGGAGGGGGTCTCGAGCTCCACGTCCCCACGGTGAGGACAGGAGGACAGGACCACCCCCCAAATCCCACCCACTCTCTTCCCCCCAGCGCCGGGAGAAGCCGAGCATCCACTACCTGGTTGAACGCTTCCTCCTGGGGCTGCAGGAGGATTTCCCCTCCACCATCACCACTGTCTACAGGTGCTGCTCGGGATGGGGGGAGGTTTAGGGGTGAGCAGGGGGCACCCGCTCACCACCCCACCCCTTGTGTTGGCTGCAGGACGGGTGAGAAGCTGAGCCCAGCCCTGGCCGTGGCCAACAGCGAGTCCGAGCGCTGCCTGCTCTGCCTGTGTGCCCTGGACATTGCTGGGGGTGAGGAGGGGAGGGTTTGGGGGGGCTGTGGGGGTGTAGCTGTGCACCATTACCCCCCCAAGTCACACCCCTGTCTTCTGGCTCTTGCAGAGGAGGAGTTGGCTCTGGAGCCCACCCTGATCATGGAGGAGCTGGAGTTGGAGAACAGGGGCTGCCAGGATGGGCCCCCAGCAGCAGGGTGAGTCTGTGGGCACTGGGGATGCTGTCATGGCACCAGGGACACCCTGATGGCACCAGGGACACCCTGATGGCACCTCTGATGGTCCCTGTCCCCACAGGGCTGAGAGGAAAGCTGCCTTCATCCCACTGCTGTGCTACGGCTGCCGCCTCACCTTCAAGGAGCTGGTGAGGTTTTTGGGGTAGAGAGGGGTGGGACATTGGGGGTGTCCTGGGGGTGTGTGTGTGTCTGTGTGTCCCCCTCCCCACCACCCCTTTCTTGCAGGGTCCCCTTGCCACGCTGCCACCCTACGTGCGTGCTGAGGCCCAGCGCAGGATCTGTGGGTAAGGAGGAGGGGGACAGGAGGGGTCCTTGGCCCCCCAGAGCCATCTCTGTCTGTCTGTCCCTGCCCTCTCTGTGTCCCTTGCAGAGGGGACACGAAGCAGCAGAACCAGGAAGCCCCCGTGGAGGACAAGGAGCCCAGCAAGAGCTGAAGGGGTCGGGGACACAGACCACAACCTTTTGGGGTCCCCAAAGAATAGAGGGGAGGGGGACACCAGAGCCCCTGGGGACCCCCTGCCACCCAAGCAGCTGTTTTTACACCCTGTTTTGGTTACAGCTGAGGGGCAGGGAGAGCACCCATTTGGTGGCTTCCAAAGGTTCTGGTACCCCCTAGTCCCACCCTCCCACCCCACCCCACACCTCTGGCAGCCAGGGAGGCCTCAGCTTTCTTTTAATAGGTATCTGTATAAATAAAACATTTGAATTAATAATAAACAATTAAAAAATATAATAAACCAACAAAACCAAAGTCCCAAGTGTCTATAGAGTCCAGCTGGGGCTGCCAGCCCCCTCCTCCTGCAGATGGCAGGGGAGGGGGCCCGAACCCCAGGGCCCCCCCCATCCTGGGGCTGGGGGGCTATTGCTTCTGAGTTCAACCTGGTTCTGGAGCAGGGCTGGGGGGGGAGAGTGGGGAGGGGGCTCCAGACCCCCTGCTCTACCCCCCAGCCAGGGGTGCCCAGCGAGTGGGGGTGGAGGGGGTGCTGCTCCTCCTGCCCCCAGCCCCAGGAAGGCACAAGGTGATCTCTGCAAGTCACACGGCTTCAAAGCAACGTCGGAAAAGGAACAAAAAAACCCAACCAAAACGTCCTGAAAGCGAGCGCTGAGCACCCGCTGCCTCCCCCACACCCCGGCAGGATGCGGCCCCAGGGAGTGGGGTTTTTTTTTTGGGGTGTTTTGGGGGAAGAAGGGGAGGGGGGGGGGGCCGGTTAAGGCATCGGTGGTGATGTCCCCAGGATGGGGTGAAGTGGGAGCCCCTGCCCCTTTTACTCCTTCTCCCGTGTCCACTTGATCATGGTCTCGGGGGAGCGGTAGAGGAAGATGAGCTTGGCATAGAGCTCTTCCTCCAGCTTCAGCTCCCCCGTCTCCCGCACCAGGAAGATGTCCTGGCACAGCTTCAGGATGCGGTCCACGCAAGGCAGCTCCTCAAACATGATGGAGTGGGAGATCTCACTGAAGAAACCCCGCACGAACTTCCCGATCACCAGCACGATGGAGACGTAGAGCCCCATGATCCTGCAAGGAGGCGACCGACATCCCGGAATGTCAGCTTGGGAGGGACCCCCGGATCACCTGGGTCCAACCCTTGGGATATTGGTGTTTATCTGAGATGTCCCAGAACCCCTTCAAACAACACTTTCCAGACTGGGGGAATCCACCACTTTTCCTGGGAGACCATTCCAGTGTCTGACCATCCCCACAGGGAAAAATTTTCCTCTTGTGTCCGACTGGAAATCTCCCCAGGAGCAACTTGTGCCCATTGCCCCTCATCTTCTCCAGATGACTCCCTGTAACTCAGGAGTCTCCATCTTCTTTGTAGCCCCCCCTTTAAGTACTGGAACATGGTCATAAGGTCTCCCCTCAGATCTCTCCCCTAAACCTTCCCAAAGCTGAACAGACCTGATGTTCTCAGCCCATGGTGGGGGTGGAAAAACCTCCTCCACCCCCCCCCCCCCCGACCCTTTTGGGGTGCAGCCTGCTGCTCCCCAGGCATCCCCTCTTCCACCTTACCCATAACCAGCCAAGAAGCCCAGGCTGGGGGGGCTGACTTTATCGTTGAAGATGACCATGGGGAGGATGTTGCCATCGTGGGGGGGGGCATCCTTCAGCCTCACCACCCACCACTCCAAAAACCTGTCGGCGCTCGCCCGCTCCCGTTTCAGCTGCACCTCCACATCCAGGTAGCTGTCCTCTCCATCTGTGTGTGTGTGTGACAGGGGGGTGGGTGACAACATCAGGGCATGGCACAGCCACCACCGTGTCCCCAAAACTCGTAGAATCACAGAATGGTTTGGGTGAGAAGGGACCTTAAAGCTCATCCAGTTCCAGCCCCCCCCTGCCATGGGCAGGGACACCTCCCCCAGCCCAGGGTGCTCCAAGCCCCATCCAACCTGGGCTGAGACACTGCCAGGGATGGGGCAGCCACAGCTTCCCCTTGTTCCAGGGGCTCAGCACCCTCACAGGAAAAAGTTTTTTCCTGATGTCCAACCTACATCTCCCCTCCTCAAGTTTTAACCCATCTCCCCTTGTCCTCACCCTCGTGCCCAAAGCCCTCCCCCAGCTTTCTTGCAAACCCCTTCAGGTTTTGGAAAGTCACTGGGAGGTCACCTCAGATGATTATTTGAGGGGTGGGAGCACACACATGGTGGGACCCACCTGGCAGCAGCTGCTTGACCGGGTCAGCTTCAGCATCGTTGGGGGCCCGGATGTATTTGGGGAAGAGTTTGGGCACTTGCCTGCAAGAAAGCGAGGTGAGCATTGGGGGGTGTGGGGTGACCATCCTGATAAGCATAAAGCGGAGGGGGGGGGATGCTCCAGCCCCCCATCCCCTCCCCGGGGACACTCACACGGGGGTGTCACGGGTGCCCTGCAGCAGCTGGGCCAGCTGCAAGCGTTGGGGTGCACCAGGCTCCAGGCTGGTGGTGTGCTTGTTGAAGGTGTTCTCCACTGTCCCCCCTTTGCCCAGGTCCCTGTGGGCAGAGCAGGGGGGGGTGAGCAATGCCAGGGGGGGGGTGTCAAAAGGCAGGTCACCCCCATCCCAGGGTGGTGGGGGTACCTCTGGAAGGTCCATGTGAAGCGCAGGGTGATGTCAGAGGAGCCATTGAGCAGCTCCCGCTCCATCTGCTGCCGGCTGGGGGGACTGATGCTCCAGAGAGCTCCGGAGCTGCCCTCGATGTGAGCGGTGACAATGTCCTCGTAGCTGTACAGAGTGATGAACTGCATGGCCACCTGGGGGAGGGGACAGCGGGGGTGTCACACGTGGCTCAGACCCCACACAAACTCGCCCAGGGAACCCCCACCCGAGGACACCCCAGTGGGGGGACATAGCTCAACACCAAGCCAAGAAGACCCCCACCACCCAAGGACAGCAAAGGTGGGGACACGGTTCAGTGCCAGCACAAGGACAGCAAAGGTGGGGACACAGTTCTGTCCCCAACCAAGGACTGGGGGAATCCAAGTGGGGGGGACACAGCTCAGCCCCAAGTCAAGGAGACCCCCACCCAAGGACACCAAAGTGGGGGGACACAGCTCAGCCTCCACCCAAGGACACCAGAGCGGGACACACACACCTCAGCCTCAAGCCAAGGAGACCCCCACCCTAGAGCACCCTCCAGCTCTGCCAGCCCCCCAAACCCTGTGGGATGGAGCAGGGGGAGGTTTTGGGGAGGGGGGGGTGGGGGGCAGTTACCGGCTGCCTCTCAAACTGCTTGGTGAGGGCTTCGTAGTCCTGGGGGGTGAAGGGATGGATGGATGGCTGCTGGGCACTCATGGTGAAGAGGGGCTGGGGGAGGACAAGGTGTCATCAGACAGGCAGGGGACCCCAGCATCCGGGCAGGGGACCCCAGCATCATCATCCCCCCCCCCCCTTCATCCTCACCTCATACCCCCCCAGCTTGAGGGTGACGGTGACGTCGATGGGGTGGTTGACAACGCCCACCACGGAGCGCACCAGCGACATGAAGAGCAGAGGGAACCAGATGATGGCCACGAGGAAGAGGATGATCAGGCCTCCCATGCCGTACTTCACGATCTTCTTCTTCTTCTGCCCCTTGGGCTGGGGGTATTTCTGGAAGTGGGGGGGGGGTTAGACAGCACACAGTGGGGCTTGGGGGAGACCCTGGGGGAGCCCTCCCAGCAGGGCAGGGGGCAGGGGGCAGGGCTGTACCTTCTCTGTCTCACGGCTGCACTTGATGATGAAGACGTTGGCGTAGATGTCCTCCACACACATCCAGTTGGAGAGGGACAGTGTGGTGTCCGTCCAGACCCAGTCCATGACAGCCCTCAGCTCCACCAGGAAGGGCACGAGGCGAAACCTGGGGGGGAAGGGGGGGTACATGGGGAGAGGGGGTTGGTACAGCTCCCTCTGGTCACCCGGGGGTCTGCCTGGCCCTGTGGTGCCTCACCCCTGGAAGAGGAAGAGGTTGAAGTGGTTGTATTTCTTGGTGAGGAAGTTGCCCAGGATGCAGGTGGGGTAGCCACAGCGGATCTGGTAGGCTGACAGAGCGAAGTAGATGCACTTCACAAAGTACCACAGCTGGGCCACCGTGTTGAGGCTGAACAACCTGCAGGAGGGAGGTGTCACCCCTCTGACCACTTCCCTGGGTTGAGCTGGGCTACCAGACGGGCTCGGGGACACCGAGGTGACACCCCGGGACCACCGCACGCTGTGCCCTTGGGGGTGCCCCGGGGGGACGCTGGGTACCTCTCGGTGACGGCCGGCAGGATGAAGAACATCCAGATGTGGATGCTGAAGACCAGGATGACCTGGAAGATGAGCTTGCCCAGCACGGTCTTGCGGAGGTAGAGGGCACGGTCGATGACCATGGTGGTGAACTGGATGAGCAGCATGACCAGGAAGGCCTCGGGCACTTGGTCATCCGACAGCGAGGAGGTGATGTCTGCAGCTGCTGAGTGTTTCTGGAGAGGCAGGAGAGGTCAGGACACGGCCCAGGCTGACCTCGTGGTGGGAGCAGAGCCGGTGGGAACCTCCTGCTCACCCCGAAGGCCCAGAAGCCAAAGATGATGATGATGAAGTCAACCACGTCAGCCAAGAACATGAAGGCGTAGACGTCGGTGGCCGCGCGGTGCTGGGTGCGCAGGATGTCCCGGAAGAACCCGCACACGGGCTGGTAGGTGTTGTGCACCCTGCAGGGGACAGGGGGGGGACACGGGTGACCAGGGGACTGCACCTCTCATCCCCCACCCCAACCAGGGCCACGGGGCACTCACATGGTGAGGAAGAAGCCCTTGACCCGCAGCCCAAACGCCTTCAGCTTCCTCTGAGCGTGGCTCTCTTCTGCCGCCTCCTCCTCCTCCTCCTCTTCCTCCTCCTCCCCCCCAGCCCCTGGGGACGAAGAACAACGCAGGTCACCCCCCCAAGGTCCTGCAGGTCCATGCCCTGCCCTGAGGGACACCAGCCCTGTCCGAGGGATGGGAACCATCACTCACCTTCCTCCGGAGTCACCTCCGGTGTCTTCTTCCCCCACATGCTCCTCTTCCTCCTGAGGCGGAGCTGCGTGGCCCCAGCACCCTCCTCCTGCCCCACAGCTGCACCCGGTGGCTCTGCCAGCACCTCTGTCCCCTCTGCCAGCACCTCCGTCCCCTCCTCACCCACCACCGGCGGTGGGGACGCTGCTTCCTCCCTCCTCTCCTCCTCCTCCACCCGCTCTGCCTCCGTCTTCTTCTTGGAGAAGGGGTCCTCCTCGTGGTCCCATAGCCCGTAGGACTGGGGAGGACCCACGGTCAGGGGGGATGGGGCTCCTGCTGCTCCCCTCACCCCACACACCTCAGCCCCCATCCCTGTAGCATCGTTGCCCCTCAGCCACCAAGAGAAACCAAGGCAGAGCCACCAAGCACCCACTGGGTGCTCTCACACCCCTCCCAGGAGCACCTCCACCTCCTGGGGACGCCCACCCAGGCTACAACCACCGTGGTGCCCACACCCTGGTGCTCACCAGGAGCAGGGAGCGATGGAAGAAGAGGACCAGGAGCTGGACGAGGTCATACTTGAGGTAGCAGTCGGTCTTCTCCAAGCCCAAGATGCGGGGTGGGAAGAAGGGTTTGCCCTCGTAACGCACCAGCATGGCGTAGCCATTCCAGGGAAAAAACCCAAACTGGAAGAGGTATTTCACCACCACCATCACCTGTGGGGATGTTGGGGGTCAGCGGGGGGCAGCCCGGGGGGAACTGTCCCCTCACCAGCCACCCCTTCTTCCTCCCACCTCGGTGAAGATGATGGCGGTCATCCAGAAGCGCTTGCTGGGCCGGGGGATGGAGAGCATGGCCCAGAGGAAGACGAGGATGGGGAGGAAGAGGGAGATGATGGAGGCTGTCACCACGTTGTTGAGGATGATGACGAAGTAGCAGAGCAGCTCGGAGTGAGCAGCCACGCAGCGGTACCAGGCCAGCAGCAGCTTCAGGAACCGGTTGTGGGTCTGATAAAACTGCCCAGACATCTCCAGCTCGGGGATGTACAGCTGCCTGGGGGGGGACACACAGAAGCAGGGGGTGAACCAGCCCTGCCACCCCTTCCCAGCCAACCCTGTCCCCCTCATTGTCCCCACTGTCCCCATACCTGCTCAGGAGGAGCTCGCTGGCCGTCCGCTTGCGGTTCTCGGGCCGGGCCAGCAGCTCCTGAGATCCTTCCACGTCCTCCTGGGACTCAGAACTTGTCACCTGCTCCTGGCTGACACTGGATGGAGAGCATCCCGAGGGGGTGCTGGGGACAGCACGGGGACAAGGGTGAGCCCCTCGCCCATCACCCTGTGCCCCCGGGGGGGGTTCTCTATGCACCTGCCTGGGAGCGATGCCGTTGTGGGGGTCCCTGGCCCCTGGGGGGTTCTCCTCCTCCTTTTCCTCCTCTTCCCCCTTCTCCTCCTCCTCCTCCTTTTCCTCCTCCTTCTTGGGGGGCTCCTCCGGGGGCAGGTAGAGCCCATCCAGGACCCCGCGGTGCACGTCCTCCCCCTGCAGTGGGACAAGGGGAGGGGTCAGTCAGCGTCCCCATGGGGTTGTCACCCCGTCCCCACCCTGTGTGTCCCCTCCTGTCCCCCCCAGGGCTCACGGTGGCCAGCCGGCGGGTCAGGATGTATCTCTCCAGGCGCAGGACAGCTGACATGTTGGCGTGCTCCCGGGTGCAGGTCTCCAGCCACTCTGTCAGCCCATCCACCAGGGCCTGGCACAGCACCCACAGGAACCTCAGGGTGTTCAGCACCCGCTGCACCACGTTGCTCTGCGCTGCTGGGGTGGGGAGGAGAAGAAAGGTGGGGTGGGTTGCTTCCCATCCAACTCAGACTCCCAACCCCCAGCACCCTGATTCTGCCTCCCACCTACCAGAGACTTCCTCCACCTCTGCCTCCTCCTGGCCTTCAGCCTCTCTGGGTGCTTCCTCTCCCATCCTTGTGTTGTCCTCTGCAAGAGGAAGACCCCCAGGGAAAGGGTAGCACGGGGTCAGACCCCCCAGGGAAGGGGTAGCACTGCCTCAGCAGAGGATGGACATCATTTCTTGTCCCCTACCCATCACCCTGCCCTCCACCCCAACGCCCTGTCCCCCACCCATCCTGCTTAAAAACCAGGGTGGGCACCAAAGCCAAGCACCACAGCTTGTGCCCAACCCCACTGCAGCCATCAGAGAGTCCACACACACAGACACAGACACTGACACAGACACACACACACAGACACACACACACAGACACACACACACAGACACACACACAGACATTTTGGGGTGACCCAGACCCACCTGCAGCCACTTCAGCACCGCGTAACCCCCGGGGCTGCTCCTGCCGCTGCAGTGCTGTCCTGGTGTTGGTCACCCATGCCTGGTAGGCGAGCTTGGGGGGACAACAGGAGGGGGACAGGGGGTGTCAGCACCCGGTGGGCACCAGGAGACCCCCCCCCAGCCCCTGCCACGCTCACCTGGAAGGCACTCCGCCTGCCCGTGTGCCGCTCCTCCGGCACCGCCGCCTCCTCCTCCTCCTCACTGTCCGACTCAAAGAGGAAATATTCCCCCGAGTGCAGCACTGCCAGGGGCATGGGGGGCACCATGGCACAGGGGGCACCGTGGCACAAGGTGGCACCGTGGCACAGGGTGATACCGTGGCACAGGGTGACACCGTGGCACAGCTGACCCCGTGGAACAGGGGCACCATGGCACAGGATGGCATGGTACAGGGTGGCACCATGGCACAGGGTGACACGGTGCCACAGGGGGCATGGCACAGGATAGCACCATGGCAGAAGGTGGCACCATGGCACAGCTGAGGTCATGTCAGAAAGTGGCACCATGGCACACGTTGGCATGGCACAGGGTGTCACAGCATGGCCACTGCCACAGCACAGGGTGTCACAGCACAGCTGGCACCATGGCCCAGGGGGGCACAGTGTGACACAGCAGTGCCCCCCCACTGCCACCTCCCCAGGGCTCTCTGCCTGGCAGGGCACTGCAGACCCCCATGGGGACCCCCACTGGGGACAAAGACTCGGCTCCCATGTCCCCAAAACAGGGTGGTGACCACAGCTAATGACCCCCAACCATCCCCACAGCCCCCAGCCCCACACCCCATCAGTGTCAGGGACACGCAGGGTGTCACCTTGTCCTGTCCCCAAGCCTCAGTGTCCCCAAGGAGGGTCCTACCTGAAGCGTGGTCCAACCACGGCCGCCACCACCGCTCCCTCTGCTGGGAGGGACCCCTGAGGCTGGAGGACCCTGTGGGATGGGGACAAGGAGGGGGTGATGGTGACAGTCAAGTCACCCTGCTGTCCCCCAAGGGGACCCCCTGAGGGGGGGGTTGGTCTCACCTGGCCTGGCCTGATCCTGCCCCTGAATGGTGGTGCTGGGCAGCCAGCCGTGGTGGTACTTCTGCTGCTTGTCTCGGATCCTATCCATCCTGGGGGGGGGAGCAGAGGCTGTGAGAAGCCCCCACCCAAGCCCAGCCACCCCAGCCAAGGGGTGCCCACCCCCCAAAGCCCCACTCACTGCCTCTTCAGCTGGGCCAGAGACTTCTTCTCGGCTTGGCGGTGGGCGCGCATCCTCTTCAGGGCGCTGGCCTTGAACAGTGCCACACCCCTGGGGGACAACCAGAGGGTGAGGGGGAGGTGGCACTTGTCACCTCAGCACCCATGGGTGACCCCCCGCGGGTCCCCACCTGGAGGCCTGCAGGGAAGCAGCACGGAGATCCAGCATGACGTGCACGAAGTAAGAGCTGAGGAAGATGCGGCGCTGGAGCAGGAGGAAGAAGAAGCAGATGCTGTCCCAGATGATGCCCGCCTCCTCCACGGGCAAGGAGCAGTCCTGGTCCTTGCCCATCTCCATGGCTGGCCAGCAGAATCACAGAATCAGGGATGGGCTTGGGTTGGAAGGGACTTTAAAGGTCATCTGGTTCTAGGTCCGTGGGCAGGGACACCTCCCCCAGCCCAGGCTGCTCCAAGCCCCTTCCAGCCTGGCCTGAGAGACTTTTCTGCCACAATTTCCCTGGACAACCTGGGCCAGGGACTCAGCACCCTCACAGGGCAGAATTTCAGAGAGTCACAGAATGTTTGAGGTTGGAAGAGACCTCCAAGCTCATCCAGTCCAAACTTTGACCAACACCATCACCCACCCACTAACCCATCTCCCTACGGACCAGCTCCAAATGCCTTTTAAATGCCTACAGGGATGGGGACTCCACCACTGCCTTGGGCCATTCCAATGCCTGACTCCATTCCAACTCTCTCAGGGAAAAAATATTTCCTAACATGAGCCTATTTCTTCCCAAAATCTCATCTCCATCTCCCCTCTTCCAGTTTAAAGCCATCACCCCTCATCCCATCCCTCCATGCCCTTGTCCCAGCTTTCCTGGAGCTCTTTCAATTACTAAAAGGGGCTCTAAGGTCTCCCTGGAGCTTTCCCTTCTCCAGGCTGAACAACCCATGAAGAGACCCGGGAGGGTCAGCCCCCAACCTGCACCCCCAACCCCTCCTGAGCCACCCCAAAGCCTCCCCCGTGGCCCAGGGCCAGCAACTCACGGTTGTAGTAGCCCTTGACGGTGCAGACCAGGCTGAAGAGCTGGATCACCCAGCAGAAGTTGCTCTGCATCTGCTGCACGAAGACGCAGGAGAGGAGCTAGGAGGAGAGAGGGGCAGAGGTGACAGCGGGGATGGTGACAGCGAGGTGGCAACCAAGGGGATGCCCGAGGTGGCCCCGAGGAGCAGCCCGCAGGGCCGTCGCCTGGTCCTCACCGACAGCATGTTTTTGGAGATGATGACGGTGATGTTGTAGAGGATGAGGCAGTCCCAGAGCACCAGGCGAGCCTGGGTGGGCTTGTGCAGCATGGCAGTGCCAAAGAGGAGGAGGTAGAAGCAGGCCAGCAGGTAGCCAAGGCCAAAGAGGCTGATGCGGGTGGCCCCGGTGATGAAGACCACCACCAGGACGAACCAGAAGAGGTAGTGGAACACCACCACCTTCAGCATGTCCAGGTAGGACCTGTGGGATGGGGCAGCTCAGAGCAGGGGCTCGACCCCTTCCCAGCACCCACCAACTTGGCACTGCCTGGTTTTGGGGTGTGGGAGGGTCCAGCATGAGCCCAGCCCCTGCATCAGCCCCATCTTGGGAGGGAAAGTGTCCTGTCCCTGACTACATGGTCCCAGTGCCCATGGGGGGTCCTGCACCATCACCAGGGATGTCCTGGTGCACCACATCTCCTTCCAGCAGAGCCTCAGGGTGCTCCTCTCCCAGCCGGGGGGTGCCAGCCTAGTGGAAGGGGGTCCTGTCCCAGCCCCCAGCGGGGGTTCTTTTCCCAGCCCAGCACCGGTGGGATCCATACCCACCCTTGGGGTCCCACTCCCCAGGGTGGTGTGTCTCACCCATACCCCAAAGGGTCCCACCTCAGGGTGGGTCTCCCATCCCCATGGGGTGTGTGTGTGTGTGTGTGTGTGTGTGTGTGTGTGTCCCCTCCCAGGTGCTCTCCACCCCCAGGTCAGGGAGGGCTGGGTCCCCACCCCCCAACCTGCAGTGGATGAAGTTGGGTGTGGGGTTGTGGGGGTCCCTCTCCAGGTCCAGGCGGTCGCTGTTGTCACCCGCTGCCTGCAGCCACTCTGGGGAGCGCTCGGCCTCGAACACCCTCCACTGCTGAGCCACGCACAGCAGCAGCACGAAGTCATCTGGGGGTGCAGGGATCAGGGCACCCCACGGGCAGGAGGATGCCAGAAGGCTGGGGCACCCCGTAGGCAGGGGGGCTCCTAAGGACCAAGGTCCCCTGTGGGCTTGGGGGGGACTGCAGGGGGATGGGTGGGGGGACAGGGAACCCCGTGGGCAGGGAAAGGGGGGATTCCAGGGGCTTGGTGGGGGAAAAAGGCAACCCATGGGTGTGGGGGCTGCTAGGGGCTGGGGGGGAGCAGTGGGATGGGTGGGGGGACAGGACACCCCATGGTCAGGGAAAGGGGGGATTCCAAGGGCTAGGGGAGGGAAAAAGGCAACCCAGGGGTGTGGGGGTTCTGCCAGGGGCTGGGTGGGGGGACAGGGCACCCCATGGTCAGGGAAAGGGGGGATTCCAAGGGCTAGGGGGGGAAAAAGGCAACCCATGGGTTGGGGGTTTCTGCCAGGGGCTGGGTGGGGGGACAGGGCACCCCTGGGCAAGGGGGGCTCCTAGGGATCATGGTCCCTCATGGGCAGGGGGTGCTGCAGGGAGATGGAGTGGGGGGCCAGGGCACCCACTGGGCGGGGGGAGGCGGGGAATAACTCACTGATGAGGTTGGTGGATTTGGGGGCCACAAAGAAGTCGGGCAGGTAGAGCCACTTGATGAGAGCTGAGCTGACCGGGAGATTCCTGCTCCAGCGCCAGGGGTAGTCTGGGGAGGTGGTGGTGGTGGTGGCAGTGTCCATCCCCCCCACCTCCCTGAGCCTCACCACCTACAGACCCCCACCCAAACGTCCCCCTTACCCACGCAGAGGGCGGGGGGCATGCCCACGCAGAGCAGGTACTGGTAGAGGAGGAAGATGACGAGGAAGAAGCAGTACTTGGGCCAGAGGCGGGCGATGGCCGCTCGCCGGCGCCGGGTGAGGATGACCACCAGCCAGCAGCCATGCAGGATGGCTGTCAGGTTCATCCGCTGCCCGATCACATTCACAGTCATCAAGAAGCAGATCTGGGGGGGGAGGGAAGAGGTTCAGCTCCCCCTTGGGTCGGGGTGCTGAGAAAAGTGTGTGTGTGTGTGTGTGTTGGGGGACACACAGGACACACCTCCTCCCCGCCCTCCTCGGCATCAACCCCGCTCCTCACCTCCAAGCCAAACTTGTAGTAGAAGTAGTTGAGCAGGTATTTGGCACAGCTGCCCAGGCTGTGGTCGAGGTGTTGGTGGGAGATGTCCTCAAAGATGGTCTCGGTGAGGGGGGCCACCAGCTGGTGCTTCTTGCGGTGGTACTGCTGGAGCCGGTACACCACCGCCTCGAACACCAGGAGCAGCAGCACCAGGAGGTGGTTCTGGGGGTGGAAAGGGTGCTCAGGACCACGGGACACCAAGGAGCATCCCACCGTGGTCTGTGTGTCCCCCCCCCCTCCAAGGGGTGTCCCCGCACCCACCTGGATGTAGTCCAGGTTGGAGGTGCCCTTGTGGATCCCAAACCAGGTGGCGGGGTCGACGGGGCCGCGGTAGAGCGTGGAGTTGGCCAACTCCTCCGGGCTCAGGTTGGTGTTGTTGAGTTGGGGCTGCAAAGGGGAGCACCAAAGGGGGTCACCAGCACCCCCTCCACCCCTGCCCACAGACCCCACACTTCCAGCTGGGGAATCCCATAAAAAAAAACCAAAAAAAACCCACCCAAAACCAAACCAACCATGGGTTACCTGGGTGCAGTTGCTGGAGTACTGGCTGGGGTCGACGATTTTCAGCTGGTAGAGCATCTTGCAGACGATGATGATGCAGGTCCAGATGGTGGAGAGGCAGGAGGCCATGTGGCGGAAGCGGCAGTAGGGCATGGCCAAGGTCCAGAGCAGCACCAGCAAGAAGTTCATCAGAGACACCTTGGGCCAGCAGCAGCTTCATCAGCACCCTGGGGTGCCCAGCCAAGACCCTCTCCCCTCAGCATGGCACCCCCAGACTGGTACCTCCTGCAGGGCTACCCAAACGGTGTAGATGGCCACCAGTTTGAGCACGTGGAGCTCCAGCAGACGCCTCACAAAGACCTCCCCACGGGTCAGCATGTCCGAGAAGGTCTGGCCCAGCACGATCAGGCGCTCCAGAACCAGACCCCACTTGGCGGGTGCTGCGGGAACGTGAACCATCAGGGACACCCCCCTAACAGCCACCCTGGATCAGAGGTCATCCCAACCCATCCCTGCATCTTCCCTTGCCTGGAGGATGCCCCAATCCATCCCTCCACTCCCCTGGCTCCTTCCTGGCTTGGAGGATGCCGCAACCCAGCCCTGTGCCTCCCCACACGTGGAGAGCACCCCAAACCCATCTCCCCAACCTCCTAGCCCTTTCTTGGCTCAGAAGACATCCCAAGCCATCCCCAAACTTGAAGGACTGCACAATCCATCCCTGTAGCCTCCCTCCCAGGCTCTGGCTCAGAGGACACCCCAATCCATCCTCATACCCTCCAGACTTGGAGCACACCTCAACCCCCCCTGCAGACCTCCCACCAGCCCCTTCACCAGCTTGGAGGATGCTCCAACTCATCCCTAGGACCTCCCAACGCCCAAAGGACATCTCAGATCCACCTCCCTATCCTCCTGACCTCCCCCTTCACCCCACCTTGTTCCTGCCCGGTGCTCTGGGAGGTGGTGTCCATGTCCCCCGTGTCAGTGCCCTCGGCAGCAGCCACGTCCCGCAGCAGACGGCTCCCGTGCAGCTCCTCAGCCCTGGGAGGAGAAAGCTCAGCATGGGGATAGGGGTGGGGGGGGCTTGGGGTGCAGGGTGGGACTCACCCCAGCGGGGGTCTCACCTGGGGATGTGGCTGGGTGGTGGGGTGGGGGTGATGTGGTCCATGTCGGTGATGCGCATGAAGGGACGGTGGAAGTAATGGAGCTGGAGGATGCAGGCCAGGAGGAAGAAGCCTGGGGTGAGGGTGCTGGAGAAGAGCTCGGAGATGCTGTACTGCTCCAGGCCCAGGTCACCCAGCCTGGGGAGGGAGGAGAAGCTCACTCTGAGGCTCGCATCCATCCCACCCGTCCAACCACAAGTCCCTCCCTGCCTCAGTTTCCCCACGTGCAACTCATCCCTCGGCCGTGCCAAGGGATGGGGCAGAGGGGGGGATGGATGCCCCGGGGCAGGGGGGGTTGGTGGTGGCTCCTGCAGCAGGCTGAGGACACTCACTGCTCATCAGTGAGCCCCGTCAGGTTCTTCCAGTAGGTGGGGAAAGCCTCAAACTGGAAGGTGTAGATGGCGATGAGGACCAGCATGGTGTAAGCCACCACCAGCCACCAGAAACCCTTCAGCACCTTGCGCCAGAGGCTGTAGTACACCTGTGGGGAGAGGAACATCAACGGGGCCACCCCCGGGAGGGGGCTGGGGACAAGGAGAAGGTCCCTGGCTCCTCTGACCTGGAAGAGGATGAGGCAGAGGAGGAAGAGCAGCATGTAGACAATCTTGTAGACGACGAGGCGCCCGGCGAAGGTGACGACGATGAACATCCCGGCGCAGACACAGATCCAGTGCTTGGCATAGAACTTCCTCACCCAGGCCCCCAGGGCATTGAGGATGTCCCGCTGCCGGCTGGGCTCTGCGGGGCAGGCAGGGATGGGGGGGCTGAGCCACAGCTCTGCTGTCCCCCTCCTCCAGGGATGCTGAGCCCCGGGGGGGTGACACCTCACCTGAGTCCGAGACGGTCACCTCCAGCAGCGGGGTGGCTGGGCACCTCCTCTTCAGCAGCTTCTCCTTAACAAAGTGTCGCAGCAGCAGCCAGAAGTTGAGGGTGAGCAGGAGCTGTGGGGACAGGAGGAGGGTGAGGAGGAGAAGTGTGTGAGTGAGGTGGGGTCACACTGAGCCCGGGCCAAGAGAAGATGGGAAGTGCCTGCTGGGAAAGGACCTGGGGGAGTTGGTCAATGGGGGATGGCTATGAGCCAACGTGTGCCCAGGTGGCCAAGGTGGCCAAGAGCATCCTGGCTGCTATCAGGAACAAGGGATGGGACAAGAGGAACTTTTGGCCTCAAGTTGTGCCAGGGGAGGTTTAGGTTGGAGCTTGGGGACAATTTCTCCCTGGAAATGGTGGAGTCCCCATCCCTGGAGGGGTTTCCAAGCCCTGGAGATGTGGTGCTGAGGGCCATGGGGCAGTGGTGGCCTTGGCAGTGCTGGGTTGGACTGGATGACCTTAAAGTCTTTTCTTCCCAAAACCATTCTCTGACTTTATAACAGCCAGGTGCCAGCAAGGGTGGGGACAAGGACATCAGCCTCACCTGTGCCCCCAGGTCCAAGCAGGGGTATTTGGGATGGACCAGCCCCAGCTGATCGAGGCTCACAAAGCCAATCTGGGTGGGCAGCTCGGGGGCCACGTCCATGCTCCAGACATAGCGCAGGCTGCAGAGTGCCAGTCCGTAGAGGAGGAGGAAAGGTGAGCAGAGCATGGCAAAGTGCTGCTGGCTCCTCACAGTCCAGATCAGGCAAGCCCAGAGCAGCAACACGAAAGTCAGCCAGCTGTGGTAGGTGATGCTCCACACCTAGGGGCAGGTGGGATGTGGCTCAGACCAGGAGGCACCTCCAAAACCATGCCCCACCTAGAGCTGGGACCCCACCACCCCGGAACAGGGCAGGGTGGAGGTGGGACCCCATCACCAGGTAACCAGGTGGGGTAGAGGTGCCCCCCCACCAGGTAACCAGGCAGGATGGCAGCAGAGATGCCCCCCCACCCCCACCCCGCTCACCATCATGGCGATGAGGGCGCAGACGTGGCTTTTCCTCATGACAAAGTTGCCCAGGGCGTGCAGCTGCAGTCGTTCTGCCCGACGCCTCCTGCCAGGCCATGGGGAGGGGGCCCGGGTGCTGCCCCCAGGGTCTGGGGAGGGGGGCACAGGGTGGCCGGGCTGTCCTATTTCTGCAGAGCTTCCCACCGGGTGGAGGGTGCAGTTCTCAGCGCCCGGCTTGGAGGTGTTGGGGGAGAGCATGGGCTGGGGAGGGGGGAGCAGAGAGAGCTCAGAGCCCAGCCCGGCACCCCAGAGTGCTCGGCCAGGGTTTGGTGGGCAAAACCCCCTCCTCAAACCCACCTTGGTGTCCTCACCCACGCCGTCGGTGTCCTTGGGCCATCTCTCCAGCTCCACCAGCTCCCTGGTGGGTGGCTGTGCCAGGGCCGTGGTTCTCTGCCAGGGGCAGGAGCCGGCTCAGCACCCCCGTGCCACAGCCACCAGCCAGCAGGATTCTGTCCCCTCTTCATCCCCAGGCAATCCCCCACCCCACCTCCCCTCCGCCGGGTACCCCGGGGTCAGCCGGGAGGAGTGGGACAGAGGGGGGTCCCGCAGCCCCTCACCCTGGCGTCGAGGCGGCGCAGCTTCACCAGGGTGACAGTGGTGTAGTAGAGCAGGAGCAGGACGCCAGGGTTGGCGTAGACAAACCAGGGGTGCTGGGTGTTGAGCTCCAGGGCATTGGGCTGGGAGCAGTTGCGGTAGACAACGATGTCCTTGAAGCCAAAGAGGCTGCGGGGAGGGGGGAATGAGGGGGGGTGATGTTACCCCCAACAACCTGATCCGGCGGGAGAGGTCCCTGCCCACGCAGGGGGGTTGGACCGGGTGACCTTCTGATGTCCCTTCCCACCCAAACCATTCCATGGTTCCACCAGGAGCCGGGGTCCCACCCCAGCGCTGACACCAAACCCTGGCAGCTCACCCGTGGCACAAAGGTGTCCTCCCCGGGGGGACTCACCGTGCCCAGAGGGTAGGGGGTGGGAAGACCCCCTGGATGAAGGGTGTCTGGTAGGCATAGAGGCAGAGGAGGTGTCCAGCAGTGTAGACACAGATGAGGACGCAGAAGATGTCGAAGGCCAGGCGGCTGGTGGGCAGGTGACAAGCCCACCACGTGCAGAGACCCACAAAGAGCAGGAAGTAAAAGCTGGAGGAGGCGGAGGGCAGGGTGATCCCTGGGGAGCAGCGCCCCGTGGGTGGTCAGTGCGTGGCCCAGCATCTCCCCAGAGTGACCACCTCTCCTTGGATTCAGCAGCTCCCCAGAATGAACATCTCCCTGGATTGAGCAGCTCCCCAGAATGACCACCACCCAAGCCAAGCATCTCCCCAGAATCAACACTTCCTTGGGCTGAGTATCTTCCCAGAATTAACATCTCCCTGGACTGAGCAGCTCCCCAGAGTGACCACCACCCAAGCCAAGCATCTCCCCAGAATTAACATCTCCACGAGCCAAGCATCTCCCCAGAATCAACACTTCCTTGGGCTGAATATCTTCCCAGAATGAACATCTCCCTGGACTGAGCAGCTCCCCAGAATGACCACCACCCAACCCAAGCATCTCCCCACAATGAACATCTCCCTGGGCCAAGCATCTCCCCATCTCCCCCAACCCAAGCATCTTCCAACATCTCCCTGGATTGAGCATCTCCCCAGAATGACCACCCCCCCCCTGGCCCAAGCATCTCCCCAGGATGACCACCACCCAACCCAAGCATTTCCCCAGAATCAACATCTCCCTGGGTTGAGCATCCCCCCCCACCCCCAGGGACCAAAACTCTCACCTCTGCACCAAGCAGCCCCCTGCATCACTCACCACCCGGACCCAAGCACCCCCTGCAGCCCCCTCCCCAGCCCATACCCACCAGCCAAGGCCAGCAGCAGGATGGTCACAGCTTTCCTGGCCTCCCAGAGCAGCCAGTGAGCTGTCACCCGCAGCCTGGCACTGAGGGGTGGGTCCCCACTGCCCGGACCACCCCGCTGCTCCACCGCCTCCTCTTCCCCCTGCTGGGTCAGGAGAGCACAGTGTGAGCCCCGCAGCCCTGCCTCAGTTTCCCCACTTGACGGAGGGGGCAGTGGGTGGCACACAGCCCAGCACCCTCCCCTCTTTATCTCCGGGTCCCCTGGGATGGCTCCTCCATCAGCAGTTGGGTTTCTTGGCACCAGGGTCCCAGCTCTGAGGTTTTTCCCAGGCTGCCTCCCAGCAGAGGCACCCACACCCCCAGTGCCCTGGGTGCAGTCTGGCCCGGGGGGGGGGAGCACCCAAAAACTGGGGGAGAACCCCCAAAGGGTGCTCCTTGGGCTGCTGGGTGCCACCCAGCATAGGGTTGGGTCAGTCTGGGTGGTCCTGAGGCCATGAGCACCCTGTCCTGGTGGCACCACCTGGTGGGACACTCAAGGTGGGACCCCCCCTCACTGTCCCACTTGTCACCAGAGTGACAGTGCCAGGGGTCTGGGTCACCCTATAGGGTGCTGTGACCACGACACGACCCTCCTCCAAACTGTCCCCACCCGCGTCCCCAGCCATTGGGGACACCCCTGTGCCAAGTGCCACCACATCCTGCCCGAGGAGGGGACAGGGACCACAGGGGGGGATGGTGGGAGGTGGCTGGTGGGACATTGCCAGGGGTGGCTCTCACCTGCTCCAGGACCTTCTGGAGCCTCCGGCTGCGGGTGGCAGTGGTGGCCTTGGGGACCAAACGTCGGCAGAGGCAGAGGCAGAGGGAGGAGACCAGCAGGATGCCAGCATCGGGGGCCACCAGACGTACCGAGTTGGGGATGTCCTTCAAACCCAGCCTGGAGGGGAGGGAGGAAAGTGGGGCAGGGGAGGGGTTTGGGGGGGTCCCATCACCACCAGCCCCACCCCTCCGGGGGGTCCTTACCTGGTGACCCCGATGTGGCGGGCGAGGACCTCCCAGGTGCTGCCTGCGGGGGGGGGGAAGGAGGGAGATGCTGAGCTTGGCTCCCAACCCCACCCTGAGGAGATGTGGGTGGGGGGGTGGGTGGGAGAAGGTTCCTCACACCCACGGGGAGCCAGGGTGAGCTCTGTGCCCAGGGCCGTGGCCACCGGGTGGGCAACCTGGGTGCTGGGACCCAGCAGAGCCTCAGTAACCCCCCCAGCACCCCAGAGGAGGGGATCCCTGCACCCCTATGTCAGCGTTTTCAGGGGGGGAGCAGAGGGGGGGGGGGGTCACCCCATACTCACAGCTGGGCTCCAGCAGCTGCTCCAAGCCAGGCAGGGTGTGCAGACAGATCTGGAACACCAAGTGGGCCAAGAGGAAGAGGATGCTGGTCCCCAGCAGAGCTTTGAGGAGATGTCCTGCGTGACCTGGGAGACACGAGCACCCCACTGGCACCCAGGGTGACCCCGGGACCTGCCAGCACCCCGACTGAGCACCCCCAGCAAGGGTGCAGAGCAGCTGTGCCTGGAGACCCCAGGTGCCACCAGGACCTCCTGTGTCTCACTGTGTGTCCTGACTGGGGAAACTGAGGCACGGGGTGATCTGGGGCTAATGAAGTCCCACCTAGCTGGCCACCGGGATGCAGCTCATCAATCCCATCCCAACCTCTGCTGGAACATCCCGTGGAAAGGGGGGGGGGTGCCAGATGGTCCCACCAGACCTTCCAGCAGCTGCAGCTGTGCCCCCAACCCACCCCCCCCATTTCCCAGCCACGGGGGGCAGGCAGTGAGCCCACCACAGCTGCAGGCTGACCCAGAGGGGCCCAAACCTCTCTGCCTTGGCTCGTTGTTGATTTTTTATTTTTTTTTTCCCCTATAAATCATCCCAAGGAGCTCCAAGGGCCCTGTGAGCCCATGAAATAAATATTCAGAGTTTTGTTGAGCCGGGGCCGTGCCAGGCGCTGCCGGCGGGTGCTGCCCATGGGTGAGAGGGGGGGCAGGGAGACATGCAGGGCTGCAAGCACCCAACGTGGGGGGACATGTCACCTCCAGCCCCCCCAGGGGATGCACCCACCCCGGGGGTCAGGGCGGAGAGACTGGTGGTGCTGGTAGATCCCTCTGTGTCCCAACCCCAACCCTCCTGGAGAGCCCAGCCCTAAGGTTTGGGTTTGTTTTGGGTTTTTTTGTTTTTTGCAGAGGGGGGTTAATAAGTTTGGGGCTTAAAAGTGGCCATTTGGGAGGCTATTAATAGCCACGCCAGGCTATAATTAACAGAGCCAGGCTGCCACCCATAGCCACGCAGGGGAAACCGCAGGGGAAGGAGGGCAGGCAGCCCCCTCACCTTCCAAAATAGCCCCCCCAGGATCCTCGGGACACCGGGGTACCACCCCCCTGCACCCCAAGCTGAGCCCCTTACCTCCCCCGGAGAGCTGGGTGGGCCCTGGGAAGCAGGGCAGGAGCAGCAGGAACAGCAGGTAAACCGAGGAGAGGACATTGAAACGGAAGAGGCAGGCTGGGGACAGAGGGACAGGCAGGGTTGGTGGCAGGGACAGAGGGGACACCACGCCCCAGCACCCCAGGGATCCCCGAGGAGGGCACCCGGGCACCCCAAAATGAGAGGTAACCCCAGACAGGGAGGGGGAGGTCAAGCCACCCCCTCCCCAAGATGCCACTGAGGACAGGAGACCAGGCTGGGTCAGTCCTGGTGACCCACATGGGTGACACAGGGAGGAGGGAGGACACTGGGGGTCCTGGACAGGCGGGGTGACAGGAGGACAAGAGCCACCAGCAGAACTGTGCTGCGTTTCCACATCGTTCCTACAAAAACCTGCTGAGGTCTGCAGGGACCCCCATGGCCAGGCTGAGACCCCCCCACCCATGGCCCCTCACCTGCAGCCAGCCCTGCCCCGGGCACACCTCCCATCACCTTCCCCTTTCCTTATTTTTAGCCCTAAATTACAGCTTTGGCTGCAGGAGGGGCAGAGCTGCCACCATGGGGGACAGGGACATCCCAGAGCAGCTGCCACCCTGTCTGGGGACACAGCATTCCTGTCCCTTGCACGCAGAGGCCAGGGGAGCAGTGACAGACACCGGCACATGCACCGGGTGGCACCCAGCCACGAGGCCACGGTGACGGGCACGGCCACTGCCAGGGGACAGGGAGTCACAGGGATGGTGGCTTGGATTTTATAACTCTCCCCTACTCCAGGAAGGGCCAGGGCATCCCTCTGACCCCAGCAAACCCGAGGGATGTGTCCCATGGGCATGGGGGGGGACAGCCCAGGCAGGGGACAGCCACAGGGACCCCGGATCAGCACAGGCAGGGAAGAGCCGGGGGTCCCCTTGGCACCCACCTGGGGAAGGGGTGAGGCAGGGGGGGCTGAGCAGGCAGCCCCGGGCCCTACAGAGCTGGGGGGGGTGGCAGGAGGGGAGGGGACAGGCTGGGGACGTGCCGAGGGGACATGCTGAACCCCGCCAGCCCGGCACAGCCCTTCCTGTGTTTACGAGGTTTCAATGGGACAGCACAGCCTGGGGCCAGGGCCAGGGGGGACACAGCACGACCCCTCCCCCAAGGAGCACCCCAGGGGCAGCGGGGACCCCCCCCAGGGTTGAGGGGCAGCGGGAGGGGAAGCCCCCCCAGCAGCACCCATGGGGGTAAAGCCAACCCTGGGGTCCCCATCTGCCTCCCACCCCTCAGGCAGCCCCGAGGATGGGGGGGGGGGCTGAGGGCCAGCACCCCGGCAGCCACCTCTCTGCGGTGACCCCAGGAGGGGGACACACACACACACAGAGGCGTCACCTCCCCACACGCTGCCGGGGGTGGCTGGGCTGCCTCTGGGCGAGCCATGATCTCACGGAGGAAAAATTCCCTATCCCGAGCCAGCGGGGCCGAGAGGAACCTTCCCGGGGCGGGGGCGAGCTGGCACCCTGCCTGTCCCGGCAGCCACACAGCCCCCTCCCCAAATTAAAGGTCACTGTCACCCCACGGCCCACCTCGGCGCGGGGACCTTTGGGTGCTTGGGGTGACGCAGCCATGGGTGGTGGCGGGGAAGGGGGGACAGGATGTGACAGAGCCACGCTGGTGGCACCCAAGAGATGGACACACAGACAGGGGCTGCGGGGACCAGAGTCACCCGTGGGTTTTATGTCACCACCCTGGGGTGGGGGACACACACACTGGGGACATCGCTCCCCATCAGCGGCTCTGGGGTCACTTGTGGCACTTGGGAAGAGTTGGTGGCACCTGCCTGCACCCCACACAGCACCCATGGGACCAAGCCAGCACCCATGGGACCCTCCAGCTGGTGGCTGCCCCTCAGCATCAGCAGGAAAGCTCTGGGTGGGTTGGTCAGTGCTCCCCAGCTTGAGGATGGAAATTTAAAAAAAAAAAAAAAAAAATTAAAAAGAGAGGAAAAGATGATAGCGTTGGGGTGCTGGTCACGGGTTTGGGAGCCCCCAGGGTGCCCCCTCAGGTCCCCAGCAGGGCTGGCTGCAGCGGGGTGTGCCCTCCCGGCCTTGTGTGGGTGCTCCATGGGTGGAAACCGGTTCCCTGCCGTGCTGACAGCAGGGAAAGTGCCAGCGTGGGGAGAAAAACCAGTTTGGTGCCTGGGGAGAGCAACCCCCACGGCAAAACCTCCCATCCTGCCCCCCCTCCCCACGCCAGCAGCACCCAGCACCCAGGGCACCCAGCAGGGTCTCACCCCCGCAGCGGGCTCAGGGCAGGATTTGTCCCAGCCCAGGTGATTCCCAACCCCACACCCAGCTCCCTGACCCCGGGGAGCAGCTCCCACGCAGACGGGGAGTTTGTCACCATCAGACGGGGAGTTTGTCACCATCCCTGTCACCACGTGGAACGTTAACACCACCGAGGTGCCGGCGGGAGGAGAAACCCCAGAAACCCCAGCACCAGGGAGCTGGGAGAGATGTGCCGGGTTTCCTGAGCTCCAGGGGCTCTGTGTCCCCATGGAAAGGGGTCACTGGGGACCCCAGGGACCCAGCGGTCAGGGGGGGTTCAAGGAGAGCCAGCATTGGGCTCTCTGCCATTGCTAATGGGGCTGGGAAGGATGGGATGGGGGCTGTGGGAGAGGGTGGGGGTCTGGGCACAGCCCCCTCCCCATCACCCTGTGCCCAGCCGGCTCCCGGGACTGGATCCAAACCCCGCAGGGTGGGGGTCGGGGGTCCCTGCAGCCCACACCCCACCTGCCAGGAGCCACGGCTCGGCGGGGACCTGTGGCCACTCCGGATTAATTAGCAGAGCTCGTTAATTCCCGGCCTGCCCTGCTATTCACAGCCAGGCCCGTTACCCGCTGCCCGGCCGCTTCCCCTCAACCAGCCCCGGGCTCCCGGGGTCCCCAAGGCTGGGGACACCCCCGAGAATGTCCCCAAGGGGCCGCTTTGCACCCAGGACCCTGCTCCATCCACCCCCCCGGCTGCAGACCCAGCACCAGGGTAACAAAACCACCCGGATTCTCCCCAAACGCGAGCGGACCCAAACCAGCAGCACTGGCACCAGGACTGGGACCAGGACTGGGACCAGGACCGGCACCGGGACCTCCCCAGCCCCGGCTCCTCTTTCCGGGAGCAGAGGGACCAGCCCTGACGGGTCACCCCCCACCATATCCTGTTTTTGTGGAAAGTTCATCCTGCTCCTGCCAGCTCCCGGCCCCGCTCCCTGGGGAGCTGCCCCAGGAGGGCACCGGGCTGGGGGCACAGGGGGTGCCACGGCCCAGAATTTGGGGGGACAGAATTTTGGGGGGATGGGTGCTCGCTGCCCAGCACCCTGCAGTCCCTCCATCCCGGAGCTGAGGGATGTCCCTGCACCTCTCCCCCTGCCTGCAGACCCACATTCCCATGGCACGGGGACATTCCCAAATCCACCATCACATCTTCCCAGGGCTGTGATGGGTGTCTGCACCAAAACACCACCCCCACCCCATCACCCAGGGCACCCCAGGACCGGGCTGTGAAGGAGGTGATGGCTTGGAGCCAGCTTTACAAACCTGGGGAGGGATAAAGCCCCTGTGCCCCCAGGAGCATCACCCAAAAATCCTCAGCCCCGAGGTGACGGGGGTGCAGGCAGCTGGGTCTGTGTCTCCCATCCCCCTGCACGCCTGGGGAGGAAACGGGAGTTCTGGAGTTATTGCTCTTGGAGACAGACGTGGTTTTTGTTGTTGGTTTTTTGGGGTTTTTTTAAATTTTTTTTCCTCTTCTTTTTTTATTTCTCCTCATTTTATAAAAAGCACCTGACCACAGGAGGCAGCTGGCTGCAGCCCACACACCCGCCAGCACCCAGCTGGCTACTGTGTCCCCCCCCTTCACAGCACCCAGGGATGGCTGGGACCCCCCCAGGGACCCTCACCCCCCCATCACCTCCTGTCTGGGCAGGGAGGGGGCACTCAGCCACATCCTCACCCCAGGTCAAGCCCCCCCCACTTTGGGGGTGACCCCAAGCCCCAGAGAGGTGGGGGGGGGGGGGGGCTGCCACCCTCACCGCTCTGCCCGAGCACCACCGGAGGTGGCACAGCCAGCACTGTCACCCAACCCCGGGGGTCCCTGCACCTTGGTCACCCCACGGGTGGGATGCACACTGGTGGGTGCCCCTGCCCAGCTCTCTGCACATCCCCAAGGGGGTCTGGGCCCTTGCAGAGCAGGGGGGGAGCTGCCCCGGGGGGGTTCCCCAGCTGAACCAGCCCATGGGAAGCAGGGGGCTGCCCCCAGCTCCTGCACCCTGAGAGGGAGCAGCCAGAAAACATCCTCCGGACGTTTGGGAAGAGCCTGATTTCCAGGGAAGGAAAGGACACAGGCTCTGGGGCTCTTCCTCCCCATACCAGGTGCAGCAGGACCAAGCCACACTACTCATCCCCTCTGCCTCAGTTTCCCCCACCTCGGTACGGGGTGCGAGTCCCCAGGACCCCATCTGAGCCCCCCAGGTGGGTGTTTTGGCCCTGGGCTGAAGCAGGAGGGAGCTGCTCTCCCAGGACAACCCCCACCCAAGCCGGGCCCCAAATTTAAACACACCAGCCATGAATTCCCTGGGTTGGGAACGCCAGCGCCACGGGGGGACCCCAGCACAAGCCCCCCACCCCTGTCAAAGCGGGGTGAACCGGGGAGAAAACCCAACCCAATTTGGGGCTAAAGCAGCATAATTGGGGCAGCAGGGCCCCACATGCCGGGCCGCACCCAGAGGCCACGTGTCACCCCCTGCACCCATGGGTGCACCTGGCTGCCACCCCACTGGGATTTGGGGGGGTGGGGGGTGGGCGTGCTTGAGGGGGTCTCCACCACCTTCCCCTTCCCAGCCCAACCCCACTTGATGGCAGGGCTGTAATTACCCTCCCTGCACGTTGCACTGAGTCACTCCTCCAGCAAAAAAATAAATAAATTAAAAAAAAGCTAAAAAAAAAAACAAACCAGAAGCTTTTTCAAACAGTCACCCACTTCCTCTGCCAGCCAGGCTCACCCCGACACCGCCAGCCCCACGCACCCCGAACCCACCAGAAGGGGCCACTCCACTTGGGTGCAAAGTCCCCTCTCTCTCCGGGTGACACTACCCCAAAAATGAAGTCACATCCCCACTGCCCCCCCCACCTCCCAGGCTGCAGACCCCCCCGGCACGGGTGGCAAAACCCGGGGGCACAAGGAACCCCTTGAACAATTCTGTTTACAGAAAGGATTTTCCTTTCCTTTCCCCCCCCCCCCTTTTTTCCTAAGTTTAAGGTAAACGGCGAGTCCCGGGTCCCCCCCCCCCCAAGTCCTCCGGACCTCAAAGAGCCGATTCTTGTCCCAGGACCTGGGGATTTTCCAGCCCGGTGCCTCGGGGGTGCTGGGGAAGGGGCTTGGGAGCCACGGGCCACCCCTCAGGGTTGGTGTCCCCGACCCCCCAGGGTGGGGGTCCCTGCTCGCTGCCACGGCACCGGGGCCCTACAGGGTATGGGTGACAGCTGTGTCACCCCCTTGAACACCACCCCACCCCAGCCGCCCCCCACCCCGAGCATCCCCCCCCCGACTTCGCGAGAGGCACCGGGGTGACACGGCGGGGACCCAAGCAGGACAGTGTCACCCCCCCCGGTGCCGGGGGTGCAGGTGGCGGCTGGCAGTGCCGGGATGGGACACACACACACACACACACACGCCCCCCCATAACACTGCCCCCCCCTCCACATCCATCCCGGAGAAGCTGCAGCGTCTCCCCGAGAGTGGGCTCGATCCCGGGGGGCTGGGTAGAAGATGGTTCCCCAGAGGGCTGGGAGGGGGGTGCGGGGTGACCCCTCCATCCATGGGGCTTGGTGGGGGTTTGCAAGGGTGACCCACCCCCCCAAACACAGCCCTGGGGTTGGGGGGGGGGGGGCTCCGCAGGGTGACCCCCCCCCCCCCCCACAGAGCCCTGGGGTTGGGGGGGGGGGGCTCCGCAGGGTGACCCCCACACACACACAGCCCTGGGGTTGGGGGGGGGGCTCCGCAGGGTGACCCACACACACACACCGGGGGGGGGGGGGAGCTTGAGCGAGGAGGGGAAGGGGGGCAGCGAGCGAGCCACCCACCAGGACTCCCCCCGGGATGGAGAGCACCGCGACCCGGCTTCACCCCAACACCCACCCACCCACCCCCCCAAAAAAAAAAAAAATAATTAAATACTACTTAGTAAACCCCCCACTCACCGGCTAGCAGGGCGAGCGGCAGCAGCAGCCAGTAGAGCCCCGCACACAGCCCCCGCCGCTCCATCCCCTCAGGCAGCGGCCGGGGGGGGCCGGCCCATTCCCCACCGAACCGAACCGACCCGTTCTGAGCAGTTCCGCCCCGCCGGGGCTGGGCAGGCCCCGCTGGCCGGTACCGCACGAACCGGACACTGCCTTCCCCCGCCCCGCTCCCGCCGCCCTTTATAAAGCGGCTCCGCCCGCCCCCCCCCCTCCCCACCCCCCCTTCACACCCACCGCTTCCCCTCCCAACCCCCCCCTTCCCGGCCCGGCCCCGCTCCCACTCCTGACACGAGTTGTCCGCTCTCAGCCCCGACGGCAGCGGGAGCGATCCGCCCCACAGAGGAGGAGCAGGAGGGGAGCGTGGGCCCCGCGAGGAAAAAACAAAGCCTCTATCTAAAGATACACAAAGATAGAATTGCTTTTTTTTTTTTTTTTTTTTTTTACAGCTGTTGTTCTTCCTGCTTGCTTCCTTAAAAACCAAAACAACAAACCAAAAAAACCCAAAGCCAGAGGTGATCGAGGCCAAGCGATGGGGCACGGGGCGGGGAGATGCTGCCAGCACCTTGTACCCCAACAAGGAGATGGGGTCTGTCCCCCTGGGACCTGCTGGGAACCCCTGGAGATGGGTGCCACATTCCTGGAGCTGGGTGCCACGTTCCTGGAGCTGGGTGCCACGTTCCTGGAGCTGGGTGCCATGTTCTTGGAACTGGGTGCCATATTAGAGTTGGGTACATGGTCCCTTGTCCCCTGAGCTGGGTGCTGGCCGTGCACCCATGGAGTTGGGTGCTCCAGGGACATGGCTGCCACCCTGAGCACCAAGCTGAGCCCTGCAGGGGACCTGGCAGGGCTGGTGGCCATGTGGCACCATCACCAGTGCCCGTGGGTCAGCACCCTGGGACTGCTGGTAACCACCAGCCCGAACAGGAAGCATCGGCCCATAAAATTCTTCACATTCTTTGGCTTCCCCACGTTTGTTTTCTGACCAAGTGGCATCCAGCTACCGATCTGCTGACCTGCTCCCCACCTGGCTGAGCTCTGCTCTCCTCTCTCTGCCCTCTGAGTTCTCCTCCTTGCCCACCCCTGGTTCTGGAGGTGCCATCTTGATGTCACTTCCATGCCACAGTCCCCAACCCGCCAGCAGGATGGGCCCCGGGGCCTCCAAACCTGCGTCCTGATGGGTGCAGACCCTGTGGGATGGGTTGTGGGCACCCCAACCACCCCTGAGCACCCTCAGTGTGTGGATTCGGCTCCTTGTGGATCCCGGTGGGGCCTGGGGGATTCACTGGTGGAAAGAAAACCTTCTGGAATCTGCAGGAATATCACCACGGCTGCCAGACCTCGGGGCAGGGAACTCACCCACTGCAAAGCCCCTCCAGAACGCATCCCCCGACCCAGCAGGGATCCAGGAAAGGGTGAATCCAGCACCCACCCCAACAACCCCACACCCAGCACCCACCCCAACAACCCAGCACCCACCCCAACAACCCCGCTCCCAGCACCCACCCCAACAACCCCGCACCCACCCCAACAACCCCGCACCCAGCACCCACCCCAGCGCAGCGGGGCTGAGGAGTGGAGGTTCTGGAAATAACTGGATCCCGGGAACGGCCCCCCAGAGCCCTGCCTCATGCAGCCGAATCCAGCCCTGAGTGGTCCCGCTCCATTTCTCCCGGATCCCTAAAGTGCTGCGGGCTCATTATGGGATGCTGCACCTCCGGGCACGGCCATTAGCACACGGCCACACCGCGGGGCAGGGGGTGGTGGCACCGGTGGCTCTGGAGCCCTGTGGCTGTCCCCAGATGGAGGGAGGGAGGGAGCACTGCCCGGAATGGTGGCTGTGGGGACAGGGTGGCAGTGGCAGTGTCCCCCAGGGACCCCACGGCCACCGCCGGGCTTGGCAGCAGGCGAGATGGGAACCAGGAGCTCCCCAGCCCCAAACGTGCCAGGGAGAGCAGATAAGAAGGGCGACCACTAGCCCAAAAGCTAGCCCGGGGCCAACCCCATTTCAGGTGCTGTTTGCCCTGCTCTCCCTCTACTCAGGGTCCTAAGAAAGGGTGACCACTAGTCCAAGGGCTAGCTGTGGCCTGCGCCATTTTAGGTGTTTTGCCCCGGTCCTAAGGGGGGGGTGACCACTAGCCTAAGGGCTAGCTGTGGCCTGCGCCATTTTATGTGCTCTGCTCCAGTCCTAAGGGGAGGGGGGGTGACCAGTAGCCCAAGGGCTACCACTAGCCCAAGGGCTACCACCATCTGCAGTCACCCCGCTCTCCCCTCGCTCAGGGTCCCCCCCCCCAACTCCAAGGGGGTCTGACCCCCACTGCCCCTGCCCCTGCCCCCCCAGGCCCCACGTGTAGCAGGGCGATAAAGCGACACGTCCCCTTTAAGAACCCGGTGGCGCCAATTCCGCCCCACGTGACCCCCGCCCCCCGGTGGGCGGGGCCTGCGGGCGCGCGGGTTCCCGCCAAGCGCGGAGGCTTTGGCCGGCGCGGCTGACACGTGTGGGACCGGCGGTACCGGGACCGGCGGTACCGGGACCAGCACCGCGATCGGAACCATCCTCCGGGCCCGCCCGCCCCCGCCATGGCCCAGCTTCGCCTCACCGACTTTTTCGGCCTCACCAAAGCGGCTCCCGGAGCCCCGGAGAAGCGCGGCGGCCCCAGGCTCAAAGCCGCCTCTGCCCCCCCCCCGGTGCTCCGGGAGGCAGGGAAAGAGGGGGGCCCGGGGGGGCTCATCCCCCACCTTCTCCCGCTGCCCCCCTCCCCGCGCACCCCGGCCGGCAGAGGCTCCCCGGGCGTGCGGGGTTTGGCGGGGAGGAAGCGGAGCCGCCGGGAGATGGAAGAGGAATCACCGAGCGGGAGCCGGGGGGGGGAACCCAGCGGGAAATCGGCACGGAAGAGGCTGGAGCTGCTGCGGGATGCGGGGCAGGGGATGCCGGGCGCGGTATGGAGCTGCCGGGGGTGGGGGTGTGCCGGTGGTCCCGGGGTGGGGGGTGAGGGAAGAACCGTAAAAGCGGGGTACCGTCTCCTAAGCAGCCCCCCCCAAAACGCTTGACCACCCCCAGGCCTTGGCCTCCCTCCTCCTGATGCAGACACATCCCCCTCCCCTAGTGCAGGGCCCCCCCAAGGCTTCCCTCCCCCCTTCTCCTGATGCAGAAACACTCCCCGAGGCCTTGACCCCCTCCCCCATTGCAGATTGCCCCCCGCCCCCTCTAACCTCCTGCTCTCTTACAGACCACCAGCCCTTCGCCTCCGGACACTGCTTGTCCCCAAACGTCACCCTCGCTAGAGGAGGGCACCTCCTGCCCCCCCAGCCAGGGCCAGGACTTGGGGACACAGCCCAGGACAGACCCCAAGGGGACAACTCGGGGGTATTGCTTGCAGCGGGTATGGGACACAAACCTGGCTTTCTGCTCTGACCTTTTTGTGTTTCCTGCCACTGCCTGCCCCTCCCCTGACCCTCTGCCCCTCTCCCCTGACCCTCTGCTCCCCTCCCCTGACCCTCTGCTCCCCTCCCCTGACCCTCTGCTCCCCTCCCCTGACCCTCTGCCCCTCTCCCCTGACCCTCTGCCCCCTCCCCTGACCCTCTGCTCCCCTCCCCTGACCCTCTGCTCCCCTCCCCTGACCCTCTGCTCCCCTCCCCTGACCCTCTGCTCCCCTCCCCTGACCCTCTGCTCCCCTCCCCTGACCCTCTGCCCCCTCCCCTGACCCTCTGCTCCCCTCTTCCCCACCCAGGAGGACCTGGCTGGGCTGCGGAGCCGCCTGCAGAAGGTGAAGGTGCTGGGTGATCGGGGGGACAAGCTGCCACCCATCCCCTCTGGGGCCAGCACCGACCTGCAGGACCGTCTGGAGAGGGTTCAGCAACTGAAGCTGCAGATCCAGGAGAGGAAAGCAGGAGCCACGCCAGGAACACGACCCTCTGAGGACACCAGGGTGGCAGCTCCTGTGGCAGAGGCTGGGTGAGGAGCTGCTCTGGGGGGGAATCGGGGTGTCCTGGTGACTGCTGCAGCCCTGCTGTGCTGCTCAGCCTTGCAGGGATCTTCCCACCCCCATCGGGGGGGTCTGGAGCTCTGGCTGGCCCTGCTGTGTGCAAAGGATATTAGAAAGATACTAGGAAAAAAATTCTTTACAGAGAGGGTGACCAGACATTGGAATGGGCTGCCCAGGGAGGGAGTGGGTTCTCCATCTCTGGATGTGGCACTGAGTGCCATGGGCTGGGAACCACAGTGGTACTGGATTAAGGGTTGGA
The DNA here is from genome assembly GCA_023637945.1 of Phaethornis superciliosus. Lineage (NCBI taxonomy): Eukaryota > Metazoa > Chordata > Aves > Apodiformes > Trochilidae > Phaethornis > Phaethornis superciliosus. The sequence continues at coordinate 1,539,364 of JAJQWJ010000014.1, read as the reverse complement.
CTTTATGATCTCTGAGGTCCCTTCCAACCCAAATGATTCTGTGTGAAAGGAGCTTCTCTGAGTGTGGTCTAAGCTACCCTGAGTGTTGGGCCACCCATGTCTCCAGGTCACAGAGGGTGGGTGTTGTGACCCCAGGGTACAGGCACAAATGGCTCGGGGAAGGAAAGTGGTCTCCCCAAAATGGGGGGGGGGCACGCAGCTCCTAGGCTCTGAGTTTGGGGGAGTTGTCAGTGGGACCCCTGTCCTGTGCCCAGTTGCACCCACGGGGTCATCCCAGTGCTGGTGGCCCCTGGGGACCTTGACCTTTTTCTTTTCCCAGCAGCAAGAAGCCCCCTGCATACCAGCGGTTCCACACCCTCGCCCAGGACCTGCCCCCGGGGCTCTCCCTGCCCTACAAGTTCAAGGTGCTGGCAGAGATGTTCCGGAGCATGGACACCATCTCTGGGATGCTCTTCAACCGCGCCGAGACCATCACCTTCGCCAAGGTCAAGCGGGGGGTGCAGGACATGATGCGCAGGTGAGTTGGCAGCACTGGGTGGGCTGGTTGGTTTTTGGTTTGGGTTTTTTTTTTTTGAGGGGTGTGTGTATATCCCAGCTGAAGCTGATGCCCTGGTGTGTCCCTCCTGGGGGTTCCCAACTCCTCTGTGTGCTGTTGCAGGCAGTTTGAGGAGCGGCACGTGGGGCAGATCAAGGCAGTGTACCCCACCTCCTACAGGCTGCGCCAGGAGAAGAACGTCCCCACCTTTGGGGGGAAGAAGTCTGAATATCAGCTCACGCTGGAGCCAGTGGTGGGGGAAGGTGTGTATGGCCTGGGGGGAGGTCCTGAGAGCTGGGGTCCTGTGTCCTGGTTAGGATCCCTCAGTCCTCAGGGATGCTCTGGGGCCGTCTTCTGGTGCACGAGGACCTGAGCGTGTTGGAGTCGGAAAACAGTTTTGGGCCAAGCAGCAGGATAATAGGGCAGTGTTTCTGGCTGCCCCCGATGTTAGGGTCTGATCCTGCTTTTCCCGAGGCTCGGGTGCCTTTGTGGTGACGCTGCTGGTGACACTTGTGTCTCCTTGCAGAGGAGAAGGTAGGTGGCCGCCCACACTTGTCAGCCTCACGCCTGCTGGAGCGCAGGAGGGAGTTCCACCGCAACCTGGTCAACATCGTCAAGCAGCACCACAAGGTGAGTGTCCCCCTCCTCTTCTGGGGTCTGGCATTGCTCTGGTCACTGTCTAGAGAAGTGGGTGGAAGGCATGGAATAGCATCCAGGCTGCAGGACATCACTGGTTCTTGTGGGATGCTCTTGGCAGGCAGGTGTGGGTAGGAAGGATGGCAGCTGGAATCTCTCCTGGCACCAAATTTCCTCCAAACCGGTTGCCAAGCTGTGTCAGGAGAGCAGGGCAATGGTCGGCTCCCCTGTTCCTGGCCCAAAGGTGCCATGACTCAGCTCTTGCCCCTCTCCAGGCATTCCTGGCTGCCCTCAACCCTCCCATGGTGGTGCCAGAGGAGAAGCTGACCCGCTGGCATCCCCGCTTCAACGTGGACGAGGTGCCAGACATCACCCCAGCAGAGCTGCCACAGCCACCCCAGGAGGAGAGGCTCACCACAGCCCAGGAGGTGCTGAGCACAGCTCGGGGGATGCTGCCCCCCAAGGTGAGCGTGGATCAGGCTCTGTCTGCAGCTGGTAAACCTCCAACTTGCTGTTTGTTGGGAGGCTGTTATTGGGTAGGGGGTGGGAAAGATTGTTGTGGAGCTGCAGGGCTTGAAGAACCAGAAGGTGGAGGTGGGTGAGGAGGCAAGCGTGGCTGTTAGCACTGGAGGCTGTGGGGCAGGGCTGGGTTTGGGCTGGAAGAGCCACCAGCACTGCCCCGAGGTCTGTGAGAGGGCTTGAAGCAGCCCCAGCTCCCCTTGGTGCAGGCAGGGGTGGGTTGGACACGCGGGGCTTGCAGGGGAAACTTCTTGCTCTCCAGCCTGAGCTGCTCCCAGCTGTAACCCAACTCCTCCTCCTCCTTCCACATGAGCAGATGGAAAAAGCTCTTGCCAACCTGGCCTTAAGAACCGCTGAAGCCGATGCAGGGGAACCAGTGGTTTCCAAAGCCCCATCCCCTGCCAGCACCTCCAGAGCTCTCAAAGGGGTGTCCCAAGCCCTGCTCGAGAGGGTGAGTAATTCTCTCCTGGCCGGGAACGCTGGTGGTGGTGGGGAAGGAGGAGCAGGGGACCCGCTGGTGTCTCACCTTCCTCTCCTCTGCATCCCAAGGTCCGGGCGAAGGAGAGGCAGAAGCTGGAGGCTCTGCTGACCCGGGATGCAGGGCAGGAGGAGCGGGTGGCCATGCTGGGGAGGCTGCCAGCCATGGCCCGCGTCCTGCGCGGAGTCTTCGTGGCCGAGAAGAAACCGGCCCTGAGCATGGAGGTGGCTTGTGCCCGCATGGCTGAGAGCTACAACACCCAGATGCCTCCTGGTAGGAAAGCCCAAGGGATGTGGGGGGGCTTTTCCGGGAAGGGAAGGGCTGGGGAGCTGAGCTCTGAGATGGGGGGGGGTCCTTTAGTTATTTTTTTTTCTTTGCAGGCGAGATGGAGAAACATCTGCGCCTCTTTGCGGAGCTGCTGCCTGACTGGGTGGGGATCCACGCCCTCAGGACAGACACCTATGTCAAGCTGGACAAGGGGAAGGACCTCAGCAGCATCACGGAGAGGCTCGCCAAGGCCCTGCAGGAGGCTGAAGCCCTCTGAGATCCCAAGGGTTGAGGCTTCCTCCGTGAAAACTTTAGATGTAGCAAATCCTGACTGTGTTCTGGGGACTGGTGTGGGCTGATGGGAGACTCATCCTCAGGGATGTCCAAAACACCTTAATTAACAAATTCACTAACTTAACTACCAGGTACCTGGAGGCTGTAGCTTCTCTAACATTCAAGCTGTAGGCAGGCAGTCCTGGGGTGACAATGAAAGTGGTGAACAGCTTGTCACCTCTTCTTGGCTTTGCTGGTTTCTCCTGAGGGTTTGCTGCTGCTGCTGGCAGTTTTTCTCCTGAAGGTTTGGTGCAGGACGATTTCTCCTGAAGGTCTGATGCCAGGAGGTTTCTTCTGGTGCACCCTGGTGTGAGGTTGGAGGCATGACAAGAGGGTGAGAGGTAGGAAGGAGTGTGAGAAAAAGTCACATATTGATGTTTTATGGAGTTCTGGGGCCTTTGTTCTGTTTTTAAGGAAAGGAAAACGCATCTCCAGAGTTGGCTGGAAACATCTACAAGGACTTGTCAAAACATATTGGTATTAAATGTTTTAAATATAGCTGACTCCTGTTAACCCAGCACTCTTCCTCCACGAGCACTGTGGCTCTCCGTGGCAATTGGCGCCGGCGGGGAAGGGCTGGGTCCTCATCCAGCTCCTGGAGAAGGACTGCCTGGAAAAAGTGAGCATGGGTTTGCAGGGAACTGAAAGCAGCTTTTGTAAATAGGGGCTGCAGAGCAGCTCCCAGCAGGACAGGAGCAGGCAGGGCTTGCAGGGTGGTAGGTACAAGGGGAGGCTGCTTTTTTTTTTTTTTTTTTTTTTTTTTTTCCAAAGGAAAATCCAGGTCACTTGGCTGAAGGGGCTTGGAAAGAGGGACAGGGAAGGTGTTGATGGCTGTGGAGGTGCCAGCCTGGCCTGGTGCCAAGGTCAGGTCAGTGCCTGCCAGAGGATGGGTGGTGTGGGTGCATGGGAGGAGGTGGGTGCTGCCCCCAGCACTCCTGGTGCTGCTCTGCCAGACACTGGGCTGGTTTTGGCGTGGGGCATCAAGGACACAGGTGGAAAGGTGACTCCTGCAGCCCTCTGGGGGGGACAATGCACCAGGCCAGGGCACCTTCCCCACCTGCAGTGCTGGTGTGTGAGGCTGGCAGCATGGGAGCACCCCAAAGAGCTGCCCCAGAGCAAGCAAGCCCTCCTCATCCTCCTGCAGTGCTGGCAGGAGGTAGCCCTGTGTCCAGGGAGGAGGGTTTAAACTCAGCCCAGAGGGATGCAGAGGGCTGGGCTCTGGGTACAGGCTGGGCCATGCTCAGAGGACCTCACTGCACTGGAGAGGTGCAAGTTTCCAAAGGAGGTGTCCTCCAGAGATGGTCTTGGCAGCCTGGCAGGCAGCCCCCCCCCAGGGGAGCTTGCAGTGAGCTCCCATTCCGGTGCTTGGGTCAAACTCCTTTTCTCCTGCCTGGCAGCCTCCCTTCCCAGCCTTGTCTCCACAAGAAATTACATCAACAGTTGCTTGCAGCCCCCCCAAGCCTGAAGCCACCGTCCCCGTGTTCCCTGATATCATCCCTTGGCCTTTTGCACAGCCAGCTCTGGCACCAGCAGGCCTTAAGCTCATTTCCACAGCACACAGCTGCTTTCCACGGCTCTTTGGGGTGGAACTGATTTTTTTCCCCCCCCCTTCTCTACCTCACAGCAGGGACCTTCTGCCAAGCCAGAGTGCGAGGCGCTGGCTGCAAAAATAAGTGCCCTGGGGCAGTTTGTTTTTCCCCACGGGAATGGTGTTCCTCAGAGCAAGCTTGAGCAGCCACTGAAGTGGCTCTTCAGCAAATGCTGATAAACCCAGCTGTAATTACCCCTAAAAGTCTTAAGGGGAGGGTGTGTGGTGTCCCCCATGCCCTGGATGGGGATGGTGAGCTGGGGGGTTTGGTTTCCACAGCAAACCAGTAGGACCAGTATGGGTCCTGAGGTTGATGCCATCACGGAGAAAAGATACCTGAATGGTCAGTCCTGGGGTAAGCATCTTCCTTCCAGGAGTTTTGGGGGTGGGGACAAGGGGGAGCTGACACCACAGCCTTGCTCTCCACTGCCAGCCTGGGCTTGGAGGAGGAGGACACTCAGGTGATTAACAGCTTCAGGTACTGCAAGAAAAGCTCTGAGACAGTTCAGAAAAAATAAAAATCAATCAGCATTTATTTTACCAGTGAGGTCAGCCCCTGCTAGGCCAGGGACATCAAAGTTTTGACACCCTGGGTTTTAGCTCCTGTGATCCAACGAAACCATGCTTTAGGGAGCACCTCCAAACCACAACATCATCCATCACACAACCTGAGTGAGACTGAGGGAGCTTGGCTGCAAGTGCAGCACCTTATCTGCCCTTATCTCACCAAACATCCCAACCAGAAAGGGCTCCAACCCAGCGTTGTCTTTTCCATCTCCTCATGCCCCAAGCAGGGCAGGCACCCAATTCTCCTGAGCAAGCACTGCATCTGTAGAAGAGCAACCTAATTCTGTGTGAGCAACAGCAGAGAGCAAGCAGACCCTCCTCTGAGGTCTGAACCAAAAGGATTTCATCCCTTAGACAAACAACCACTTTGTGCCCATCACCTGTGTTTCTTTGGCAAACTATTAATAGGTTCCTAGGAAGCTGACCAAAGGGAATGCTGGGGCCCCAAAGCTATCACTCCTCCCCTACCTCAGCAACAGCATTTTCACTTTGGTCTCCTAAAAAAATTCAGTGAAGCTGCACCTTGGTTTCCATCTCCCCCCAAAACAATCAGGCTGTTCCTTCTTGCCAACAAGATAAACTGCAAAAAACCCAAAAGATCCTTACACTCAAATCACCTTAATCTGGAGCTTGGAAAAAAAATAGGATTTAGGATTGTAAAGCATCTGGCCAGGATCGAAACTGTACCTACCTCACCCTGCCCACCCCCTCGTGACATTTCAAGTCACTGAACAAAACCCAAACTCATGCACAGCTCACGGTGTGCATCCCTTGCTCCCAGCTCCTCCTCAGTCATACTGCAGCAGGGAGTGGAATGGGATGGATCTGAGCTTTTCTGAGCCCTTCAGGAGCTTTAACTCAATGACCACCAGGCACTCCAGGACTTCAGCCTTCAGCCTCTCCATCAGCTCACAGGCTGCACACATGGTACCTGCACGGGACAGAGGGGGAACAGAAACACTGTCACAGCTGCTCCTGCTGTCACCACACACATATATCAGGGGGGTTACACGTGCTCCAACCCCATCTGCTCCTCTCACCTCCAGTTGCAAGCAAATCATCCACAATAACCACTTTTTGTCCCGGTTCCACGGCGTCACTCTGGATTTCAAGTTCAGCCTGCAGCGTGGAAGGAGTAGCTTCATTTTAGTCTTGTCTGACACAGAGGAATGCTCCACAAACTGCCCAGCATGATGGAAGGCAGACAAGTCTTCCAAGAGATCAACCTTAACACTCAGCACCTAGAAACCCCCCGGAAAACCACATCCTCCAGCTACAGGGGAGTGCCAGGGAAATATACAGTGGGTTAGGTGACTGCTGGGCCAATCTGGCATGTCAAGATCCTGGACATTCATCAAGTGAGTTATGGTCATGTCATGAAACCTTATCCCCAAGCAGCTCTCCAGTGGGGAAAATCACCTCTAATACTGTGGGCTGGAGCTCTCTGCCTTGACAGCACGGCCAAGGCAGATCCAAACCCTCCCAGGCACGTCCTGCATCAGATGAACTGAATGCAGGGGCTGGCCCAAACAATCCTCATAAATAAACACCTCGTTGTGGTGTTCCTGGTTGATGTTAGTCACCAGCAGTGGTGTGTTATGAAGCTTCCAGCCTCTGCTCTTAACCAGAGAGGCTGGGGGGTTACAAGGTGAGGACCCCGTGCACTAGAGGAGTTAACTTCCAGCACTTACTGCAAGAGTGGGAAACACATTCCAGGTTCATGCCCCTGAATCCAAGCCAGAGAAAGCAATTTAGCACCAGGTTTTTTCACCAGCACCCTCCAAAATAAAATAATAAATCCCAGGGTGGCTCATCAACCCAAACCAGGTGTCCCTGGCTGGGGGAGGGAGGTGTGTGCTGGGCTGAAGCAAAACCCAGCCTGGAGACCCCAGCCCCTCACTGGCCCCCTCCCCCCTGTGACACTGCATCAACCAACCTGGAAACCCTCTTCTCCTCCCCAGGCTTTACCTTGCCATACTCAAGGGTGTAGGAGACTGACTCAGTGGGACCAGGAAGTTTCCCCTTTTTCCGGATGGGCACAAATCCAACCCCAAGTCTCTGAGCCAAGGGGGGGCCTATGAGGAAGCCCCGAGAGTCCAGGCCTGGGGAGGGGGGGAGGAAACAGGACAAATACTCAAAACAGAGACATTCCACTGGGGGAGGAGCTTGGCATGCTACCCTGGGTTTATCCTCCTGTGTTCAAGGTCGAGGGGGTCTCTACAATCAACTTGCTCTTTGAGTGGTTTCCCTGGGTTGCTCCCACCCCCCAGCCCTGCCTCTGCTCACCCAGATGTGCTGCTGATGGGCTTCAGAGCACCCCATCCATCCCCCAGCAGCCCATTCTGCCTCCTCTCTACCTCCTCCTTCTTAGAAATAAGCTGAGCCAAGCCCTGGTATCAGCCTGGCCATGCAGCCAGGAACTTTGCACCACCAGGGACTGACTTCACTTATCACCAGGCACCTGGGACAAGGTTTTCTCCTTCAACTTTGGGCCATTGCCCAGCCCAAGCAGTGCCTTCCATTCTCAGCCTCTCTCACAGGTGTGTTGCAAGGCTTTATCACCACAAAGGCTGTTTCTGGGGGTTTGAAAAGCCCTCTGAGAAGGAAAACGGGCTGGGACAGGGGCTGCCTGCCACGGGGACTGTGTGAAACCTCACAGGCACACCAGGCTTTCAGTACTCCCTAAATGATTCTTTTTTTGTCACGATGAAAGCAGTGAGTTAGGAAACTGGCACTGAAGTCTCATCAGATGGAGTCTCTTACATCCAAAACCAGTATTTCAGGAAACTACAGGAGGAGGTTAAGGGTATAACCTGTCTGTGGTGTTACTGCACAGGAGAGGTTAATGTCTGGGTGATGATGATGTCCAAAGGCTATGGGATTTGGTGCCCCATTAGCAAAGGGGTCTCCCCACGCATCCCACCCTGGCAGCCTGAGGCCCGGGTGCCCTGCTCTGGCCTCTGAGATGTTTCCCACAGAGACTCACCAGCAATGAAGTCGATTTTGGGGAAAGATGCCTTCAAATGATCTTCCAGAAGATCAACCAAAGCCCTGAAAGCCGCAGGATCCTTCAGCAAGGGACTGATATCTCTGCAAAGAAAAGGGAGAGCAGTTAGAGTACCTCGAGGTGGTGCTGGGGGGGCTGGTCCAGCTTCCCACCAAGCTCCTCATCCCAAGGGATGCACCAAGCTCCTCTCATCCCAAGGGATGCACCAAGCTCCTCTCATCCCAAGGGATGCACCGAGCTCCTCTCATCCCAAGGGATGCACCGAGCTCCTCTCATCCCAAGGGATGCGGGTCCTGCTGCGGGAGGGGCAGGGGGGTGGCTGGGGAGGGGTTGGCAGCAAGGTCCCGGCCCGGTCCCTGCTCCATCCCCGGCTCCATCCCCATCCCTGGTCCTACCGGAACAGCACCCCGGGTACCGGGAAGTCAGGGAAGGACCGGACCCGGTCCCGGACCCGCCGCAGCTTTTCCTGGTTCATGGCGGACCCGCTTTGCGCAGCCGCCGGGAGGGTGGGATCGGGACCGGGACCGCCCCCGAACCGCCCGGGAACCCGGTACCGAGGCCTGCTGCCCTGCCCATGGGGTGCCGGCACTCCGGGCCAGCGGGATCTGGTACCACCGGGCACGGAGCATCGATCCCCCTCGGTCCATTGGGGTCCGGTACCCCGGGCATCGTCCTCCCGGGTCATGGGGGGCTGGTCCCCTAAACCCTGAACCCCGGGGCATGGAGCTCTGGAACCTGGGACACTGATCCCTGATTTCCCTGGTGCATGGAGCTCTGGCACCTTGGGGCACGGAGCCCCAGCCTCCTGGGGTGCCTGGAGCTCGGGTACCCCCCCACAGAGAGCCCTGATCTCCCCGGTGCCTGGAACCCAGCTACCCTGGAGCATGGAGCCCTGGTCCCCCCGATGCACAGCACCCCAGTAGCCCAGGCCCAGCAGTGCACAGTGCTCTGTACCCCAGTCCCCATCCTGAAGAGCCCCTCTGGTACCTGCAGCATGCAGAGCTGTATTGCCCCAGTGCCTGGAGCTTGGGGACCCCACTCTGCCCCAGCCAGCTTCAGAAAGGAGCCCCATGCCCAGGGCTTGCACTCCCAAACCCCTTCACCCCTGCCCGGTGCCTTGCATAGATAACAAGCTTGTCAGGACTGAACTATTTCCCACTTTTCTGCCCTTTGTCACCTCTTGTGAACCCTTGGAATCGCATCTGGTGTTGGTTGAAACCGTTGGCTTGGATTACACCCCCAGGGGATGATAACACCTCCGGGCTGAGCATCCCCAGCAGCTCTTGGTGTCACCCATTTGTATGGCAGGTCAGGGGACCCTTCCACAGCTCCTCCCATCTCCTGAGGGCTGGAATGGCCTCTGTGAGCAGGAGATGGAGTGCTGGGTGAGCACAGAGTTCCTCTTCCATTAGCAGATGTGACCTGGACCTGGTCCCAAGGTGCCTGGGTACAACCAGTTGTAGCGTGCAACCCCCCTGTGCTTGCTGGTGCTGAGAGCTGCTATGGGAAGAGCTTGAGCTCCACACCTTGCAGACAGCCCTTGGGACCTGTCTCCCAGGAGTGTGCCAGCAGCTCTCCAGGTTCTCTGCAGTGATTTGATGTGGATCCTGTGGGCTGCGGCAGCCTGGGAATCAACACAGAGCTTTCACCTTACCCGTGGTGGACCCACTTGCTACCAACAGTCCTGTGGGTCCTCCCTGGCTCCAAGAAGTGGCTCTGGCACAGGAGGAGCAGCTGATTTCTCCAACTGAGCCTCAGTAGGCTCATGTGTACAGCACAATTTGCAAGACACCCAGTTCTGCCCTCATCCCAGCATCCGACATGTCCTGTGTCGTTGCAGAGTTCCCAGCGCTCGGTGCAAACCCTGGAGAATCATTTGCTGCACAACAAATGCCTTCAGCTGCTCTATTTTCTTCCTAATTCATCTCTGGACAGCAGAAGACACCTGTTTAATGGATGTTTGCCTGAGCTGCCAACAGAGAATGAGCCAAAGGCCAGTGCCAAGGCTGCTCCTTTCTGGTGAAGCTCCCCGTTGCCAGAGCCAGCCCGTGGAGGAGGTCAGCGTGGCTCCTTTCACAACCATTCCTTTACAGGCTAAGATTTTCCCTGAAATCAGATTATCTCTCTGACACCAGAAAAATCCCCTCTAGCAGATGTTCCAGTGAAGCAAACAGGGAGGAAGCACGTGGCCTTCCACTGGAACAGGAGCTTTGCAACACACTCTCTCCTTCAGATGAGCTGGAAGGGTTTTTCTCTTGTAACCTTCCCAACCAGGATATTGGACAAGGAGCTATTCCAGCAACTCCTCTGCTTCCTGGCGGATGGAAGCAATGGAATTTATCTGCCAACCCACGGAAATAAGCAGAATCTGGTAAAAAGCTTTTCTGCAGCCTGCAAACATCAGGCATCCCTGGAGGATCTGAAGAGCTGGGGTATTCATCACACTCTTCTTGTCTGTGACCCTCTCACACAACCACCACCCTTTCTAGCAGAAGGCACCAATGCATTTTTCTCCATCCTAAGCAAAGTCCACAGGCCCCTGATGCCAGCCAAGCCCAGACAAAGGAGACTGCCTCACCAGGACAAGGTGCTGGGGGTCCCACCATCCCTTCTCCCTCTGGGTGAAGCATCAGCTGGGGGGGATCTCTTCTTCTGTCACTGAGCCTCTCAGCCACCATCAGTTCTGCCAGGAAGAACAGCATAAAGGTTACAGCAGATCAGACTTCCAGTGATTCAGCTGCCAGAAATTATGCCCCATGCCAGCTCATGTTTAAAACCCAACATCTCTCAGGTCTGTCAGATCTTCACCTCATTAATCCTCCATTTCAAGGAATATGAATTGCACCTACCAGTACAGACTGGATTTTTAACATCCACAGTAAATTAGTTTTCCCTGTGATTGTTCAACCTTTCAACCAACAGTGCTGACTCCTACTGCATTTTCCATCTGAAAAGAACTTTCCTAGGACCAATTTCCAAATGTGATGTCAAAGGGCTCTGGAATATCAGCAGGGAGGTGCTGCAACATCCGCTTGTAGCTCCCAGAGATTTGGGGTTGTCTTGTGCCTGGCAGAGGAACCAGAACCTCGGATCTGGACCCCAGAGGGTTCTGTAGCAAGGGGGGACACTGGCTTGGCCTCTTGTTTGGACACAGAGGTCCTCAGTGATTTAAAAGTGCTGTGAGATCCTGAGATGAGAGATGTTATTAGCCAGTGAACATAGAAACTGGGGCTATAAAAGCTTGAGGACAAACTCAAAGCAGCTTAAGCAGGCAATTAGAAGGGCTCTGCTGAGTGTGGAAGTTTCTGTTCCGTGAAGGATTTTAGAAACTTCAGTGTGAAGGGGAACAAAATTCTCAAAAATTTCAACACACCCCACGAGAGGAAAGGAGAACTAAAGTCTCCCTTCAAATCGCCTGGAATGTTGCGTTTCGATTTCAGCTTTAGAAACACATGCACTTTAAACCCATTAAAAAACCTAAAAAAACCCCCACAACCCACAATAAAAATAAAAATTTAAAGCATCTTATTTCAACAGCAGAAAAATGCAGTTCCCCAGCCAGCTCCCTGGGCTCCAAACTGAATAAAGTGTGACTTCTGTCCCCCCTCTGCAAAAGGTGAAAGCACCAGGAGCCAGCTCTGCCCTTCCCCAGCATCCCTGTTTGCAGGGAGCTGAACCCAGCACCTTCTGCCCGCTGCTGCAGGCTGGATCAGGCCCTTGGAGAAGACACAAACCCCCTCTCTCAGGCCAGCCTGGCTAAGCCAGGAGAGGATTTTGAGTCAGATCCACAACTAATGGATTTGGCACGTGTTCCCGGCTGCTGGCAAAGGGGCTGACGGGCTTCTCAGCCCCTTGCAGATGGGACTGTGGTACCAACCTCTGTTTCACCCAGAAGGGTATTAAGTGACTCCAGGAGGGAAAAAAAAAGGGCATAGAAAATCACATGCCAGCTGCCAGATTGGCTTTCTTAAGAAGCTGGATGGCAGAGGTTTTTTTACGCTCCTAAGAGACCACAGGCTCTTGGCTAGGGATCCACCTTTATTCAGGCTTTCTATAATCCCAAGCAGGCTTTGAGCAACAACAAAACCCTAAACGGTGGAAAATGATGTAAAGAAAACAGGCAAATAAATGGAGTCTATTTTAGGTGCTTAAAATAACCAGTTTCCAAAAGGAGAAAAGACCCTAAAATGTGATTTTAAGTTCTTCTTCCCTTACAACTGTTTTTTAAAAACTAAGTTTAAGAGGCACTGCTGTGTTGCCTTCTGATAACACCAAAACCTCACATCAAATACTATCAGAAAGCAAAAGTCTATTTCCAAGTATTACAACTGTTAATAGAAATGGAAAAAACAGAACACTCCAAATGCAAAAGTGTTATTTGGACACTGAACAAGCAGAGTAACTCTTAAATGTGCATGCAGTTTGCAAAGTTTCCCAGTGCTGAGGACAAAAATAAGGTACCCGTGGAGAAATTTCTTTTCTAGTCTTGCTGAATTGGCTGCTGGCAACTCTGCAGACAAGAAAACCACTTCCCAGCACTACCATCCCCTCCCCAGCCCCAACTCAAACCCTTCTCACCTTCACAAGATCTCCCTTCAGCTGCTGAAATGATTTTGTATCATGACTTCAAAGACATCCTCATTGGAATAAAGAGTCTTCTCCAACTTGGGGAGATCCTCTTCTTGTCTGCTTTGCTTTAGGTGAAACCAGGAGGCTCTGAGAGGCTGCCCCCAGTTTTGGGTTGAGTTGGTGGGTACCAAGAAGCCCCAGCATCCACGTGGCAGCCAGCATCCCGAGTTCAACAGCCTCCTTCTTGGGGATATTCATTCCAGCTCCATTAGTAAAAGCTGACTGTCATCCTCAGCATTGGCCTGGAAACTCTGTCCCCAGGCACCACGTTGAGTTTTATCGTCAAATAAATGGGTAGCACTCGCTCTCCTTCCCAACTTGCCCATTTCCACTTTGAAAACTGTGTTCCTGGGCTCCCCTTTCCAAAGGCAGAGGCGTGTTATCTCATCACTGCACTCAAAGGCAGTTTGCAGAGCATTAAACCTTGGCTCTAAGTGTTCAGAATTGATCTTCTGGTTTCCGATGCCAGTGTTTGGATCCCCAAATTGTTGGTCCACGGGGACTAATTTGCCACCGAAATAATCCATTTGTCGCTGCAGGATTTGAAAGCCAGGCTCCATTTTTGCAGCCACGGACTGGAAATGCAGTAGGGATTCTTTCCATGATTATTAGTTACATCAATTTTAGAAGCTTCCCTGCATGGAGAGCTGGCTGATAACACAACCTCGGGGGCACAGCAGGGAGGCTCGAGAGGCTCAGCTAATTGGAAATTAAAGGCAAGAAAGAAATTCCTTGGACTCTTAGCCTGAGCAGATATTGAGCTTTTAGCAGATATATTTAAATATAAAGAAAGGAGCATCACATGGAAGCAGCTTTAGACACACACCAGCTCTCCTTTACCTCTTATGTCTTGCATCTGGAGAAAGGAAACCACCACCAAAACAGCTCTGCCACTGCAGGTCTGGCAAAGCCAACACCTGCCCCAGGATGGGCACATCCCCAAACTGGGACCAGCTCCTCATCAGAGGCTCAGGAGAACTCCCAAGGGCTGGTGTGTGAGCCAGAGGCTCTGCTGCTGGGGTTGAGGTGCCCCGCAGCAGGCTGGCAGCACTCCTCTCCCCATCCCTCCTGCTGGACACAGCTTCGGACCACCCAGACCCCACTTCAGCCTGGACTCTGGCAGTTCGGGTGTTAAAGATTAAACAGGGAAAACAAAACAAGCCATTTTAAACTCAAGTCAACCCCAGGATCTTGGAAGTGGGTCTCTGAGACTGTCCCAAAGCAAGGTGTTGTTTTACAGGTGTGCCCAGACAAGTAATGTAATAGATTTCTGATAAATTATTTTTATTTCTCTTCATTAGTTCTTCATCCCACGACTTTTAAATCTTTGGAGAAGGCACTGATTTAAAATTCTCCCCAGCTGTCCAGCTGTAAAACTTCATATTTAAATTTAGAGAAATAGATTCTTCACATTAAGCTTTGATCTTTTATAACAAATGGACAAGAAGCAGATCATAAACAGCCATCAAGACAATTCCCCTGCAGCAGCCAACTTTCAAGTGCACAGTTTACATTCAGTCTCCATGCACCAAGAGGTTATTTCAACCAGGAATGAGGACTCTGGGTGCTGAGTTACCAGATAAACACAGTGTGTGCTGAGAACAGGCTGGCTTGTCCAAACAAGCCACACAGAGAGGGGGAAAAGCAGCATCCTCAAAACTGCAAGCTGGAAAAAGAGTAAAGCCCGGAGTGGGAGGCAGGGGACACGGGGAAGCAGGCACCTGGGATGCTCCTGATGTGCTTGATGCAAAGGCTATGGACTGAAAAACACATTTGGGCTCGTGGCCAGCTGAGGAGCTGTGCTCCTGTGAGGGGATCTCTTCATTAGCTGCACACAGAGTTAGCAGCAGCAGATGTTTCAGAAATTATGTGACGGCTGAGAAGGATTTTCAGGGAGTTGCAGCTGAGGACTCCCTCCTCTGGTGGTACCTTTGTCTGCTGGTAACAGTCAGCTGCAGGGCTGGGAACAATTCTGGGTGACAGAAGCACTAAGGCAGAGTTGGATCAGACCTAGAAAATGGGAAGTTCCTGGTTTTGTCTGCTCTCCTGTGCTGGCAGGCACACAGGACTGCTCCAAGTCATCCTCCCAGTCCTTTTCCCTGCAGAACAGGCTGGTCAGAACCTCTCAGGACTTCAGCTATGTCAGAAGGAGGGGAAATGTTATGGCTGAACTGGAAATGCCTCATTATACTTGATGGACAATTAGGAACCTCACAAGGCAGCTAAGAAATTTGGCCTGGAGACAAATGCCCTTTGAAGATGCAGAGAGCTTCAGAGGCTCTGCCAGCTGATGAAACGTTGGCTGGGATTCTGAGAGGTGGAACAGTAAGAGCAGACTCAAGTGCTGTTCTTATTCCAATCTGAGAGGATTATCCAGCTTCATGAGATATACAGCAGGAATTACAGTGGAGGGGATGACAGGTAGCATAAATCATGGGAAGGGAGAGAATGAGAGCATTTGGGATTACAGGGAGGGTAAGGACAAGGAGTTGAGGAGCCTGTAGCAGAGAGCAGTGACCCAGAAGCAAAGCTTTGCTTGGGAAGGAGGGCTCCTGAGAGGCAGAGAGCACCTGGATTTTCCCAAGCCATGTGGAGAGGATGTGTGCAGAGGGGAGAACAGGAGCTGTGGGTGGTGCAAAGAGCAGGCTCAGGGCTGCTTCTCACTGTTCCCTTGCAGCCCCAGAGTAACCTTGGTGGATTTTGTGAGAGATGCTTTTATTAGCACTGGAGAAGGGTGTGAAACAGGCTCAAAAGCAGTTGAGAAAAAAAATGTGCAGTGTCAAACTGCACAGAGGCTCAGCCTTTCCTGTGAACTCTGTTTAAAGAAGTGCTATAGCCAGGCTGTGGAAAGTTTGCACAAGAATTCCTCAGAGAGCACACGCTGGAAACAGGGTCAAGAGTTAACATCTGATGTAAATGGGCACTGCTGAGCCTGGAGTTGGCTGGGCCCAGATCATGAGACCAGAAGTGTGACTTAAACCATATTCAGACCCAGGTCTTTGGAAATGAAGTAAACCTCTTAAACGAGCGACCGACCCTCAGCTCCCCAACAACACCCTGCACACCAGCAAGAAGGCAACACTTACAGGAACACCACCTTTAAATTTCTTTATCCTGTTCCCTAGGGAATGTTGGCAGCTACAGATGGAAGGCAGGCAAGGGTGTGCTCCTCCCTGGAGCAGCCCCTGAGGCAGGAGCAGGAGGGAGCATTTGTTTGCCCCCAGTAATGCACAGCAACAGCTGGGGCTGTCCTGCACCCAGGACTTGGGAGTTTAAGAAGAAAGGAAAAAAAAAGCTGGTGTCCAAAGAGTTCACAATGGAAACCAAATGTTAGAGGCAAAGAAAACAAGGGCAGTTTGGGCAGGGTTTTCTGGAGGCTGGAGGTTTCCTGAACAGTCCCCCCCACGGCTGCTGTAGGGGCATCTGAATGAGCAAGGATTTGAGAGGGCAGGTGGGGTGGAAGGAGCAAGGGGAATGGTGCATCCATGGTGTTCCTGAGGTGGTGGCAGAATTATGGTTGTCCAGAGAGCTTTTACACTTGAAACAATCTTCACTGAAAGTTACCATTTACGGAAACAAGAGAAAAGTCCAGGGTAAACCCTGAGTGCTGGCAGTATAAACACTGGCCCTTTTGGAAGTGCAAATGATATCATCCATACATCACACCCTTCCTGGGGAAACAGGAGTCCAACAGGAGAAGACATGCACTGTAAACCCCATGGTCACAGCTTTGCTGTGTAGCTCTTGAGGGCTGCAGAGAAGATCAGTGAGGCCAAAAGCACTTCTTTGGGTCAGACTTGGGTGGTGTCAGGCACTTTCCCAGCTTCTCACAGCCTGGAGGAGACCAGTTCTGTTAAAAACAAACAAAAACATACCACACAGAAAGATGATTCACACCAAGTATCTGCTAAGCCTCAACCCTAACCAACCCCCTTTGCTCCTCACAAAGACACTCTTGTCTCCTGCTTGAAAAATGAAACCCTCCTTGCAGCTGATGCTCCTGGGCTCATCAACTTCCCAACTCCAAAGACTATTCAGAGCAAGCTTTAGGAAAGACTCAAAATCCTTCTGCAGCAGATGCCTGCTGCTTCTGGGATACAAGGGTCTCTCCTGCACAGATGCAGTCTGCTGGAACTCTGCTCATCTTTCCTGTAGCAGCATGGAGCAAGCGAGCCAGGAGGTGAAACCCCCAATTTTCTGGAGATCCAGAAAGGAGTTCTCATCCTCAGCACTAAGGTAGCCATGCACTGTCTTGCAGAAGGAAGCAAAAAGCACAAGAAGGCCAAGGGTGTGATAGAGATAAGAACGCTGGTATTTTAATGAACATTTTGATGGATGAATTCGGGAACAGATGGAGTAGGAGGCATTTCTGAGACAACTGCTCCAGTGCCTGCAGACCAAAACTATTTGCCTCCCTTGTTTCCATCTTTCTCCAGCAACAGAGAAAACACATCAGCAAGGAACCCCACTGCAAACCTCAGCTTCCAACAAGGGAAGGAATTTGGCTACAAGAACTTTTCTGATTTCTTTGGGGTTTTGCCATTTAAAATTCGGGACTGGGGGAATGTGAGTAGTGGGCTACAATTCCCATTCAGCCTTCAGAAATCTTTCATTCCCTGTCCTTCCCTCTCTCAAGGTCTGTCCATCCACAGGAGATTCCTGCTCTCCCCTATTAGAGCTCAGGTCAGCTCCCACATATTGCCTTTCACATTACTGATTTTTATCCTTCGAGTCATTTACGTTTTCTTGGGGTAAATTCTTACAAAGAAAAGCTTAACCTCAGAAAAAAAAAAAAACAAAATAAAACCAAACCTGCTGGAGCAGGTTTCTATTCCCTACAGCTGACAACAGATGGCAGTGAGACACCAGCCATCTCTGGAGCAGGAGCAGCCCACAGAGGAGCTTTGGAAGGCATCTCACCATCAGACCACAGCTCCAGACGCTGGAAGAACAATTAATGCTGTTTTCTAACGCCATTTCTCACTTTGAAAACACACAGCCACCGCTGGAAATTTCAGATACCCGACCACACCGTAGTATCAATGGAGAAACAGAAATATTGGGGAAAAAAACCACAACCCAAAACAGCCAACAAATTTTATCTGCTTCAGTCTCACAGTCCCAGTCCTGGCTCCCGAGGACCCCATGTGTGCTACAAGTCAAACACAGAGCCAAGCCAGCACGGCTCTTCTGCATGGAGCAATTTCTTTTCCACTCCCAGAGGAGGGAAATGCAGCAGAAGGGGCTGGGTGGGAGCTTTGTCCCCACTGCTGGGGAGCTACACCCCAGATGGGCCAACACACACCTCTCCTGCCCAGCAGGGATGCTCAGCTCTGCTTCCATCAGTCCCACCACTGCAGTAGCTACAAAACAATCCATCTGTTTTGCTCCTGGAGAAGCAGAGAGAATTCTCCTCTGTCCCAGGCGTGCTCAGGGAGCAGAGTGACTCAGTAGGAGATGGGATGAAGCATGGGACCTCCAGACCAGCAGTTTTTTCCATCCTGCAACCCGAAGATGCTGTTTGTTGACAAACAGAGGTACCAGATGTTTTCACAGCACCTAAACACACTGCCCCAGGCTAGCTGCACAACAGCCAAGTATGCCTACAATTTATGAACCAGCTTTGGAGCTGGAATTAGCACAGAAGAAATGTCTTTTCAGTGAAGGCCTCTGGCAGCAGACAGGCGCTGGGGACAGTGCCTGAACCCAAAAGGTCCCAGAGGAGAACAGCACAGTGTTTATTAAGGGAAAAGTTGAATAATGAAAGAAAACAGTACAGACACAATGGTCCTTCAATCTTTTTCCCACTTAACATCCAAAAATAAAAAGATGCGACAAAGCTAGAAAAAAAAAAATCTTTGCCTTCTTATTAATGAGACAGAGCTCCACATTTTGTTCTTTTCTGTCTGATTGGAGACAGACCCCAAGCAGCAGGCACTGACTGGTTCAGAAGACTATTTCAGCATCAGAAAGATTTTGCCTGTTACTATTTTGTGCCAGTCTACAGGCACATGGCCTCAGACTACACATGCTCTTGTCATCTGACAACTTCACCTCCTACAAACCATCTCGTTTCTCTGCCAGGTTCTCAACAAACCAAGCAGCATTTGACAGGAAAGCCAAACTGTAACTTTCCAACATGCAATTTGAAACAGAAAACAGAATTTAAAATGTTTGCCGTGCTGTAAGCCATAAAGACTTTGGATAAGTCAGGCAGAGGTGGGATTGGAGGAAACCAAGCAAGAGCAAAGAGATGTCACTGAAGAAGAGCCACTGACCCAGTCCCACCACTCCAAACACAGGACATGTCTGAGATGTGCAGAAGGGGACTGGAAAGGAGAAGAAAGATCAACAGTTGTAGACACTGCCATATCTCTAAGGGAGGAAGCCAAGGAGTTTATCACACCATGCTGCTAGACTTTCCAGACCTGACCCCACTCCCTTTGTAGGAGCCTTCCTATGCAATGTTCATGGATAACAAACAGCCCTCCCCTCTGAACAGCCAGATGGCCTTTCAAACAGGAGAGCACACATCTCTTCTCCATCCCTTCCCACCATTAGGTGACGTTTTTAAGCCTTTACAAATAATATTTTAAGCTAAGGATCCTCAAATACATTTATTTATGCCTGAAGTGCTCACCATGACAGCCTTGTCACACACGTTAAGCTGTGGCTCTCCTGGCACCATGGTCACCTTGTGCTGCTGGACAATGACAGATATTTGCTCCATAGCCCTCTGGTATTCATCACTTGCAAAGCTAGAACATGAGGAAAAAAAGCAAAAACAAAAACAAAAAACCAGATGTTATTAATGGGGCTTCCTACACAGCATCATTAGAGTGTCCACATCACCCAGGTAGGTCAGAAGAGTTTCAGGGGGCCATGGCAAAGGAGAAGAGCAGTGTCAGCATGCAGTGGACACTCACTGCCCACAGGTCCAGAGGGGAATGAAACATCTGGGCTGACAGAGTCCTCCAGAGCCTGGCTGGGCTGGGAGCCTGTGGGTCTGAGATGCCTCACTTTGGGCAGCAGGGACAGCAGGTGCTTTGTCCACCCCAGCAAAGCAGCACACAGCTCCTGGCAGCTCCTCTCAACCTGGGGCTTCAGCTTTCAAAGCCACTGGTCCCACCAGTCCCAGACAGCAGAGAGGCTGCAGGCTGGTGTGGGCTCCCAAGGGGGAGCTTCCAGCCAAAGGTGCATGGAGAAAGGAGGGTGCTTCAGGGGCTGCCCTCAGGGTGTGACATGAACCATTAGCAAGGGAGGCTTCCCAGACACAGGACAAACACCTTGCCAGACACAAAGAGGTTTGCAGAGGTGATCTTTCCAGTGCTGTCACCCAAGAGGTCACCCAGCTCTCTGTGTTATCCTCCACTCTTCCAAGGGCTTTTCCACAACAGGTGGAGGTAAAGGTAAAGTCAATACTTCACTTTTCAAGAGTGTTCTCAAGGTGAGGGCTTCAAACACAACTATTGCCTGTAAAACTTCACAGTCACCAAGTAAGATGAATTAATGTTATGCAAACAGGAAGATGGAGAAGAAGAATAGAAGTGAGTTGTCCAAGACAAGAATACCTCCCCCATTTCGCAACATCCACCCCAGGGTTCTGCCCCATCTTCATTCTTCTCTCACAGCTTTATTATTCCAAGCTGGGACTCATCTGTCATGCTCTGAGCCCTCATACAGGGTTATACATTATCAGATCTTTTATCCACCCAATTACTCCAGTAGGTACTTGTTTAAGTGGTTCAGGATGTACTTCAATGAGACTCCAAGTATCTCTAAAATGGAGGATTATTACCCCATGATCTCATTTTGGCCATCACGTTAAGAGTCACTTAAAAACCAGAGAGCAGCAAATTGCTCCTGAAGATAAAAGAAACAATGCAGCTTGGTCCTGACCTCAGGCTCCCTCTGCTTGCACAGTCCAAGCTGGCCACCAGCCCCACACTCCAGCTAATTTCCTTCTTTGAAAAACAATCACATTTCGAAGCCCAGTTACGTGCCAACAGTTTCCAGTAAACCCTATAAATATCCCATCTCGGCACCCACCCAGAGAGAGGAGCTGATGTGGGGCTGAGCCTGAGCTTTGCTGATAGAGAACAGGAAGGGAATTAGAAATGCCAAGCTCCAGCAAAGTGAGGTGCTGCTCCCCAGCCAGCTGGGTCCTGCTGGAGAGGCCATCACTGGGACTGCCTGCAGGACCTGAACACACCACCTTGGAATTCAGACTCTTCTTGCAGTGCTCCTTTGATGTGTTTGCATCCCACCTGAGCTCTCCTGGCAGCTGATGCCAAAGACAGAGGGAGAAGGAGAAGTCTGGGAGCTGCCAGAGCTCATCCCTGACTCCCACCCTGAGGAGGACACTGGAGGCAGAAATCAGAGTTTGGCTGCATCCCGGTGGTGGCACAACGTTTGGTGAGGTTTTAGCTGGAAGCCTTCTGGTCCTGTCTCAAGAGCAGAGGATTGCCAGCCTGGCAGCACACTTTGGGAAAAAAAATTAAAGACAAAATAGATTTTTTTTAAAAAGAGGCAGAGAGGGTTTTTAAGCTAACCTGTGCTGACACGCAGAGGAGAGCGAGCACGGGAGAGCCCTCGGGGAGAAAAGGCTCCAGAGAGAAAGGCACTGAGGGGCAAGATGCTTAAAACCTTAGACAAGGAGCAGGGATGGAAGCAGAGTGCTGGACAGCTGAGCTGGGCAGAGTTAAAGCCTACGTGCTCCAGTGATGGAAACAAAGATGAAATGTGCTTGGGGGAGCCACCTCTATTTGGGGGGTTTAGATTTCCAATGCACGTATTGTGCCAGGATTTGAAAGCTCTTCCAAAGCTGAGCTAATCACACTTTATTAAGATCCTTGTATTAAGGATTTATATGAATTAATACATATTTTAATCAGTTGCTAGAGTCTGACAGATACTCTAGATATCAAATCATTGAGTACCTCCTACTGCTGTTCTTGTAACTCTCAAGTTTATTTCTGTCACACACTTGTGTCATCCCTCCAGCCTTTCTCATCTTCTTGTGGAAGTGGACCCATAAGATAAAATGTTGCTGCTAACTAATTAAGCCCCACGGCATCTTTGCAAATATTTAAGCACTGAAGAGAGAGCCCAATTTCATCCATCGAAACGGCTTTGCAGACACAGGATTCCAAATTAGCTATAATCTGGACAGACCCGTGGAAAACACAGCTGTGCTCTGGATGAAAGGAAAACAATATGTTGTCATGACTGCTGCTTTTTGCTCCAAATATGCCAGTCCTGTTGCAAAGAAAAAAAAACCACACCACTTTTTGCTCCAATCTTAACTACAGCATTTATCCACAGCGTTGCTGCTCATTAGCAACCTCAGACACGTGAAGGCTGCAGTGTAACCAAGTCAGCTCCAGTCATTTACATCATCTTCCTGCTCTAATTCCCGTGTTCAGGCCACTCCTGGCTTTTTCAGCTAGCTCAGCAGTGACAGGAAATCTTGGCCTAACCTCAGCTCCTGGTGGGTTTGAACTGCTCTCCCCTGCAGCTGCTACACTTCTAGATTATTTCAGCATTTAGCAGAGGCTGAATGACTTCCCCAAAAGGGCTTGGCACTTAGAAAAGACTCGTGCTTCTCACCGAAGTACAAAGCTGGCTGAAGCTAAAGACCATGTCTAGATTATGCTCAAGTCCTACTGCTAACCTGTAAACCTTGTCTCAGTAGGGTTTAACATGCTCTTAAGCTGGCTAAACCTGTTGACACCAGCTTAAAACATATCCCATGGCAGCTGTCTCCTTGTGTCCAAGTACAGGGCAGTGATGGAGCCCAAGTGCTGGAAGGTGTCATTCAGTCCTGGAAGAAATCATGGCAGGTCGTTGCCAGATGCCTTAATTAAACCCCTGAACTATCTGCCTGATCCAGGAGTAGCAGGGACTGCCCTGCCTGCAGGATGGCACCAGCCCAGGCTGGTCCTGGTGTGAAACTGGAGTCACAAAGTGACAACGCCATGCTGGTGGTGGGGGTTGCTTTTCCTGTCTTGGCCCCATGCAGATCCCCATTCCTCACTCAGGTTTTGCACACCAGACCTGTTCATCTCCAAAAAAAGGCACCAAGATCCAATATACGTGCAGCAATTTGTATTTACTCATTGCATACAGGAGGAGTTAAAAACATCTCCAGCCTTGAACAGGAGAAGTGCATTTTGAGACAAAATCCATGAGAGTGCCTTTAATCTCTCTGGAAGATGAGGTAATTACTTCATGGTAATCAGTCTGAGTTGTTAACAGAGCTGGGAACCTTTCTTACTCTTCCATGGAGTCCCTGATTTTCCCCGAATGCAGCCTGCCAGGGCAGGGTTTGCTACAGGCTCTGTATGATGTTATCTCTGATGATGTTATCTCTGATGATGTTATCTCTACAGGTGTTTGGGCATTATGGTCTGCATGAAGCTCCAAGCCCTCCGGCCTCCAGGCCAAGCTGCATTTTGTATTCCAGGTTCCAGAGTCCTGCAGAGGGAGAGCTGGGAATAGCACTGGAAGAATGAGAGGGTGAGCAGGTGATGTTGTGAGGAGTCTGCTAAAAGAGATCCCCCAGCACCCACGGAATTATTCCACGTGTAGACAGAGGGAAAGGAGTGGAGGAAGTCCAGGGTCATTACACTAATTGACACTTTACCTCCGGGAAGTCTCTGGAGATCCAATCAGGGGGTCCCAGGGACAGGTGTGGCCTGTGCTTCCTTCATTTACTGTAATTGTGCCTTGGCAATCTGTTCCCATCTCCTCCTTGGCCAAACAACTCCAGGGTAACCTGTGTGGCTGTTAACCCCTCCGTGCCCTCCCCTGAAATTCAGCTTTGAAGGAGGAGGGGGTTGGCTCCCACGCTGCCTTCCAGCTCTGATTTCATCTTGTGCTTGTCCAAGTCCTTCACCTCCAGGTCTGCGAGCACACCCTGAGTCGTGAGGAGAAGGAGAGGGCAAAATATGCCCAGAAATACACCCTCAAATAGATCCGAATCGCAGGAAATTAAAGAGGATTTTCACCAGTATTTTAAAATCTAGATCTTGATGTGACCATGGAAAGCCTCAACGCTGCACAAACAGGTGACAGAAGATCCTGATTCCCCATTTGATCCTCCTGCTAGATGCTGCAGTGGGATTTCTGAATCATCATTTAAGCAATTGCTCTTCAGGCTGCTCTCAGAGGCTGTAATGCTGCCTGGATATGTCTCCCAAGAAGATGATGTCCATTTCAACTTTTGAAATTGCTTCATATGGCTTTTTACTTCATTATTCCTTTTTAAAGAACCATCATTCCAGTGCAGTCCATTCCTCATCAAAACACCTGCAGGCTGTTGTTTGGAGCAGATGAAGCAGGGGTTGATCAGAGCAGAGCTCCTGGCTGGGCAGAGAGCAGTTATCCATCCAGACAGGTTTGCTCTCAGGTTAGCAGCTCTCCTCCATGGGCATTTTTTTCTTCAGCCCTCATCCTTCCAGAGCTGGCTGGCTGGCTTGCATGCTTCTGACAACCTTTCTGCCTCCAGCCCCTGCAGGTTTTTGTTTCCTGGCATTGCTGAGGCTCTTTCCCCAGTTTCCAGTTTTCATGTTCCTCAGTGCCACCTCCTCTGTGGCAGCAGCTGATCTGTCCCTGCAATGCAGCTGGTGCCATTTCCTTCTCCTTCAGGAAGGGGACTCAGCATGTCCCCTGGGTGAGATTCTGGCTCTTTCTTAAATACATTTTTTTCTCCATTTTGCACCCTCTCTCTCCTCCCTGCAGCAAGGTTTCTGCCCTGATTAGTAAGGTGAGACTTGCAATTTTTTTATCAGATCCTTTCCCCTGCAGCTTTCCCTTCAGCAGCTTCTCCCCTTCTTTTCTGGCTCCATAACCAGTGCAATTACCTCTCTGATGATTTCCTGGATTTTCCATCTGCTTGAAATAGGCACTTGTGAGCTCTCCTATTAATTAATGTGTTCCAAAATCATTATGTTCATCAACCAAGCCTTATCACTTCCATTCTTTTTTTTCCATAACAGTAAAAGCAATTGCCCTAAGTAAAACCCAGGTACTGTGATGCTCCAATTTCAGTAAATTCAGTTTGGAACAGAGGCTAATCACTCCAAGGAGGGTTGCTGCTAACCAGGAGCATCAACAAAGCACAAGCACGCTGCACTTGATGTTATTAAACATTTGCACCCCTGGCTCAAACTGACAGAATTCCAGAGATTTCTGTGAGAAATCCTTTTTGCAGCTTTGGCATCTGACTCAAAACCCTCTCTCTGTTGCAGTAGGCATTGGGTGTTTTGCTAACTGTATTTTGAGCCCTGCCAGCTTTTGCTATGTATTATTGTGTTCTTCCTGCCTGGCAATGAAGTATTTTAGTCAAGGCATCTATGAACAGTAATCTGTGACTTGGGTAACCAAACTGGCAGCTGGTTGTGAAGATGTTACCAGCAGATAACTTCATTGCATTGGTTGGAACAAAGAAACAAGTTCCTTGTGTGGGACTTGTGGACACACCATGCCCCAAATCTAACAGAATTTGGTAAAAAAAAAGACCTATCAGATCTTGCAGATCTGCATTCTGATAAATTGGGTGACAAAGGCACCCCACAGTCTGAGTGCTTTCATATGAGGTAAAAACCCCTTGTAATTGCACCCAGGGAGGAAATAAAAGCCTTGGACTAAGAGAAATGCTTCTGCTTTGTCTGCTGCCTAATACACTCTTTTATTTATATTTTAAAGTCGAGAGCTATAAAAAAAAGAGATCTTATCAAAGCCACAGTCTATACAGATCTAGACAACCTCTTGGATGACAAAAGACACAGGCATTTCACTTCTCACCACACAGGGAGCAGATAACAAGGTAACTTACAGAAGTACAGCCCCCTTACCATTTCTGGCCACCAAAGAAGGATTATTTACCAGTAACCACACTTCTTTGAAATATATTGCCCACACCCCCCCTGGTATTGCAGTTCTTATTACAAGCCCCCCTCCAGATGCTAATTTTGCCCTGTCAGTAGCTGCAGGCATGTTTGTGCCCTGCCTCACCCTGCAGCCATGTAAATGTCAAGCTTGTGGTGCCTTCAAGGCAGCAGCAAAAATAATAAAATTTAAGACAGCAAAGTGGTAAGTTTCCATGAAAGAGGAAAAGCTACCAATAAATCAGGGGTGTAATGCAATTTTTTCTAAATGCTTTGGCAACATCCTGACCCACCAGAAAAGCCAAGGTGGTGAAAGAGCTGGATGATCCCCTCTGCTCCTCCAGGGCTGCTGGAGGGTGATCAGGAGGGACTGGGAACACACAGACCTGGGGCTGGAGCACCAGCACACCCAGCAGGATGCAGGCTGGGAGGAGAATGCTGGATTCCCTTCTGAGAAACATTAGTGTTGGGACTCCCAACAGGCTGTCTGCCAAAGGGGATAATTAAGCTAAATAAAAATACACAACAGCAACAGCTCCACAAATGAGGATAATTTAATTACCACATTCGACAGAGGAGACCCCACTTCCCAGGAGTTTTCCATTGTGACCAGAGAGGACACAATAGCAACAGAATGTGCTGCAGAAAGGAAGATTCATTTACTAGAACAGGCTTTCTATTAGGGTCTGCATATTAAGCAATGGCACAGCTCTCTATAATCATGTCATAATCTTGCCATAAAATTCAATCAAAGCAACAGCTCGTGAGTATCCAAAAATCAATGGAACATTTGAGAAATGATTTCAGATGTAAGACTGGATCTAATTCCAATGCTCAATTCATGGTGGTTGTAAAGGGCATTTAAGTAACAGAGAAGCAAGTGTCCTGCAAACACCTCTCAGGGAAGAGCTCCTCTCCCTCAAATTCAGAGGAAACAGTGGGTAAGCTGCAGTTCACTTAATGCTACCCATTTGTTTGCTTTTTGAAGAATGAAGTCATTTCTATAGCCACTCATCTTCCTAAAATAAAATAGCTGTTAAACTGAACAGGGCACAGTCTCATCTGCAATCCCTACCCAGTAGCCTAGTTCCACTGAGTTGAATTTATAAACACAAGAGCTGCAGATTTGCTTTATTTATTAGTGCTGAAATGCAATAGAAAGCCAGAGCTAACGTGCTGGGCTTCTGAAGAGCTTTATCCACAGCTTAATGCACCTCTAGGGTGCTTGTCTGTTAAGTGAGAGAGAAGTGGAAATATTTTTCCTGCCCTTCTCTCTCTAGTGCAAACACTCAGTGGACAGCACAGGCTCAGTTCTTTTGGAAGTAAGGGAGTGAGTGTATCCACTCAATTATTTAAAACAGTTGAGTAATTGCAGCCCTGTCAGCTCAGAAAACATCTCTCTGTTAAAGCTGCTGCACAAAACCATTCCAGGGCAGGCAGCAGCTCTACCACTGTTTTTTTCTCTTTATTTACTGCCACATTCTCCAAGTCAGAGCCACTGGTGAGGGAGGAGGCTGCGTGTCCCTGTTTGCAGTTAGTTTTGCTGCAGGGTAAAAGTCAGTCAGGAAAAGGAGGGAGGGAGGCAGGGAGGTGGGGACACCTTGGGAGCTTTTTTGGAGGTGGCAAGTTGTGTGTGTGCTGTGCTGGCTGGTGTCTACATAAATCCTTACAGAAATCTCTCTGGGCATGGTGTGTGCTGGAGATAACCAGGACAATAGTAGGCTTATAGGAAAATGGATTCAGACAGCTGAGAGAGTCCAAGGAGGGAACAGGATTGAGCAAGAAGTCCTGTGGTTAAAGAGCCTTTGGAGAAGCTCCTTCAGCAGGAGCTAGGAGACTGGATGGTCACCACGTTTGCCTTCCACAGAGGAAAAACACCTCAGAACATGCAAAGATCACAGAATCACATCACAAGACATCTTCCCAAACCAGACAGAGAGTCCCAGCTCCAATGCACACAACTCACCAGCACCACTGCTTTATTCCACAGCTGTCCTGCACTCATTCCTGTCCTGTCCAAAAGTGGTTTCCCTCCTGCAACAGAGGTGGCAGGATGCAGAACATGAACCACCAGACTGAGGAGTCAAGCCATGGACATCTGTGCATCCATCTGACCTGACCACCTGAAACCCTGAGTTCTTCTTTCCTCTGTTACAGCTCTCATCAGCAATGGCCTTCATGACAGTTTCCAAGCAGGTTGCAAGAAACAGCTACTGAGGGAAATTAATTCTATAAACAATACCAAGAGTTTTCACATCTTCATTAAGTGCCTCACCTCAGTGGGTACTTCTCTCCAGGGTCCCTCCCCAGGTGGAAAAGCAGAGGCAGGGTAGTGTGCTCCTCCTGTGTATGGGTTGTTACTCCAGAGACATTCTGCCCAGGACAGAAATCAACACCCTGCAGGGAAGAAGAGAGAGGTCATCAAGGGGGGAGCAAAAAGCTGATGCCACTTTCTTCAGCATCTGGTTCCAACAAACCCCAGAATTAGTTTAAATGGAGACTCTGTGTCAGTCTGCAAAATGGGTTCTGATCTGCTGGGGTAAAACCAGGTGACAATATTGGCATTGCACTGATATAAAAGCTGGAGCAGGCCTTACATTTTTGCCTTATAAAACAATAATCTTGATTAAATATTCACTAAAATGAAACAAAAGACAGAGGTAAAACCATTTAATCTTAAAAATTCTGCACTTGGGAAGTATCCCCTCTCTTTGATGTCTAGGGCTTTGAAATAACACAGAGAGGATCAAAACCACTTGGCAGTTCTGATCAAAACACAACAGTCCCAGAGGAACCATCCAGCCAAGCCAAGGGCCATCACCCTGAGAGGCAAACTCAGCTTGCCCCCACTTGCCACCACACCTGAAGGCTCCGTTTCACCCAAGAACAAAGCAAATCTGGATAAATGGAAGAAATGGAAGCAGCCATTGACCTGATTCAGAGCAGGCTGGTGTGGAGGTACTCACCTGGGAACATGAGTGGGGCTGAATGAACTGTTTAAGTTGGAGGCATTCCTGTCACTGACATTCAAGTCCAGGGGGTCAGAAGGTGGGGTTTTCCCTGTAGCAGCAGTGGATATGAAGGGCAGAAGCACAGGCACTCTCCCTTTGATAGCAGCAGGGGCTTAAAGTGCTCCCTGGTCACCTTGCAAGCCCAGAACAGCTCTCTGCCCTTGGTCACCTTGCTAGGCTGCTTCTCCTGACAAACTGAACCCATTTCATCCCTGGGAACAGCAAAAAATGCAAAGCACTGATTTCTCTGAAGAGCAAATGAAGCAGGGGAGCCCCCCAGACCAGCAAGGACCAGCACCAAATGGACTTCTTAAAGCTCAGATTTACAATTCCAGCTGCCCTGCTGTGTTCCTTACAATCCCTCAAAATGCCCTGAGACACAGAGAGATGGAGAGAAGGTAAATGGGAATATTTCACTGGAGGTGGGAAAGCAGCTGGAGCATTTGCTTACAAAACAAACAGCCTGAAAAGGTCCTCTCCACAGATGTTGGTTGGATTGGATTGGCAAACAATTTTCTAAAAATATCCTGTGATTTTAATGGACAGCTGGTCAGTGGAGCAGTTAATATTCTGCTTTTCAATAAAGCAAGAAGTTTAGAAGCCCATGAAATCCCATTTATCTGCAGAGAGCTATAGATTCCTGAATCACTGACTGGAAAAATAAGAGTTGCTTGATAGGTTGTAGTGGCCTACCAATAATGGACTTTAAATGGATACAAAAATGATTGACCTTTCCACCTTGTGATGCCACAGGCCTCTGAAACACACAGGGAAAAATAGATTTGTCTTCTTTTTTTTCCTCCAAAGGAACAGTTAATGAAAATGTATCAAAGCCTACATAACATTCAAATTATAATTTGGATGCGAATCAAACAAGCAATTTAATTAAGAGCCTGCTAATTGGTACAATGCTCTTCGGCTGCAAACGCTTTAGTTTGAAAGAAGATTTTAGTCTCTTGGGTCTTTATTTATACATTGCTGTTTACATTTTATCTTTTGTGTCTTATACATTCCTTGTAGCTGAGACTCCAGAACACAGCCCAGGATACATCCCAGAGACAAAGAAAGTGCTGTGACAACTTGCCTGATGCCACTAGCCCAACACTAGTTTTCTAGTCTAAGCACTCAATGCCCTCCTCAAAAGCAGTCTACTGGGGACAAAATAAAGAAAAAAAAACCCAAGCATACTGGTTTACAATATTTATAAATAACTCTCTTAAAAATGGCTGAAACCACCATTGAAATTTCTAAGGCCTTTCAATTTATTGCCACAAATAAAATTGACTATTACTATTTTTATGTACTGTGTGACTGTGACAATATTCAACCTACAGAGAGAGCTTAAAATATTTTCTACCTGCTCATCAACAAATCAGGGAAAAAAAAAGGTAAAATGGTAACCCCAGACACCTGATTGATGACACTAAGTTATACTACTTAGATACAGGAGCCTGGTCTTTTGTCCCTTAACTGACATGACCCACAGACCTATAGCTTTTTTTTTTTTTTTTTAAGTTAAAACATTTCTATTTGTCGGGGTGGAAAAAGAAAAATCAGCTACACCAGTGAATTGATCTGCAATCCCCAAGTCTAGGTTGCTTTTCTTTTCTGGAGCAAACCCAGTATAAATTAAATCTCCTTGAGATTTGATAAGTTAAATACAAGACAATCCACAGTCTGGAGCATCTGAACAATGCCTCAGGTTGCTTGGAAAGTGTGGAAATTTGGTCCTGTGTGGTGCTGGGAGCTAGGGTGGAGGGACATGCCAAGACTCCTGGTGTTTGTCTTGGAGGGGACTGAAGGAGCAGGACAACAGCCCGTCAGGAAGGGGACCTGCTTCAAGATGGAAATTTAAAATCATGTCACTGTTTGGGATCATTCCTTCTTCTTCATTAAATAAAAACTTTTTTTAAAAAAATTTTCCTTATAAAAGCCTGAGCTTTCAACATGCCCCATGATGGATGCCAAGAACACTCCAGGCTTTAGCAAGAAGTGTAAATGTGCCAGTTTGTCAGCTGAAGCAAAAGCCACATCATTCCACGGGCAGCAGAGGAGCTCTGGTGAAGGTTCCCCTGGCACTGCCAACAGGACAACAACTTCACCCCAAAGTAAAGCCCCAGTATGGGGGAGTAAAGCAAAGGGGCAGCTGTGCCTGCCCTATCCACCAGGATAACAAATCCCAAATCAGTGGCCCCTTCACCTGCTCTTACTGCCTTTAAACTCTAGATTTGGCAGGCTGTTAATACCAATATGCAAGCAGTGGTCAGAGCAGGTGCCTGGTGTCCTACTCAGCACACTGCCCATGGGAATGCCCAGGTGTACAGGTAACATCCATCCCAAAGGGAACTGGAAAGGTCATTCCCTGTGCTCAAGCAAATTCCTGGAGCTCTTCTCCTCAGTTATAAAAGCCAAAGCAGAAGATTCTATCTGAAGCCTATCAGCTCTGTGCCTTCTAAGGGAGCCCATGGAAGAGCATCAGATGACACCCAGGAATAGCTCAGCCCCTGCATCCGCTCTCTGGCACAGGCACAGCGTTTCACACCACCCCACTGCTGGGGGAGAAATTGCAACAGTCTTTTTATTTAAAAAAAAAATAAAATATAAAAATATATTTAAAAAAAAAGCAATCCACAACATCCTAACATCTCCTGCACATCAGGTAAGCTTTTCAGTGAGCACATCTTTCTGCCTCCCTCCCCAGCAGTCGGGTAACCTGCCGTGTTTTTCCGTGCCCGTGATCCAGTGGCTCTCTGGGTTGCAGAGCTCACGCTTTAATTTCCAGAGCAAATGGACCACAGCTGCTGTGTCAATATAGACATGAGGAGAACACAGCCAGCTTGCCAGTTTAGGCTCTCAGCCAAGTGATGGAATCACCACTCTGGGTTAACCTAAGCCCTCTGGCAATCCCTCACCCTGGCGCTATCCCAGGGCCTTCCGACTTGACAGGCGGCTGCAGCGTGGTGCAGCAAATCCGAGGTCTGCCTCCTGCTCCTGTCTCCTCGTTCTGCCATACAAAACCCAGAGCAACACAACTATCTTCATGTTGGAGGGAGGAAAGACCAGGAGGTAATTAAAGCTGGGAGCATTGTTCCTCGCTGCCTGCCGGAGCGCAGGGAAGAGGCTGTTCTGGCTGTTCTGGCTCTCCTGGCA
This sequence comes from Phaethornis superciliosus, assembly GCA_023637945.1. Classification (NCBI taxonomy): domain Eukaryota; kingdom Metazoa; phylum Chordata; class Aves; order Apodiformes; family Trochilidae; genus Phaethornis; species Phaethornis superciliosus. The sequence continues at coordinate 1,507,754 of JAJQWJ010000014.1, read as the reverse complement.
AAAGCCCCGCAAACCAGAGCTTGGAATGAGCAGACACCCAAAGGTCTGACTGCTGGGCTTCAACCCCGTTGAACAAAAATTGCTTCTAATGTGTTAACTGTCTGGAAGAGACCCCAAAAGATGGGCAGATCAGGGAGCCTCCGGCAGCTCCCAAGCAGAAGCGATCAATGGCTCGCACGTACGCTCAGAGGACCACAATCAAATGTCATTATTTGTGAGGTTCTACTTGACTTCACATCCCCCTAGCAGAAAAGGCTTCATCGATCCCCTCTGCCTTGAGGAGAAGGGCAATCAGACAGACTGCAGCAGGAATAACCCCTCTGGCATTTTACATTAAAACAAGAGGGTCTTCTGGCAGGCACCTCCACCCATCACTTAAAGACACAGGAGCCCTCCTGAAAAACCACTACTAAAAAAGACTACTAACAAGATACCAAGCTGACTGCAGAAAGGTTGATGTTATCAGCCCCTCTCCGATGAACCAACAGGCCTTTTCCACATTTTCTTCTTCATTATTTTTTTCCCCTTCTTGCATCACTGCTCCTGAAGGGCAGCAGAACTATTCTCTGCTGGAGAGCCTCAGATCTCTTCTGTTCTCTGTGGCAGGCAAAGCAAATTTCCTTTCTCCTGCTAGCTCATACTCCTGCCTCCTCTGTCTGAAGGACTCAGAATCATCAAATGGTTTGGGTTGGAAGGGACCTTTCCAGGTCATCTAGTCCAAACCCCCCACAGGGAGCAGGGACATCTTGAGCTAGATCAGGTTTGCAACCCAGTTCAAATTTGGTCAGGAGTAAGCATGACCTACAGGCTGAGAGGGTGGAGGAGAGCAACAAGGAGAGTATTTTACAGGAGATTTCCAGCAGTCATGCATGTTATGCCACACAAAAGAGAAATCTCCCCAGGTTTATCTGTAGTTGTTCTGCTCCAAAACACACCACAGGCAGCTCTTTTTATCACTGCTGATTTTTGCTACAAGAAGAAAGGGGGTCACTGATGGTGGAAAAGCTTATGTGCTGGTGTCCACCAGTCCTAGAGCAACAGGGACTCAGCCCTTGTGCAGGAGGAAGGTTTCTCTCCCTTTCCCAAACTCTTTAAAAATCTTTACTATTTAAAAATATAAATGTAGTTCCAAACTAAAGTTTCCTTTCATTTATCTCTGTCCCATTTACAATCTCTAGAATGTTAGAGATGTCAAGCCATGCAAACATGAGGCACCTCAAGGGAGAGGGAAGCCAGGCAAACAGACCCAAATAAACATCCTATGCAACCTACAGGAAAAGTGTCCCATGGAGCATCTACTCTCACTTGCTTCTGTTGGGCAAGCTTTCCCTTTGTGCTTTCAGGAGACTAACCAGACAAGAATGCAGCACACCCGAGTTAAAGCCAGCAGAAAAGACAGCACTGAGGTGTCCTCCAGCACTGAGAAAGACCACAACAGCTTTTGAGAGGAGTCAGACTAGACGAAGAAGAAAAAAAATAAATTGCTTTGGGGGGGGGGGTGGGTTTAAAAACCAAATGAACAACAGAAAACCCCAGGCAGAACAGAGGAGCACACTTCATCTGTCTGAAAGATGACAATTTTTAATCCCAGGCCATAAGGCAGAGGATGTGGACCACTAAGGGCACGTTAGTGTCATGGGAGCTGAAGATGACTGAACCTGTGTACTGCTTGCGTGGGATCTTTCCAGGGAAAATATTCCAAGTGCCATCTGGAGAGAAACATTCATATCCCTGCTCTGCTTTCTTAGGCTTCACTTTGTGCAAGCTGTGTCTCTCTGGTACCTTTTTATTTGTATATACATAATTGATTACCTAACTTCCACCACATTGGAACCCCCAGCTTGCCAGGTTAGAGGCCAGAACTGCACACGTTCTTTCCAGTTAATCCTGAAAGACCTGGGAGTCCTAAATTGATGCAGAACACACAGTGATTTGGCATATTTTTTTTTTCCCCAATATCAACATGAAAATGTGGTTCTGGCTGCTTTAATGGTATAATCTCATCTAAAAAAATCTAACAAGAACACATGGAGTGTGGATTGGAAACAGCACAAGCTTTCTGTATCAATGATTTCCCTACACTGTTCATGAACAAGGGAACATTTTGAAAGTGAAAGGAGGTTTGGCTAAAATGTGCATCTCAGCATCTTTCAAAATAATGAGATGCTCAGCTACCCAGGAAACAAACCTCTAACTTTGCAGGCAGCTGTTTTGACACATCTGGCCAACTTCAGACCTCTTTCAAAGGGCCAGCCAGCATGCCAACAAGATATGTCTGTTTATTCCAGGTCTGAGTTTGGACTTTCAGACACAGAGTTTTCCATTTGAAAGTTTCATAAATCATCACATTGATTCACAAGGAGGCAAGGGCCCATGCAAAAGATGACACAATTAACAAACCTCAGCTGAAATTCTGCTGGGATAGCAAATCAAACATATTGAGCAGCAAACCTGCCAACAGTCAGAATTACCAATGCCACACATGTGCATATATTTAAATAGATTTTTTTCAAACGAAATTAACAAACAAATTGGCCTTTTTGATTCTGGCAGCATAACTGTAGTCCTTTATCAAGTCAGCTGAGAACACCAGTCACTGAAAGAGGCAACTGTTATCCTAAGGTGAGATTCTAAACCTCCTAAAACAGAACTCAGAACTGTGGAACCCTTCTGCATTCTGATTTATGTCTCTTTTTTAACTAGCAAGGCTTATAATTAATGGCTCGAGGACTTGAGGAGAATTGGAACAAATTTCAGCCTCAGCTTCCTCTGCATGTTGTTAATGGCTAGGCTGTCCACTAATGTGCTCCAATTTTACCCACATCAACCACATGTGACACAAGCTGCAGGAAAGTAAGTGAATTTTTAATCATCTCTCTGATGTACAGTATAATTGCTGACTTTTATCAGACAGTAGTTAAACAAAGACTCGGAAAGAAATAAATACTCCTTAATTGCACTACTGCCACTGCTCACAGTAGGAGAGCCTTTGAGATGAATGAGTAACTGGTCCCTGTTATCACAGCTCCACACATACTCAGACATGTACAAGTAAGTTTAGATCAGGGTAGATGTTCAGCTACTTCCCAGCTAGCTATGTGTGTCTATGTGCTTGTAGTACAAGGGAGAGCAGCTACTCACATGTGACATTCTCTGCTGTCTCTGAGCCCACTCATGTCCCCCCACATAAGCTCCCAGTGCCTCACACAGGGAAAATCCTCCATGCTGTGCCACCTCTGATGGATGAGCTTCACTCATCTACTAACCCAGACAAATAAATTATTTCATTTTAACTGTGTAGAATTAGCACTGAGAGAGAGCCTGCAGTGCATTTTTGGAGCCAACTTTCCTTCCTCCTCCGTGTAAAACAGAAACTTTGATTCCTGGAGCATTAACAGTCTTAAAAAGACAAATGCACATATTTACAGCCCTGAATGTAAATTACTCCCTTGGAGCTGACGTTTCCTCCTACCCCCAGGACATCCCAATGAAAGAAATTGTGCACTTTCATATCCACAAATGTCATTGGCACTTATTTCTGCACCTGTGATGCCTCGAGGACCTACCATAAGTTAAAAAAAAAAAACCAACAAAAAAAAGACATAACAAAAACCATCATACAAACAATTCCTCCCCAGTACCAGCCTGCTGTCAAAACTGCTGAGAGCTGTGCCATAATGCATTTAGTTCATGTCTAAAGCTATAATCAGCAAGGTACATGTGTGAACCTGCCATTCAAGAAATGCCCCAGAGTTTAGTGCTGAAGTCTGAGGCAAGAAAGATACAAAAGGAGAAAAATAATAGTGCTTAACATCCAATTGTGAGAAGATCAGCCAGGAAATTACAAAAGCTGTGCCTATTTGGCAAATAAAATGTAAAACATCTAGTGTGATCTGGGCTCATAAAAGTGTTGATAATAGATTAAACACATGTACTCCACTGCTTCCAACAACTGCTGCTCTTTCCGCTGTGCAGTTCCTACAGCTTTTGTTTTCCCTTTCAAGAACAAACCCAACCAAACAAACCCATCCCTGTTGCTTTTAAACAGTCCAAGGTACCAGGGCTTCCCTAGGAGATGTTGTGAGATCCGTGCTCAGTTCTGCATGGGACACACAGGAGGCACAGAGGAGAGCAGGGAAAGCACCACAGACTGCTTAGGGCTGGACAGGACCTCAAAGATCATCAAGATCCAAGCCCCTGCCTGGGCAGGGAGCCTCCCACAGCAGCAGCTTGATATGAAGGGGCACAAAGTGCTGATTAAAGGGAGCACCCCTCAGAACCACTCAGACCTTGCTCACTTTCCTGGGTTTGTCCCTGAGCTGAGGAGAGGGATGCTGTGACACCAGACCCCTGAAGATTTTGCAGCAGATCTGCTAGCTCTTTGGAAGCTGTGAATAAAAGTCTGGCTTGTGAGTGCACAGCAACAACCCCTGCTTTAAAAGTCAGCTTTAGAGGTTTATTTTTTTTCCCCAGCAGCAATGAGGCCAGGGTGTGGGGGGTGTCCTGTACCTTGCTGTACTCCTCCCAGGAGTTGCTCCAGGTCCAGTAGTGAGCCTTGTAGAGCCTGACTCTCACTGCCATCATTTCGTTGCCACGATAGTAGAATATGGGCCTGAGAAGGAGAGCAAAAGTGCATGAGAAACACCCAACATGCCAGAGCAGCCTGGCTGATAAGGGAGACAAACACTTTGATGGGGTCTGACTTCCCACTCAGCTATCAGGCAGGACCAGGCTGCCTCCTTATAGGCTCCACTGTAAGGTTTTCAATTAACTTTTTTTTTTTTTTTCCCTTTTTTTCTTTTTTTTTTTCCCTTTTTTCTTTTTTAAAGTGTTCATCAAGTTGAGAGCTCACATGGTGTGAGAATGAAACATTATACAGCTTGGCTGCCAGGGATTGTTAATCCTTGAGCTATCAGCCCCTGTTATATCCTATAGAGCGTGGGGATTTAAACACCAAGTGTCTCAGGAGTGGTGTGTGTGTGCCAGAGCCATGGGGATTCACAGCCTGTGGGATGCTCAGTCTCCTCTTTCCAGCAGCACCAAGCTGCATGCTGTTAGTGTCACACAGACAGGGTGGCCAGGAAAGACACCAGATGCTGGCCTGGTCTGGATGCCATCTCAGAAAAATTCCATATGGAAAAAAAAAAAAAACAAAACACAACCCAAAACCCCAAACCTGGCAGCTAGACAGGGTTTATTTTTATCTTGTGTCCATTTTTTCCCCTCAGCCTCCCTATGTGTGATCTCAGCATACCACTGAAAGCAGCATTTCCCCCCTCCCACAAGGGCTTGAGGAGGCTCTGAGCAATCTGCTCCACCTGAGGGTCACTGCAGGGGGGCTGGACAAGATGACCTTGAGAGGTCCCTTCCAACCCAAATTATTCTATGATTCTCCTAATTAAAAGCACATTTGAGAAATGCACCTCACCCAAAGCATTTGGCACATGCACTGCCCTTTCCCTGGGCACCCCAGCAACGATCCTCTTGGGTTCCCCAATAACATGTTTGATGTTTTTTGAGGGAACCGTACAAAGTTTTGCTGAAATGGACTATCTGCAGGAGACAGATTGGATTTGTTGGTGCAGCTCATCACACAAGGACATCAGTCAGCTCTCCAGTTCTTTCAGGCTGCTGACAGGGTGAGATGGTGAAGCCATTTATCATTATCCTTAGAGTACATACATCTTTGTCTTTCATTCAGAGATGTCCCTGGGCAAAAACTACTCACTGTGGTGATGCCACCTTGAAAAACCAGTCCCTAAATGCAAGATAAGATGAAAATGTCTACATCTGAATGTCAGGAGTGGCCTCAGATCTCTTCTATTTTAAAATTGCAGCCTCCCTTGTAGGTTCGTTGCACAAATATTGAACTTTTCTCCTTTTTCACCAGGAACTGCCTGAAGGGGGGGAGTTTACTTTTTAAAAATAAATATTTTCCATCTTCACAAGAGGATTACAGCTTGGACTCAAAATTCTGCTAATACCAATATTTTTTTTCCTATTATTTTTTTTTTCCTTTTTAAGCTTAAAAGAACACAACGACTGCATCTCCTGGAAAGCTTTTGTGGGCTGTGGGAATTGAGACCTGGTCGGGTCTGGGATGATGAAATTTAAAAAAAAAAAAAAAAAAAAGCCATAATATTTGAGTGACTATTACTGTAATAAAAACAGCACTTTGGTGGCTGCAATGGAATTCTCTTTTAAAAGCAGCTTCCCAGACTTTTAGAAGTGAAGATGGGTTTGAAGAACCTGAAACACCTCGTGTCAGCCCCAGGCTGAGCTCTCAGATACCACAGCATGCAGTGCTGCTTGCTTGGCAGGCACAAAAGCAGTTTTATGGAACAAAGGTTCACATCCAACACAGAAAAGAACTCAAGTATGTTTTCCATGCATATGTTTCCTTGCTATCTCACAGACTAAGAATGTCTGCATGCAGATTTCCCAGGCTGCCGAATTCCTCATCAAAATGGTCACTATCAGAACTCTTCTGACCTCCAACCCTTCCAACAAGAGAGCCAAGGATATTTGCTGCCAGACCCTAGTGCCTCCACCCTAGAGCTGACAGCACTCCTCCATGCACAGAAAAGGCTTTAATTCAAATTTATTATTGCAAAAAGCAAGAAATGGGACCTCGGGAGGAGATGGGCTTCCAGATCACCTGCAGCAGCCCAAGCTTTGCCTCCAACCTCTCTCAAGCAGGGGCTGTAACGACTCAGAATACTCTTGGATGTTTTTGTTTTTTTTTCCCAGTAATAAATAATGTATTCTCCCCTACCCAGGCTACAATTCTCAGGCTTTTATCACCCCCATTGCCATATGTTGTTCCAGCGATCCCTGCTAACACCCTGACATTTTCATGTGTCCCCAGGCTCCTTTGTATGGCAACATGCCACATGTCAGCAAGTCCCACCTCTGCTTGTCCCACCAGAGAATTAGCAGGGAGTAAAAAAAAAAAAAAAAGCTCTGGTGCTACCCCAGTTGGCAGCGAGCAGGAGCACAGAGGCATCAGTTCTGTTTATCAAATAATTATTTAGGAAAAAAAAAAAATAAAAAAAAATAAGCTAACATTTGGCACGGCTTCAGTTTGGAGGCAAGAGTCAGAGCTCTGAGCTCATAACTAACCTGTCAATTAGCTTGCCCTGCAAGAGGGAAGGCAAAAGGTCGATGCCGTCAATCTGTCTGTCCGTGGGGGGCTGCAGCCCCGCCAGGGAGAGGCTGGTGCTGAAGAGATCCATCACGTTGCCCAGCTGATGACTGACCTGGAAAAAAATCAACAGAAACCTATTTGTAAAGAAAGACTTTCAGTCAAAGCCAAAAGCAAACAGGCTGGGTTCCACCAAAGCAGAAGTATTGCTTCCTGGACCTCCTGCTCTGCTAAACATCTTTGGAGAACACGGCCCCTGCAGTCGCCAGCAAAGCTCCTCTTAAAATAATAAATGAAAGAAGAGGCTTCGTATTTCTCAACTTCTAGGGAGCATTTGCATTTTGATTAATTCTCTCATTTTCCTTTCTTTCTTCTCACTTCTATGCAGCCACTTTTCAGAACGTTTGCACAGAGTTTGACTAAATTCGGCATATTCCAAGTCATGTGTGGAGTGAAAACTCAGCACTTAAAACAAGAAGAAGAAGGGAAAAAAAAAAAAAAGTCATCTCTAGAGGCCAGAATACCCTGAGAGAGTTCCCAGAAAACACAAGGAAGGATGGATAATAACAAAACGAGCTCGATGACTACATCTGCAAACCATTTCCAACAATTCAAGAACTGTAAAGTTGGGATATTTTTAGCATAAATTTTAACAAGGCAGAAAAACATCTGGGTTTAGCTCCAGTGGCGATGTTCAAGCTATTTTTTTTTTTCCTCCCTTAATTGGAAATCATACTTATCTCTGTGGTCTTAATTATTTATATTTTAACCCACTACAAAGTCTGTTCTGATTCTGAATCTTTGCTCCCATCCTCTTCATGGTATGCTCTGGTAGCCACTGGAGGATGTTTAATTAGCCAGCCACACTCTCAGCTGGAACAGATCCATTCAAATCCAGAATTTTGCACCAGGATTCACAAGATGCAATGTGAAAGGAGCCTTTTCAGCTGTACCACTTGTTTGGAGATAAGAAGCCATGTGATACACCCCACATCTGTAAGCACAGCAGCATTTTCTGACTGAAATCCAAGTTTTTGCAAATATTACAATGCTGGGACTATCCAATACGTTTTATCTCTGAATTAATCTTTCCATGCACAAACAGCTCCCCAGCCTGTAAGCTGACACTAATTACTTAAATACAACAACAAATTATAACATTATAAGTTATTTTTTGTGAGATACTGGCTCTAGAAAAAAAAATACTGGAAAATACTATTTTAGCTGGAATACTAAGCTTTTGATTAAGAAGCTGGCTAATAAAAGTGAACATTTAAAAGAAGAATTAAGTTTTTTTAAAAAAAAGAAACTGAAGAAAGCAGCATGCAGGGGACTGATTATGAGTTTAACATTACAATATCACATCACTTGATTACAGTAATTTCAAATTTAATGGCTTTCATTCATCACAAGGTGTTGGCAGGAACACATAATACTAAAGCTGCATGCAAGAACACTTCCACAACTCTTGAGAAGAAAACAAAGTGCAAAGCTTTAAGCACAAGAGGAAGCCTGACCATGGAAACCCTGGCCAGGATCAGTGGGTCTGGCAGAGGGTCTTGGGCACCTCCAGTTAAACCTGATTCACTGCAAGGTGGTGGTGCCAAAGAGAGATGAGCCCATAAATCCTTTACAAAAAGCTGATGGATGCATGGAGCTCCCTCTCTGCAGGGAGCTGGGATGGGGCTGCTCAGCTGTGGGGAAGGAAAGCCAACTGAGACCTTTACTGGGGTAACTCTGACCCTCACTGGAGTTAACCCAGAGCTTCCCTGCCTCTGCCTCTCCCCCAGGATGAACACTGGGACTGCCCCTGGCACAGGAGCCTTTTCTCTGGTCTCAGATGTACACACAAAAAGGAAAACATTAAAAAAACCCAAACAGCACATCCCCCCCAAACCATCACCTCCCAGGTGACAGAGCTGGACAAGCTCACGAGCCAGCAGTGCTGGGAACATCACCAAAGGGGATGAGAAGTGCTCAGCATCCTGGCCATGATGCTCAGTCCCTCACAGGTTCCTCTGCTGGATAATTCACCCTGAGCACAGCTGGGGAGAGCTGAGGGGGCAGCAGAGCACCATCTGCCACCCCCTCCATCCCTGACAACCCCGACCTCAGGAGCAGGCAGGTGAAGGGGCATCTGAGCCTTTCTGTAATGAGGTTGCTCACCAATTCATAAAGCAAACCCCAAAGTCTCTTTTCTTGCTGTTGCTTCCTTCTCTCTCCTCAATCTTTTGATCACAGGCAGCAAGAGGCAGTCACTCACCTGAGACTCCTGCCTGTAACATCACCTCATTTATACAGTGCCTTGTGACAATCCTGTGGGGCCACCATGATCTTGTTCTGGCCCTTATTAACCATCACCAGATGTAGATGACTCTCTTTAATCATCCAATTACATTTCTGCTCCCAGACAACAATTTTTCCCCCGTGAAGCAGAGAAAACTTCTTAAGGAAATTAAATGCCCATGCCACAGCCACTTGGATTTATCTGTGCTCTGCAGCACCACGTTGAAGGGAAAAAAAAAAAAAGGTTAATATTTATATAAAACTTTGAAGCATTTCAGAGAAAAAAAAAAAAAAATTACCATTTTCTCTCCTGTCAACAGTGCTCTTTCATTCCAGTTGGCTTTCCCTGTTATTTTTTTTTTTTTTTTAAGAAAAGAATAAAAAAACTCCAGAGAGGGCAACAGCCCAGAGAAAATAAATAATATATAGAAAAAAGAGTGAGATCAGATATTGCTCCTATCAGTGAGAAACAGGCAGTATTACGCACGTAAGAACGGGTTATCCCCCCCCCCCCTTTCTTCCCCTCCTTCTTTTTAATAAACTCTCAGTATACACATAATGTCTTTAAGCAAATGAAATCCTTTTTGCTGTGGGCCACGTCGCTAGCAGAAATAGTCAGCAGTGCTGTTATCAGGGCTTTCAAGCTTTAACTCTGAATCAAAGGCGACAATTAATAAAGTCGCCCCCGCCAGGAATGGAAAGGAGGAAAGCTAAATATTTGAAACTGGGTGAACAAATGTCAGGGTGTTTTTAAATAAAATCCTTTTACAGTTATCACAGCCAGCAGACCTGATATCCCTGTCTAATTCAATTTCAATTTGCGCCCCATGGGAGATAGTGAAGAAAAGGTTGCAGTGCTGTCTTTGGGTTGATATGTTCTTTTCTCCTTCAGGAAGCAGGCACGAGAGAGGAAGAAGGGGAGGAGGGTGAGGGATGAGAGGAGGAGGATTCAAATACCAACAGAATATGATTTTTTTTTTCCTTTTTTTTTTTTTTTTCCAGCTGGATCCTTCCAGAAGGCAGATGTGGTGAGGGGAATGTTGAAATGCTGATTTGTCGTGAATTCACCTGGCAAATGTAGCTGAGGAGGAAAGTGCAGAAGGGCTGTTTTGTGTATGAATAAATATTCCTGAGGGGGGAGCAGAATTAACTGAATGTTGATGCCCAGAGCAGCACAGACTCCTGAGGCATCCCTCTCCCCAAAATAAACCTGCAAACCAGCCAGCTGTAGCAGTTATCCTCACCTCTGTCAATAGCCTGGCCAGTGGTCACAATCCTGTCACCTAACTTCTTTTGTTAAATAAAATTGTGCTCCTTTCATTCAGCAAACAAACATACCCTTTTAAAAACCCCACTCCATGTATTAATCAGATTATTCATAAATGGCCAGATCCCCGCAGTGGAATGAGCCTTCCAGTTACTAACTGGATTTCCCTGCCCAGAGACACACATCCTCTTTTTTTCTGGCTGCTGCTGTGCCAATTGAAGCAGTCACTGCTCCTCTGTCTCCTCAAAACATCCACACTGGGAAGGAACAACCACTGCACGGGGAGCAACCCCACTTTTTGCTTCCACCCTGGTTCAGAGCTCCCAAACCTTTGATTCTTTCAGCTTTTCTGAAAAGGAAGAGCAGTCTGAAGCAGTTTTCTCCCATTTTACAGCTACCTGGATGACACAGGACTTAGGCTTGACGAGTTTAAACTCACAGTCAAGAACATGTTGAAGCTACAGACTGTAAGAGACAGCAAACAAGCCCAAAGTGTACAAGCAGCCATGGGTCTCTTCACTTTCCTACATCAGGGAAAGAGGTACTTCTGAAGCAGTGACTCCAGGTGCCCTGCAGGCCAAGGCAGCATGAGCTGGATTCCACAGAAGCAATGCCAAACCTCTCACCTGCTGTCAGTGCTGCTGGGGTACCCGTGCTGGAGCCTCGGAGGCAAGAATGCAAGCAGAAAAGACACATCAGTAGCTGTCACATATCTACTGCTCAGTCACCATCACCTGGGGGGCTAACTCTGGGGACAGAGCCCAGAACAGGCTGCTCAGGGGACAGGAGTGGAGTCCAGGGGACATTAGGGAGCAGCCAGGCAGCATGGCCAAGAGGAGCTCAGGGTAGGGAGGATTTCAAGTTAAGCACATGCTTAAGGGCCAGGGCTGATCTCAGCAGTGGTGGAGGAGGTTTTCAGGCTCATGCTAGCTGGGGTGTTGGTCAGTGCACCCACCTCTGCCAAACAGAAATGACTCTTCCCAGGAGGTCAAACAGCAGCTTCAGCCCTCAAGCCAGGAAGCCAGACAGCAGCCCCTGGATGCTGAGAACCTTTCGCACCGCTCACAGTTTCCACCACTTCCCAAAGCCTCACCTGTGAGAGGGGTCCCAGCCAGCCAGGGTTTGAAAATCAGCACAGTGATTTCTCTGCTCATGTTCTTAATTATCCTCAGAGTTACGACAATGGAAAGAATTTCTGAATTTGGTATTTACTTGTCCCCACTTATAATGCATGTTTACTTTTAGCACATTATTCAGTTTGGACATGGAAAACAAAACAATCGAGCTTCAGTTTCATGTTCTCTTGTGCTAGCCCAGGGCTGTTGTACTTGGCTTGTGAAGGCTTTATGGAAATGTTTAAATTTAAACAAAAAGAGTGTTTTCATTTCAAATTAAAAATATAATAAAACAGCCCTGGTTGGGTTTTCTGAACTCTTTAAAAATGATGAGACCCAACTGCCCTCAGCTGCAGATCCTAGCTTTCTGTTGGCTTCCTCCTAAACATAAATGATAAATTATCACTATCCTGAATTAAACCACCAAAAAGAAATGGAAGTTAGAAAAATGTTTTATTTATGAATAGTTCACAGTCTTAAGCACAGTGCCCAGCTAATGAAGTGTCACTTTCTTCAGGGATGAGAGATGCTCACAAAGGGGAGGGTATCTGTACTATTTACTGTCAAACCTGCCTGCAGAAGAATTGATTGCATCTTTCTTTAATGAGAACTGGGAGGAGAGAGTTGGTAGTGCCACTGGAGGATCGTTTTGAAGTGATCTTATCTGAATTTGTGTACAGGCAGGGAAGAGCAGCAGTCTGGTATCTAGAGCTCCCCAAGTGGAACTTTTATCAAAGACCAAAGCCAGAGCTGTGAGGGTCAAAGCACTTGAGAGTTCAGGGCACAGGGAGTGTGTGTGAGCAACACCCTCCAGCTCTGCTCTGGCAGCAAAGTTTCTTTATCCTCCAATTTGTTTAAACACGTAACCCACTTTAAAAAAAGAACTCTGGTCCAAAAGAGTTTAAATAGAAGAGGAGGACAAAAAGCCCAGACCCCCTGGTGCTCACAGAAGGGTTGATCAGAGCCACTCTAAATACAAATTTGCCATCAGGGACAGGAATGGCAATGTTGTCTAGAGGCAGCATTCAGCTCCTTATTTAAACAAGCATCCAGACTGACATGGGGTATGTCAAAAGCCTGATCCAAAGCTACTGAGTCCCACAAGAGCCACTTCCATTCACTTCAGACTGACCTGAACTGCTCAGAGTGGATACTCACCTGCCCTGCAGGGATGTGTCCAGGCCACCAGGCAATAGCTGGCTCTCTCATCCCACCTTCAAAGGTGGTTTGTTTGCCACACAGAAAACGCCCATTGCTTCCTCCTGGAGAAAGAAAAGCAGCCATAAACCCCGCCAGATGCCAAGACCCTATTTCAAAGGGACACTCAACTAGGGAATTTTGAGGCTATTTTAAAAGGAATTTTCATTTCTGCATGAATACTTCCTCCAATAACAAGTCCAGAGAAGTTCTGAAGTTTGTTTTGTTTTATTGTTTGGTGCTTAGGTTTTTTTTGTTTATTTGGTTGGTTACTTTTTGTTTTATTTACTTTTCTTTTAATATCCCTTTACAAAGACATTTTAGGGGTCTCTCTTTAGGTCAGGGAGAAAGTGCCACTTAAACACAACTTGCCATCAGCCAAAGAAAAAAAAATACCAAAACCTAAACAATCAGAAAATTCTTTGCTGGCATTTTCCTTCCCTTTCAGGATGTTAACTGCTGTTTATAACTGAAGGAAATCTGTCACTTTCAGGCAGAAATTGTATTTTTTTTTTCATAATCCTTTGAAAGTACCTGAGCAGTATTAGATGCAGATAAGAAAATGAGAAAAATAATCATGCATTCCCTGAATGTTCTCTCTCAGAGACAGCAAGTGCTTTGCAGGAATGTCTGGGTTTTTAACCCAGCTGTGTAGCTAATGTTTGCTGAGAACCAAACAGGGAGGTCCTGTGACTGATTCCAGGTCATAAGAAGTCAAACAGGATGGTGCAGCTGAAATCAGAACTCAGGATACTCCCTGCTCTGTGGTCCAATAACCACGAGACTGCTTGCCTCCAAAGAGAAGAGAGTGGGTTATAAAATCGATTTGCAATGACTCTGTTTGAGAGAAACAATCATTTATAAAAAAGCAGACTTGTGGAGTAATAAAAATACTCCTCCTTGCTATTTTTCATGAGAGCTAAAGGAAAGCCTCCTGAACTCTCTGTAATTATTCAGAAAGCTCAAAGATGCTTTTGGCAGATGGAGAGTAAACACCTTGTTAAGTATTGTGCTTGGTCCGAAATATATTAAAAAATATTCACCCTCTGACAGTGGAGCAAAGTGGAAATGCCCACAGGTGACCAGCCACACGGGGTTAGGCCAAAGGTCCATTTAGCCAAGGACACCTCCTCCAAGAGGTGACCTGAAGTAACAGACATAAACTAACTTGAAACAGAAATGCTCTGAATTTTGAGGCTTCTCCTAAATGCTTGAGGGAAAACCCCACTCACAGATCTCCCCCAGCCCAAACACAGTGATTTAAGCTTTGATTTCACAGCCTCAGCCCAGGTTTCTTCAGCTGAGACTCACCCTGGTTAGGAGCTGAGATGAGAGCAGCCCCATTATCCGAGGTGAAAAACACAAAAGTGTTCTCACTGATGCCCAGCTGCTGGAGGTGGCTGAGGAGTTTCCCAACGCTGTCATCGATTTCTCGCACAGCATCTCCGTAGCTGAGGCAAAGGGAGATCCAAGACATTAAAGGCAGCAAAAGAGGAAAAAGTGTCACACAGTGTAATGCACTGCAATCAACCCCCATGCTTTTAGTGGGGGCAATTTCTGCCTGTGCAGCAGGTGCTGTAATGAAGTTTTCTGTGACAAAACCCGTGTCTCCTTACCTGCAGAGCACAACCCCTCCTGGGGATCCAGAGCCAGAATTTGTTCAGGTGCCAGCCACTCTTGGACAGAGGCCAGCAACTGATATAAATTTAGCTGTAAAGTTCTCAAATATAGGCAAAGTCACCTTGCCATAGACCTGAAGTTAATAACATAGCTTCTTTTTTTAATTTTTTTTTTAAAAACATCAATTTTCTTACAGATGCTGCTTTGAAACTGCACTCCCAGAAGCAAGGCTCACAGTATCTACACAGCTCTTTGCTGCCTGTAAATTGCATTTCTCATGCATGCTCTTCTACTTGCTGGTCTGATTTATAGGTTTTTAAAAGAGGCACTAATCATACTTCCAAAAAAAGTCATCCGTGCCACATACAGCACTTCATTATTCACACAACAGCCAAAGGAGCTTAAACTCCCTTTTCTCCCCCATTTTAGCCACCTCATCCTCATTTCAGATTCTAGCAAAATTATTATAGAGCAATCCAAGCAAAGTCCTTGCTAACCAATGTATTTCAGCACACACATACACTTTGGAGAAATGATCTGTTTGCTTGGACCTAATAAACAGTGCTTAGGTTTCCTGTTTCTGCAGCATGAGGTAGTCATTAAAAACCTCCCCACAAAACCAACACCCACAAACCCCAGACTTACAGTCCTCTCTGACTAGTGCCCAGGAAATGTTTGGAGGCATAAACAGGAGCGTGGGTAGCATCAATTGCCCAGTATAAAAAGAATGGCTGCTGGCTGGCCTGCTGCTTGCTAATAAAATCGAGAGCTTCCTGTAAACAGCAATAAAAATGAACTTAACAGAAATCATCCTCTGCCATCTAAATGCCTCAAAAAAAAAAAAAAAAAAAAAAAAAGCAAGCAAAAAAAGCAAAGCATAAAGTCACTGCTGCTTAGAAACCTGTATTAAAATAGACAGTACCTGAAGGTAGAGCTGAGTCAAGTTGGATTCACCTGTCTTCAGATCAATTTTGAAATCTTCGTAATATCTTAAGATGAAATTAATTGGGGGAAAAAAAAAAATCAATCCTAAGGAATATAAAATATAAAAAGGCTTTTTTGTCCCCCTCCTTTACTTATTCTGTAAGTAGGTGACAATCAGGTCAGGGCTGCTGCTCTTTGGATACTAAAAAAATGTCACCAAACTTTTTCTTATGGGAGAAAGCAGTGAAACAGCTAGATCCAAATTTTGCAAATTTTGGACAAAGCTGAACCATTGCCTTTTTTCACTGTTAAGCTGTCAGAATAGGGGTGGTATGGTTAAAGACCTTATGCCACTGCTCCTTCAATAGAGAGCTGCTTGATGTGAAAGTTAAATTTGCACAAATGCACAGCAACTTTCAGGGAAACAGAGCAATCCTAGAGTCAAGACTTGGGCTGCACTGAAAATGTTATGTTAGAAGTATCTTTGGACACTAGTTAAGCAAATAAAGGTGTGGGGCTGCCCTCAGGAGAGTAACAGCAAGAGAAATGACAGCAGGCTCTGAAGTGAATGGACTGCACTGACTGCAGTTATGCAAACAGACAAAAGGTTATTACACACAAGAAGGGAAGGAATAAAGAGGTCTTTCAGTACAGAATGGAACCAGCTTCCAAGGGAAGTAATGGAGTGAAATCACCACGAGAAGCCTTCAGGGCACAACAGGATAAGCAAACACCCCTGGGAGAGAGCAGTCACACCCCAAGATGGTCCACACACAGCGTGCAGGTTGGCGTTGGTGCTCAGATCTTAAGCCTCAGCCCCAAACATTTAGCTTCATCCTTAATGAGCTGCAGCTTTAAAATTTAGAAGGGAAGGTAGAGATGAGGGAGGCAAGACTCCTGCAGAAAGTGGTTGAGGAGTTTAGCATAAAGTTAGCCAACTACCATGCCTAGTCTGGGGGCATCACTAGCACAGGTCTGTGGGGTCTCCAGCTTTGCCTGGAGCAGTCAGAAATAGAGAAGTTTGAGTGCCACAGTCACAGCTGAGAAGCAACAGGCAACAGTGCTGGAATTCCCTCTGCTGCCAGCATTGCCTCCAAACCCTGTTTTTCACCCAGGAAAGACTGTCCTTGCTTCCTCCCCAAGACATGAAATTCACACACCTCTTGGTGGCTGATCTGTACCTTCCTTCTTCTGTCTGCCTTTTCCTACAAAGCTTTCCATTCGTTCCCTAAATTAATAATAGCTCCAACAGAAATCCTCACCCAGGCCAGCTAAGGCTGGATACTTGACATGCTATAAAAGTCCTCCAGACAGACTGAAGCACCTGTAGATCATCCCCAACCAGATGAGCCTGTAACTCTGACTCTGAAGCAGTTGCTCTTTTTGCCAACCCCTTCTCACCAAAAATGGGTTTGCAACACTAGCACTTATCTTCCAGCACTGTCATCTCAGCAGGGAAAGCAAGCAACATAACATTACCAGGCAAGGAGCTGAATTACCTGCCAATCATCTCCCAGTCCCGGTACACAGGGATATTGGGCAGTGCTCTGTTATCAAAAGGCCCAAAATGGCAGTTTGGGGACCCAAACCATTCATCAAACCCGTGCTTCAGGGGGTGGAATTGGGGCCTGTGACCCAGATGCCTAGAAACAAAAAGATGAGTTAAAATTCTGCTGCAAAGAAGCAAAGAATCATCTCATCAGAAAGGCATGCAAGAAAACAATCTTTGCCTAAGAACCAAAAACTTCAAGCATTTTAATCAAATAAATGACTGCAGAGCATGAGCTTGATCTTTCTCATACTTCTTGCAAGCGTGTCCATGCAGGCTCACTCCAGTGCTTGCACAGATCCCATTTTAAACTGCTGCCCAGTCTCTGGTTTCCATTATTTCCTTCTGCTGGGGTCTTCTCCCACACTGTCTCAGTGATCTGTACTGCTGGACTACACTGCCCAAAGACACACCCAATGCTTTACTTAACCTTTCTGACCTCTGACAAGTCACCTCTAAGCCACTAACCTATAAAACTACAAGGTAAAGCTTGTGAAAAATGTACCATTATATCTGCATTGCCTTCATGGAGTATTCATGCTGCCAAAATGGTATGGAGAGGCCTGAATGTAAACATAGAGAGAGGTCTTTATGTTCACATGAGAACATCAAAGACACTGAACTACTGATGACAGCTCCAGTCTACCAAGCAGCTTGAAAATTCTCCATCCTTGACTTAAGGATGAAGCTCCTCTCTAATCTCCAACTTCTATTGTCTCCATTTCCTTTATTTCTGCTACTTGAAGATACAGAATGTTCCTCCTCTCCCAGTCTAAGAGATCTTTGTAAGGTAATGTTTATTTAATCATTCCAGCTCCCACTCACCAGCATGCACCTGCAACCTGTCCATTTGGTGCCATCACTTTTTGAACATGAAGGGCATAAAATGCATTACCTGAAGCACAATGATCCAGGGTGTTATTGTGAGCTATTTCAAAATGAGTCAGAGTGGACAAGAATCATTCCAGCTACATTCATATCTTGGTGGTACAACTAAAACTGCAAGTCTGACCTGAAGGATTTTACTCCTGCCTCATTTATATATATGCTAATACAAAGCTATTCCTGGGTGTTTCTACCACAGGAGACATGAAAAAGATATTTAATTCTAAGAAAGCCCTAAGAGAAATTGCAGAGGAAGACATTTGAAAAAGGTATCAAATAATTACTAAGATGCTGATTATTCTCTGCCTCTCGCAACATAGAAAAATAGAGAAATGTTTAATGAAATGCAACAAATTCCAAACCAGCCATGGAAAATACTTGGCTTGCAAACATACAATTGAACTGTGAAACTCATCATCACAGGACACCCTGAAAAGTTTTAAAAACATATACTCAAAGGGTATAAAAATCTTCTGCTGGAAAGCTTAAAAATCTCTAAAAGCCCTAAAATTCTACGCATGGCTCGGATGAGACTCCAGTTCACCTCCTGTACTTTGCATTTCTTTACACTTTTCTAGGCAGCAGGTGGGGTGCACAAATGATGCTCCTGTACAGCATCACTCCCCATGCCTGGGAGCACAACGATAGCTCCCTGCACATTCAGATGCAGTCTGCTTCTTGCTAACAGCTCCAGGTCCTTCCAAGCCTTGCTGTTTTCCAAATAACTGCCTGCAACCAATCTGTATTTGCCTTGTTTATTTCTTTTCCCTGGGTGTATGAATTTACATTTATTAGCCCTGAACTGCAGCTGATTGTGTTCAGTTCACTGATCTGATTCTTCATGGCTACTCTGCTGTTTGCATTTGTGGTAATAAAGAATTCACTCTCTCAGGTTTGTTTGCTTCCTTTCAGATTTCAGCAGCACCCATGAATCTGACCACAGTTTAAACTCACTCTTCCCTAACCTAAGGAAACTGTTAAATAAATTGTATCCCAGTACTGCCCTAAACAGTACCCCCAGTGCTACTCCTGCCCAAAGTCTCTTTGTTAACAATGCCTCAGCTAATGAGCAGCACTCCTCTGGTGTCTATGGAGTTTGGAAGTTGCTATTGATTCACTCCTTTATTATCACTGCACTGTTCCAAACTGGGAATCAACTGTTCAGACATCCCCAGGCCCCAAGGGATTCGACTACAGCCCACAAGGCACATTTGAAATTCAAATTGTACCAATTTCAACTAATAGGCTGGTAATTCCACCCTGCTGCTTGGATCCGAATACGTTTGGGGCTTTTCCCTTCTGGTTCTTTGCAAACATTGCAACACAGAGGGTTTTTTTCAGAAGTTCTGCTGTATCCTCTACAGAGATTACATTACACTTCCATGAAAGTCATCTTTTAAAACACCTGGTATCAACTATCCTGATCTTAAAACACCTGGTATCAACTGATCTTCTGCACTAGATAAACAATCTTCAGTGTAGCCCTGGGGATGGCTGAGTCTCTATTTCTATACTTCTACCCTCCAAAAAGAAGCTTTCACAATGTAGTCTACACTCTGTTAACAAAAGAATCCCACACCTAGAAGAGGCCAAGGCTAAAAAGCACATGGGTGCTGAAAACAAGTTCCAACAGAACATCTTGGTGGGTTTTGATGAGGTAGCATGATACCTGGATGAAAGCACAAGGAGTTGATGGGTGTATAAATATATAAATACATAAATATATATATATACCCATAAAAACTCCCTTCAGCTCTGCGTGTGAAGCTGTATGTATGAACTCAGTTCAGATATTGATCACATCAGGGGAGGAAGATGCACCACAGATTTCAGAAGTTGGACATCTGAGCTTCTAAACAGGGCTGGTTTTTTCCCCTGCAGTTCTGGTTGTTGTGCTGCTCCTTCACAATACATACCCACACATCCTGAAATCTCAAAGCAAGAGGTCTTAAAATAAGTTTACCATTTGCCAATGATCTTGTTGATGTAGCCAGCTTTCTTCAGCAGCTCTGGAAGCAGTAATTCAGAATCTGGGATTCCTCCTACTATATCCTGTGGTGTGTAGGCTGCATAAAACAAACGAAATATCTTTCCAGCTCTTACAAACACTAGAGCAAACAGCTCGTGACTACACATCATCAGAAGCATTATTACTGGGCTCAGAAATAGCAGTCAGTATGAAGTCCCAGCAGTATCACTTTTTGGAAATCCTCCCAGGCCATGAGATGAAGAGAACAAGTGGATTGGGAGAGATCAAAGGGATTTTTCCCAGCTCAAATGATGGATAAACTCTCTCAGACTGCAAAAGCTGAAAGAAATTATGTGTCTCCCCTCAGTCCACAGTCCTCTGGCCCTTGAGAAGCAGAGGTGTGAGTGATTAGGGTGCAGAGAGCCAAGCACACTGGAGCCCAAACCAACCCAGAAATGTTCTGAGCTGGTCACCTTCCCTAGAGGCACCAGTGCTGTAAAGCTGCCAAGGCCCAACATGGTTAGCAACCCGGCTGCCAAATAAAGCTGTAAGCAACTTGTTCTTTGGGTGTTAACATACACCCCAGGTGTCTTTCTTTCACCAGGTACCAATTAGACTGCCCAGAGGAAACACTTCTCAGCCAGCAGAGGGAAATGGACCCACCAGCCTCCTTCATGTCTCTTAATTTGAGGAGGTTTTCTGCTCGACGAGGGGGAAGCAATAAATTTCACGCTTCTTAGCGGCAGCTCACACAGTAATGTTTGGAGCTAGGCTGGGAGATCCATCAGGGAAGATCACTTTTGTTCAAAGCAAAACTTCCTAACAAGCACAGAGGGAAATCAAGAGAGGAAGGGAAATGAGGAATAAAGCCTGTACCGTTTCTGGCATGTGCATTGGTGGTGTAAAAGCCATTCCTCACCGGGAGACGGCCCGTCAGCAGTGCTGCCCTGGCTGCAAGGAACAACAAAACCCTTTTATTTTACATGCACTCTCTGATTAATATTAATATTGTCATTTTAAGGCTAAGGACAATGACCTGACTGAAGCATACCAGTGCCATTTTGCCCCAGCCAGCTCCTAAGATCACTGCCATTAGAACAAGCAGCAATTCCCCCTTCTCTGGTGGCACAACACCACCTGAGTTACTCCAGGACAAACCCATCTGAAATGTAGCCCCTCTATTAAATTACCCACTGCTGAAGAGTAATTACTTCCACTAGTCCATGTAGCAGCATCTCAGTAATTCTGAAAGGAATACCTGACATGTATTTGTCAGAGGAGATTGTAACACAACCTGATTATGTGCTCGAGGCTAGGTTTTCAAGTTTGCCTGAACAAAAGGCACTCCACAGTGAAGGAAGAGCTGTCCACATCCAGGTTTGACATTTGAAGTCAGGTCCTGACTGCAGGAAACACTTAAACTGCTGTTTAGGTTCATGCAGTACCACCACTGGACTTAGGACACCAGCATATTTTAAATGCCTTTTCTGAGTAAGGATGACACTGGCACACTGACAAATTATATCCACAATGAAAGTTTGGGTAAAAAAAGGTCCTCATCCTCATTTTTGTTTCAGTTCCTGGATTCTAATCAGGTTTGGGGAAGAAGGAAAAAAAAACAACCAACCAACCAACCAAAAACCAACAGCAAAACACAAAACCCCAGAGAAAAAACCAACAAAGATAAAATATCTGTCTCTCCCAGAGCCAAACGTTTCTTTTATCTCTTTTGTCTCTTCCCCAAGAATCCTGCAAGCCACCAGGGTCAAAAGCAGGATACAACCTGCTGCCAATCCTTGCATGAAAGTCTCACCAAACTATGTACAAACTATATTCAGCAGCAATTTAAATACTGCTTTGTCTGTTTATCCCAAAAGAAAGATGTAAAAAAAAAAAAAGTGATTATTGCAGACACTAAACCAGAATGCTGCATAGAATTCTTTAGCTGGACTGATTTGTTCACTAAACACTGCTTTGTATCCACCAAAGATTGTAGGTTTCCCCATCAGAACACAACTAAAAAGGGAGCAGAACAGCAGATCAAAGCACCAAATCCAAACTCTGCCCTGAGGGTAATCACTGGTTGGGTTGCTAGTTGATGCCAGGGGCTGGCACACATCCCAACTTCTCCAAAGGTGGCAGGGCTACATGTTACTTGGAGACTGAACTTTACTTACATGGAGAGCAGAGGGGGCTGGCAGTATAAAAGTCCAGGAAAAGCATCCCTTCAGAAGCCATCTGGTCTAAGTTAGGAGTCTCCTTAGAAGGCTCTCCAAAAGCTCCCAGATCACCCCAACCCATCTGTAAAAAGAACACACCAGAAGATGTTCAGTGGCACCACAGCAATGCTGCTGGGCACACACAGCATTGGATTGTTCATTTCTCAGTCTTTATCGTGCTCACCTCCTTAGGGAGCACTCCACCAACATGATAAAAATCATCTTTCCCCACCCTGTGAAGGAGGGAAGCAAGCTCCAGACAGAAACCAAGTCCTGAGGTCACTTCTGAGTGAAGCCATGAGGGTTCACTTGGAGTTGAACTGGACAAGAACCCTCATGGCTCCTCTCAGGGGCCTGAAGAGTGGGCAGCACACAGGTAGCAGGGAAGGAAAAGAAGTTACAATATGCTGAGAGTTGTAGAGACATCCTTCAGTCCCTGGCTACATGTCCAGGTGCTTGACCTGAGGACTTGGGGTGAGCCTGCTGCACCCACCCAGCTGTGTGCACCTACCTGGAGAGGCCAGGGAAAGCTCTGAACTCAAAAGCAGTGCTGCAGGAAAAGAGGGGAAGTATTTTGAAAGCAAGCCCTAGACAGAAACCTGCCAGGGGCATCTCCTGTCACACTGCTTATTTGCCAGAGGGTGGTTTCATCCTGAGTCTCCTAATTCTGAGAGGTCACACCCCAGGAGCACCATCAAATTCCCATCCCCTTGTCTGCATTGCTGAAAGCCATTTCTGGGAATAAGACAAATAAAAGTGACTTAAAACAGAAGGTTCCAGAAGGGAACTACTCAATGAGCAATTCTGCTTTAAAAAAAGGCAATAACTCCCTTGACTACAGACACACTTTGGGTGAGCACCTGAGATCTGTAGGAAACCATCTGCCTGGTCCCATCTGAGAGCCCAAGGCTTGCACTGCAGGGCTGCAGTTTGGGAAGGGAAATTGTTGGAGAGCTGCAGAGCTGGGTGCTGAGGTTTGAGCAGAGCAGCAGTCAAATGGTAGCACCTCACAGCAGGATGGGGAATGAAGATGAACTCGTGGCCATCACTGCCAAGTTCTTCTGGATCTTTATATAAGGAGGGAAAAGGGGAAGAGGAAATCATGTTGCTCCAGTTCATGCACAGTGACAGTCACAGAAGTTACAGAAGGATCAAAGGAAAAAGAGCAGAGATGTACTTTTAATGAGCAGCATATGAAATAAATCAATATTCACAGGAGCTCCCATCAGGCTCTGTGCCTCACCACCCCTCCTGCTACACCAACACTTCAGAACAGGATAATCACTGTCCCAAGGAGCCTCCACCTTGAAAAGAAGTGCCAGATTGAGGGGAAATATTCCTGAAGGGAAAATTGAGATGGACTGCTGGAGGCTCACCTGGCCAGAAAAACAAGGCTCCCAAGGTAATTATCTTGTACAGGAGCACAGAAACACCATGAAAACACCAGCCAGGCAGCTGGGTGGGACTGGCAGAACAAAGCCAAAGAGACAAGAGGAACTCAGCCACCCCCTGAGTCCCACCCCCCCCTTATTAGCTCTTGGTGTACCTTAAAGTGGCACACAACACAGTTCTGCTTCAAACACACCCAAAAAGGTGACATGAAAATACTAGTTGGGAATCAAAATGTGAAGATGGCAGCAACTTGGACATGTTGGAAATGAATGTCTCCTTCCTAAGACCACTACAGGGTGCAAAAGAGATGAGACTTTTAGTTGGATACAAATCTGTGATTATTTCTTGTTTATAGATCTGAGAAGGCTCTGCTGTTTTCTGCAGGGAATACCAAGAGGTTTGCATTAAATTCTGCAGTGCCCCCCATGCAGGTCACCCTGAAGGAGAACAGGGCAGGGGTCTGGATCTTCCTTTCAATTCTTCACCTCTTTTTTCAAACAAAAGCTAGAAAGGACTCAAAGAAGAAAGCAACGGAGCCTTGTACTTAAACTTATTCAAATATTTCTGCTTGCTTCCATCCAACTTTTCCAGACCATCACATGGCCCCGTGAGCTCTGCCTGAATCACAGCCCATGAATCACACCACAGCCCCTGCCATGCCACGGGATGGACCACACAGAGCAAAAAATGCCCAAGACACACTCCCAAATCTTGCCAGGCCCAAAAACGGCCCCGGAGAACATCCAGAAAATGACTGATTTGTAAGCTAAGGGGAACCAACTTGCTGAAACCTCTCTTTAAAGGCTCTGCCCCAGCACTAGCTCAGCTTTAGACCCAACCCAGACCCCACAAGGCTCCCAGGAGCTCAGGGGTCACCCCCACACCCCATGGCTGCTGTGCTGGGCACACACCTCAAACCCATTTCCCAGGCACCAGCGAAACGTTTCTGAGAGCAGCCCTGCCTGCAAGGCTCTGCTGCTCAGCCCATGTCCCACCAAGCACCCATTCCCAGGGCCTGGAGGAGGCTGGGCCCCCACAGCACCCCCTCCACCAGCCCCAAACCCCCTCCTGACCACGAGGGCCCTGCTGTCACCCCAAATACACCCCCCCCCCAGCCCACACTCCATAACAAGCACTCTCTACAGCCAAGGCCCCAGTTTCCCTTGCCCTCCTTAAAGCCACCCTGACCCCCTTCCCAGGAACTCTTCTTTGGGGACAGGTGACCACAAACACCCCCCCCTTCAGTGTCACACCCCCACCCCAAAGTGCCACCCCCTCAGCCCTGCTCACACCTGACAGTCTGTGTAGCCAAAGGCCCCAGCTTCCCTTAGCCACACCGACCCCTTCCCAGGATCCCAGGCCCCTCTCTGGGGACAGATGACCACAGACAGACTCCCCTCAGTATCACCCCCCCACACACACACTCTCCCTCAGCCCCCCCCACCCTGCCAGCCTATAGAACCACAGACGTCAGGTCGGAAGGGGCCTCCAGGATCACCTCAGCCACACCAACCCCCTGCTCGGGAACCCAAGCCCCTCTCTGGGGACAGGAACCCCCCCACCCCGCCCCGGCCCTACTCACATCATCCATGAGGAGGAGGAGGATGTTGGGGCCCGGGGGGCTCAGGGCCCAGCACAGGCCCAGGGGCAGCACCAGCACCAGCGCCGCCCTCGCCATGGCAACCGCGCGCGGGCGCCCACCCGGCGGTCACGTGACGCGAGGGAGGCGGGGCCCCCGACGGTCACGTGAGGGGCGGGGCCAAACGAGAGAGGGAAAAGGGGGCGGGGCCTCGGGGAGGGGGCGGGGCCAAGATGGCGGTGTGCATCG
The DNA here is from genome assembly GCA_023637945.1 of Phaethornis superciliosus. Taxonomy (NCBI): domain Eukaryota; kingdom Metazoa; phylum Chordata; class Aves; order Apodiformes; family Trochilidae; genus Phaethornis; species Phaethornis superciliosus. The sequence goes on along the minus strand of JAJQWJ010000014.1, from coordinate 1,482,359 downwards.
CTGTGATCGGCAAGGAGGTGGGGAGGGGGCTGGGGGGGTCCTGAGGGGGGGTATAGGGACTGAGGGAGGGGCTATAGGGGCTGGGGGGGGTATAGGGGAGAGGGAGGTACAGGGGCTGGGGGGTTATAGGGGCTGGGAGGGGTATAGGGGCTGGGGGGTTATAGGGGCTGGGGTTTATAGGAGCTGGGGGGGGTGTAGAGGCTGGGGGGGTTATAGGTGCTGGGGGGGTTATAGGGGCTGGGGGGGTATAGGGATTGGGGGGTTATAGGGGCTGGGGGGTTATAGGGATTATGGGGTTATAGGGCCTAGGGGGGATTATAGGGGCTGGGGGGTTATAGGGACTGGGGTTTATAGGAGCTGGGGGGGTGTAGGGGCTGGGGGGGTTATAGGTGCTGGGGAGGGCATAAGGGCTGGGGGGGCTATAGGGGCTGGGATTTGGGGGTGTTATTGTGCCTGGGGGGGGTCTGAGGGGCCAGGGGGGGCTGCAGCAGGATGCAGGCAGGGCAGAGGGAGCTGGCGTGGCAGGGAGGGTGTGTGGGTGTGTGTGGGTGTGTGGGTGTGGGTGTGTGGGTGTGGGTGTGTGTGTGTGGGTGTGTGTGTGTGGGTGTCCCGTGTGGGGTCCTGCTGCCAGGAGAGGGGATTTCAGGTGAGCTGGGGACAGTGCAGCTTGGTGTGGTACCCCTGCAAACACCTCTGCTGGGGGGGTTGGGGACAGAGCTGCTCCCCAGGCACTGGGAGGTGTTCAGGGGGGGCTGCTGTGAGCAGTGACCAGCTCAGGTTTCCATCTGAGTGCTGACACGCCAGCCTGCTCCTGCGGGCACTGATCCTTGGGGTAAAAGCCCCGAGTTAAGGGGCATTTTGTTCTCCCCCTCAGAACTATCCCCTCTACATCCGGAGCGTGCCCACAGAGAACGAGCTGAAGTTCCACTACACCGTGCACACCTCCCTGGATGTGGTGGATGAGAAGATCTCTGCCATGGGCAAGGCTCTGGTGGATCAGAGGGAACTTTACCTCGGGCTCCTCTACCCCACAGAAGACTACAAGGTGTATCTTTCCAAGCCATGTTCACTGCCTTGCTCACCCCAGGGGTTTTAAGTCCCAAAAGTTACTGAATCATCTGGGTTGGAAAGGTCCAGCCCTTAATTCCCCCCTCACTGTGGTTCCCAGACCATGGCACTGAGTGCCACATCAGTCTCCTCTTAAAAACGTTGATCATTTGAGCTTCTCTTCAGCTTTTTCTCTGAATCCTCCAGGTGGAGGTTACTGCTGAGCTGAGCTCTGGGCTCTCATGAACTGCTTGTTCATTTCTGAAGTCTCTGCTCAGCCCCTTTGGCTGGGATCAGAAAACCTCCAGGTCATTGCTTGTGCTCTCCTCCCCCCTAACCCAAAAAGAAAAAAAACCCCACCCAAAAACCCCTAAAAAAACCCCAACAAAAACAAACAAAAAACCCCAATCCCTTTTAATGAGAAACCCTCCCCAAAACAGCCAGTGGGAGGCTGCTTCTGAACTTGCAGGGCAACTTGGGGTTGTCAAAAGCAGAAATAAAGAAGGGATAACAGCTCCTGCTTAGCTCAGCCCCCCCTGGTACCTGCTGCTTGCCTCTCAGGTTGTTTCTTTGAGCAGGTTCCAGCCTTGCTGGAGCTGCTCTGCCAGGCCCTGGGGTGTCAGGCAGGGGCCCCTTAACAGCTGGGCAGCTATGGCTACGTGACCAACTCCAAGGTGAAGTTTGTGATGGTGGTGGATTCCTCAAACACAGCTCTGCGAGACAACGAGATCCGCAGTGTGAGTGAGGGAAAGCTCAGCACAACCTTTGCTGCTCCCACTGGTTCATTAAAGTGCTGAGAATGGGGGGGGAGAAAAAAACGTTAAAAAATATTAATTAAATGCCAATCCTCTTCCAGATGTTCCGAAAGCTGCACAATTCCTACACAGACATAATGTGTAACCCTTTTTATAACCCTGGGGACCGTATCCATTCCAGGTGAGTGGGTTGATCATCCTCATCTTTGTCACCTTTATGATTCTGATTTTTTCTGGAGCTTGTGGTGTAGCTGTCGTGGCACAGGACCAAAAGCATAACCCTGCTCAGATGTCCGTGCTCTAACAAAATGTGTTGAGTTTAGGCTAAGGCTGCACAAAAGAAGAGTGAAAATCTCATCAGAAGCTGCACTGGGCTCTCACTCCTACCCCAAAACTGCTGCTGGAAGCATTGACTAAAGGGAAGCAGTTTCTGGGGGACGAAAAAAAATAATAGTGTTATAAGTAAATACAAGCAGAAACATAGAGCAGGTTAAACAGAGCAAACAGCAGCACTTGGCCAGGGATCATCCCTGGGTGAGGGAAATTCAGTGTGTGTAACTCCTCAGCTGTGAGAGCCAGCACCCCCAGTTTGTCCTCTGGAATCCCAGGGGGAATGTTAATAATGAGAGGTTTTGTTGCATAGAGAAGAACAACTTTTACACTTTGTGTAAAAGGTCTACAGCCAGGTAAGACCTGTCCTTCCTTCAGCTTCATTAAAAATCATTATTTACTCAAGAGAGCACATTAAAGAGCTAAAACTTCAGCTTGGGGAACACCAGCTTGTTAGTCAGAGGCATTGGTAGGTTTGTTGTGCTGTGCAGAACTAGCTGCTTCCTTAAATATTCCATTTTCTTTTCTCTCTCCAGGGCTTTTGATAACATGGTGAACTCCATGATGATGCAGGTGTGCTGAGGCTCTCTCCTTTCTCACCCCAGCCTTGAGAACATTCCCCCTGTACAGGAGGCTGCCTGCAAAGGGATGTATATATTTTGTCTTTGCTCTGTGTCAGATTTTAGTTATTCTGTGTAAAATAAACTCCACACCTGCAAGGTCTGCATGGGTTTCCTACTCCAGCAAACCTGAGGAAAGCACTTGAGTCCCCTCAGGAATCATGTGAGAGCCAGCTCGTTCTTTAGGAAGGTCAGATGTGTCAGTGAGGAGGTTCTGCTCCCCACAGAAACGTCCAGCTGTCCTTCTGTGCAACTCCAGTGTTTCTGGAGAAACTGAGCTCTCTGGAAATGCAGCAGCTCCTGCTGTGCTTGTGATCTGAGCAAGCAGGGCTGCACAAGAGGTGACTGTGAGGGTCAGCCTGGCTGGGAGGCACACGAGTGACACTGCTCCTCAGAAGCAACAGCAGACCTGCTGCTTCATTCTGACAGGAACATCCACACCAGCAGTCCTGAATTTCATCACTTTGTCCTCTTTTTCCTTGGCTGGCAGTGCTCAGGTCTCTGTGTGCTTAACTCCTTTAGTTCTGGGAAAGAGAAAACTCTGCAGTCAACCCAAGGCTCCAGGTTTCTCTGCAACCCCATCCCAAAGCACCACCTTGCCTCCCCCTCATCCCTGCACTCATCTTGCCTGCCTGGGGGAGTTCTTTGGGTAACCCACAGGATTTGGCTGTTCCCAGGAACACTTCCCAGCACCTCCAACCCAGGGCAGGGAGCACAGGAACTGCAGCTGGGATAAACCCAAGAAATAAGGCAGCAGTACTGCTCAGCTGCCTGGCTCATCCCAAACTCATCTCTGTTAGCAGCTCCCTGCTCTTCTAGTTAAAGACTACCAAACCAAGAGCAGGTGTTTATATTTAAAAAAATTAAGTAAATACAAACTCAGCCCTCCCCAGGTTCTTTAATCTCCTGAGCAGTGCAGCTGCAGTGAGTTCAGCAGAGGTAACACAGGCACCCAGCACTTTTCACACACCTCTACTCCCTTCTCTTTCCTGCCCTACAGGCAGCAGCTTGTGCTTCAGGCACCTCATCAGTTAAAAACAAAACAAAACAAAAACCCCAATATATAAAACATAGCTAAAAATAAAACTAAGCTGCCCAGACCCAAAGGACAGAAGAAGCCTGGAGAAAGCCAGGACAGCTCAGAGGTCTCACTGCAGGTGAAGTTCACACAGCAGGATCATTTATTTTTAAAAGAAGTGACATTTACAATACCTTCTCAAACAGAACTTAAGTACATTTAATCAACAATCTGTCAAATAACGGGGGGGTGGAAGTGCTCCAGCCTCTCCCACCATCTTAACAAGCCCCAGCTGCACAAAACATTATCATATAAAAGTCTTCACACTCTTTTCACTCCCAGAGCCAGGAGCTCAGTATTTCCTCTGCCACGAGAGTCCAAATGCCCCAAAGTAGTTTTAAAAATTAATTATCAATTCATCAAGCTACTACTAAACAAAGTTTAAAGCCCTAGAAAAAGACACTTTTATAGTCTAAAGCCTAAGGGTAGCTTGGCTCAAGGCCAGCTTCAGCAGCACCATCACACGAGGCAAAGTAAAAAATGAACACAACATCCAGAGTTAAAGACCCAAGCTTTAAAAAACAAAACAACAAATCTTGATATCTGAAGGGGAAAAAAAATTAACCAGTGGGATTTTTAGCCTGGCAATGCCCCCCAAGCTGTGAAAAGCTGCTTTAGGAGTCAGTTCCATCTAGGGGAGAGGAACCCTCACCAAGGATCCTGGAAGATTAGCACGAGAATTAGGTAATAAAACTCATTTCAATGCAGAACTTTGCCTGGTGGTGTGCCTCTTCTAACACAAAAGGTTTTTTCCTTTAAAAAGGAGACAAGATCAGCAGAACAGGGAGGCACCAGGCAGTGCTTGGTCACCAGTCCCCAGCTCCTGCTGTGTCTCAGTCCTGACCCTCTGGTCCAGCCAGGTTCACACCATTCCCAGACAGGGATCTGGAGCAGTAATGGAAGCACAAAGGAAAACCAGACCATATTTCCAACAGTAGAGATGATTTTGTAATACTGCTAACCACTAGAAATAAAGTAAAATGAGTTGGCAGCACCCTCTGATCCTTGTAGCTTTGGAATTAAAGGAGGAGGGGAAGATGGGGTTTGTTGACATATGAAATACAAAAGGGGAAAGGGTATTTTGACACCCAGGTCTTCTTTAGCCACCACAGAGATACAGAGGCTTCCAGAGAAAGAGCAAAGGATGTTTCTTACCCTCTCTGAGCAGCAAACTAAAACCAGACCCAAACCACATCATTCGGCTCCATCCTCTTCCCAAAAAGAAGGGCAGAAAACCCACAAGGCTGATGAAGGAAAAGCTCCCCAGTCAGTCAGATCTAGAGCTGCAATCCAGGATGTTCTCCACTGATTTGAAGAGTCTTTGGAAAGGTCTTTAGCATCTTCTTATGGGCAGGAGGAAGCAGCACCCAGCTCTTGTAGAGACACCTGGCAAAGCTGAGGGTGCTTCATGTGCTGAGCAGGAGGGGTCCTCTGGGACAGCAACCTCAATCCTCCAGTCCAGCCTTTCTCTATGGGATGAGGATGAGGCTGATGGTTTGGGAGAGCTTTTCCCTTCCCAGGACAAGGTGTTCTCTGGAATGAAACTGTTTCTTGATTGACAACACTGTCCCCTAAGCAAAGCTTCAGTGAGCCCTGGGGTGGTGGCAGGGATCCAGCTGATCTGCAGGCAGAGCTGACCCAGTCTTCCCTTCTGCAGCCCAGCCCATGGCTCCCTCACCTGTAATCTTCACAGTCAGACACATGGCATTTCAAATTTATTTTTTTTTTAGCTTGGGTAGGCATATTTTTCATTCTCTCCAATCCCATCTCCTTGTTTCAGTCCCACCAGCACCACCAGGGCAGTGCAGTCCCTTTAGTATGGAAAATACCATGGCAGCAACCGTGCCCGACCCCTAAAACAAGAACAAAAAGTGTCCTGGAGCTCAGGGGCATCGCTCAGGTGCCCCACCCCAAAAAAAAAAAAATTAGCAGCTCCTTCCATCCCTCCAAGAGCCAGGAGACAACCCTCCGCCCCAGCACACCCCAAACCCAGGCACAGCTCTGGGACTGGTGAGGCTGGGAATGTGATGCCCAGTCCCCAGATCCCTGCAGGGATGGGGGGAGGTGACAGCAGTGACTTTTCTCCATCCTCCCACCCACACCAGGGTGGGAGCTGCAAAGCCAAGAAGCTGAGCACGGCTGGGATGAGGAGCAGTTACCCTCAGCCTGCAGAACCCCTGCTCCAGCAGCAGCTTGACCCAAACCCTTAAGGAACCAACCCTCCCCCCCCAGCCCCCTTTTCTGCTCACCTGTACGTCCTCCCTCGCAGCCTCAGGTGTTGGCCACCATAGTAGCCCCCCCGCTGGCCCAGCCCTCCCCGGGCTTGGAAGCGTCCCCGGTAGCCCCCGCGGTCGGTGGTGCTGATGCCTGGCATGTTGGTCCTCTTGGGCAGCACCTGGAAGGCAGGGGCTGGGCTGAGGTGGTGGTGCCAGCACCAGGGGTTCAGCAGAGCCCCTGGGAGTGGACAGGGGGGGGGGGCTGGAACCACCCCAGGGCCTCCCCCACCTCTTACCTTAATGACCCGGCCCCTGAACACGCTCTCATCCAGCTCCACCGCAGCCTTCACCGAGCTCTTCTCTTCAAACTCGATGTAGGCATACCTGGGGGGGACCCGGGGTGAGGGACAGGGACACCCTGCTGCTCCCCAAGGGCACCCCTGGCCCCCCAGCCCAGCACTGACCCTTTGGGATGCCCCGAAAACTTGTCACAGAGGATGGTGACTCGGTTGATCTGCCCACAGCTGTTGAAGTGAGACTCCAGCTCCTCTGCCGTGCCCCCGTAATCCACCTGCAATGACACCCCCAATGACACCCCCAATGACACCCCCAATGACACCCCCAGACCCTCGAGGCCCCCTCTGCCTCCGCACACCCTCAGGGGAGGCCAAGAACTCAGCTGGCCCCACATCACACCTTCCAACCGTGGCCTCACCACCTCCTGAGCTCCAGGAGACCCTTCCAGCTGAACTTTCCAGCCTGGAAACCCAAATCCAAGAGTCAGCCCTGCCCTGCCCTGCGGCAAGAAGGGACAGTGCAGGAGCCCCAGGCTCCAGGAGGGTATTTTGGGGAGCTGACACTTGGCACAGATTATCTGTGAGAGGCTGAGGATTGCAGGCAGATGCTGAGCCACATTCCCAGGCTGGGCTGGGCTGAGGGAAAGCATTTGGGATGGGACCTGCTGAGGGGGTGAGCCCACAATAGGGATCTCAGACACATCCAGCTGGGAGAGGTGGGCTCTGCCCCAGGATCCCCCACTCACATTGCCCACGTAGATGGACCTCTGGTCAACCTCCATCTTCTCCTCAGTTGTCTTTGGAAACAGAGCTGCAGAGACACAGAGCTGTGCTGGAGGCAGCAGCACTACCAGAGGGACACCTGGCCATGCATGTCCTCAGCACGGCCACCACCACCCAGGTGACACTGCAGAGCTCCCCAGGTCCCCTGTCACTCAAAAATCCCCACACTGCTGCCTCCTCCATCCCCTTGTGCCCTTCTTCACAAAAACACCCCAGCCCCTGGGTGGGTGCTCTACTGGGCTGTTGGTGCTAAACTCAATTAACTGAGTTGAATTAAATTGAATTTAATGTACTGCACCTGACCTGCAAAGGTAGGAGGCAAGAGCAGCTAGAACCTGCATCACACTAACCCTCACCCACCTTACCTGTCCAGTCCCAGGCTGCCAGAAGGCAGAACCACGCCTGCTCTGGCCTCAACTTTCACTCTGTGCCCCACAAGTGTCCCTGGGGGGACAGCAGCCCACGGGGAGGGACAGCCCATACCTGGCTCTGAGCTCATGATGAGGTGGCTCTCAGCTTCCAGCTGCAGCTCCTTCAGCCTCTCATACTCCTTCTCCATCTCTCTCACCCTGGCTGTGATGGCCTCCAGCTCCTGAAACCCAAACCAAGACTTGGGTGGGCAGCACACCCAGCGGGGATTTTAACACCAGGGGGCCCAAGATGATTTTTATTCTTAATTTTTGGGAGAGAGGGGTAAGAATGCTTTCCCATTTCCTAAAGAGAAACAGGGAAAACTGGATCCACACTCAGGCAGGCACTCACTGGGTCTGGTACAGTCAGCTTGGACTCACTGTCCCCCTCCAGATGCCTCAGCTCTGAGCTGCCAGCCACAGTCTTCTGCAGAGCTGCCACCTTTGCCATGTCCCAGGACGCCTCCACTGCTGCCAGGGAGGGCCGGTCCTGCCACCAGATGCCTGAAGTGTCCAGGAAGAGAGGACTGGGCAGGAAGAGGAGCAAAAATCCATTTAACGATCAAACAAAAAACCAAGCCGTTTAACAGAAAAGCTGCAGCAGACCCCCAGGGGGGCAGAGGCTTTCAGGGGGGGTTCCAGCAGAAGGAGCAAACACTGACACAGTTTGCTTTGGGTGCTGCCCAGGTCTGAGGGCTCCGGAGAGGTCTCTGCTCCTCACTGAGCCCCTTCCCAGCTGCAGAGGGGACCTGCGGGCAGCTTCCCGGGGGGGAATGAAAATCAAAAGAGGGTCCAGCACCACTGGCAGGCCAGGGGAGGAGGAGGAGGCAGGCCCTGCCCTACCCAAAGGGGAACCCGCACCCCTCCAGCCCCCCGAGCTTTAGGTTGGAGCTCGGAGAGGAACAAACTCCCCCCCTCAGACACAAGGAGCTGACCACATCCCCCCCCCCTCCTCCAGCCCAGGAGCCTCAGCGCTGGCACCGAGCAGACCCCCGGTCCCACCTGGCCCTGGCCCTGTCCCCAGCCATGCCGCGTTCCTGTCCCCAGCCGAGCGCCGCCACGTGCGGATTTCCCGCCACCACACGCGGCCCTCGCGCCCGGCGCGCCAGTTTCACAGATCAGCAGCCAATCAGGGCACGGCTCCCCCGACAGACCACGCCCCCTTGAGCGTTTTTTTTTTGGGGGGGGGGGGGGGGGCAGGGAATCTTGGTCCGATCATGACCCAGGGTTTGAGCCCCGGGGCCGGCAGCGCACACGCGTGACAACACGGCGACAACACGCGTGGCCCGGGGTCACGTGGCTCCCCTTTGGGGACACCCCCCTGGCTTTCCTTTGGGGACACTCCTTGGCTCCCCTTTGGGGACATCCCCTTGGCTCTCCCTTTGGGGACACCCCCCGGCTGTCCTTTGGGGACACCCCCTGGCTTTCCTTTGGGGACACCCCCCTGGCTTTCCTTTGGGGACACTCCTTGGCTCCCCTTTGGGGACACCCTCTGGCTCCCCTTTGGGGACATCCCCTTGGCTCTCCCTTTGGGGACACCCCCCGGCTGTCCTTTGGGGACACCCCCTGGCTTTCCTTTGGGGACACTCCTTGGCTCCCCTTTGGGGACACCCTCTGGCTCCCCTTTGGGGACATCCCCTTGGCTCTCCCTTTGGGGACACCCCCCGGCTGTCCTTTGGGGACACCCCCTGGCTTTCCTTTGGGGACACTCCTTGGCTCCCCTTTGGGGACACCCCCTGGCTTTCCTTTGGGGACACCCCCCTGGCTCTCCCTTTGGGGACACCCCCTGGCTTTCCTTTGGGGACATCTCCTTGGCTCCCCTTTGGGGACACCCCCCTGGCTCTCCCTTTGGGGACATCTCCTTGGCTCCCCTTTGGGGACACCCCCTGGCTGTCCTTTGGGGACACCCCCCTGGCTCTCCCTTTGGGGACATCTCCTTGGCTCCCCTTTGGGGACATCTCCTTGGCTCCCCTTTGGGGACACCCCCTGGCTTTCCTTTGGGGACACCCCCCTGGCTCTCCCTTTGGGGACACCCCCTGGCTCCCCTTGTCCCCGCGGAGCAGGCTGTTCCCCACGGGGAGGGGAGTGGGGCACCCCGCGGGGCTGCAGGGAAGGGGGGTGCCTTTGGGGGGCAAACATCAGCGTCCCCCCTGCAGACACCCCCCCGGGGGTTAGGGGTGCAGGGTGCTGAGGGGGTAAGGGGTGAGGGCACCCAGCACAAAGCCAAGCTCGGGAGCCTGGGGCTGATATTAAATTGTCTTTATTACACAGATACCGAGTTAAGAACAGACATAACCTGAATGATCAAGTTTACATCTTTCACAGGTCAAACATACAGTACACGGAGAGAAAGCGGGACACAGCGAGGGGAGGGGACACAGCATGCCGAGGGAAAGTCCTACCACATCAGCTCTCTGGGCTGGCCCCCAAACCCCCCCTGTGGGGCAGGGCACCCCGCCACCACCCCATGAATCCAGCAAACCCCCCCCCCCATGGGGACCCCTCTGTGTCCCTGTCCCCAGGGCTGGCAGGGTGACACGGGCAGGGCTCAGCGGGGACGGTGCCACCGCGGAGGGGACAGCCCAGCACAGCCCTGGGAGCCGGGGACAAAACAGTGGCTTGGCCCTGACCTAAAACCCCCGAGGAGAAGGGGGGAGCCCAGCACACCCCAGAGCAGGAGGGTGAGGAAGGGGCATGGGGGGCTCCGGCAGTGATGGAGCAAAGGCCAGCAGGGGTGGGACCCTGTGGAGCCACGCTGGGATGTGGCACTTTGGTTTCAGCTGGGATTTGGGGTCAGGAGCAGGAGGAAGGAGCTGGAGAGACCCTCACCCAGCAGGGACAGGGCCCCGGTGCCACACTGGGTGCCTGAGCAGAGCCAGGTCTCTCCTGCCACCTCCTCCAGCCTGGTGCCACACCCAGCATCCCGGGACCAGGACCTCAGGTAGGTTGTCCCCATGCCACCAACACCATCCTACAGCCAGGATATCGGGGTGGAAAGAGCCACCCCAGCATCCCCTGTCCCTCAGCTGCCTGACAGCTATCAGAGTGTCCCTAACCCCTGGCCAGGCTGGGCTGGCACCATGTGGCTCAGCCATCATCTCCCACAAAGCCACCAAAGGACGTGGCACAGGGGACACATCCCCTGGCCCCCTGCACACCCCAACACCACTGGGGAGCAAAAATCCCACAGAAGAACCCGCAGCTCCGGCCAGTGCCTTCCCGGCCACTACTGTCCCCTCTGGCCACCACAGTCCCCCTCTGTCCCCATGGCCACACTGCCACCATCCTTCCCGCGTCACAAACTCTTTTTTTTCTTTTTTTTCTTTTTTTTTTTTTTTTTTTTTTTTAATATTACACTTTAAAGCTGTCGTTCTGGTTTGGACATCTGCAAGCACCACCCGTCCCCTCCCACCCTCCCTCAGCTTTTGGTTTCAATCTAAGGTTCTGTAGGGTGTTTTCATTAGAATTAAAATAAGAAATAAAAAAACCACAAACAAACAAACAAAAAAACAACCAAAAAAACCCACCAAAAAAACCCACATGGGAGTGGAAACCAGAGCAGGCTTTTGCCTGGGGTTTCCTGGTGAGGTGGAGGTAGAGAGGCAGAGCCCCTGCATGGAGCAGGGTTGGGGACATGGAGGGACACATGGGGGACACACAGGGTGGGAAGGGCAGAGATGGGATGGACAGCCAGGAGAGCAGGTGGCCCCGCAGGGGGTGCAGCTGCAATACCCATATATTACCTCTTCTCAGGAAACGTAAGAAAAATAGACAATATTACATATGTCACACCATAAATAAAGTCAACAGACACTCGAAGGGCACCTGGCAAAGCTCCTGGGGTGCACAGAACTCCCCCTGGGGGGATGAACCAAGGTTTTGGGGGGCACAGAAACCCCCGGGGGGGGATGCACCAAGATCTTTGGGTGTAAAGAAACCCTCATAGGGGATACACCAAGGTCTCAGGGTACATAAAAACCACCTGGAGAGAGACACTGAGGCCCTGGTGTGCACAAAAAATCCTCCTGGGGAGGATACACTGAGGTCTCGGGGTGCACAGAACCCCCCCTGGGGAGATGCACTGAGATCCTGGGGTGCACAAAAACCTTGGGGTGCACAGAAAACCCCCAGGGGGATGCACCAAGGTCTTGGGGTGCATAGAACTCACCTGGGGGCTGCCCTTCCCACCTCTTCCTCCCCTACAGAAAACACACAGGATGGGTTTTGTTATTTTTTTGCAAATGTGGAAAAAAATCTACATCTCCTATGGAGCACACGACTCCGGTCAGCGTGGCTCCCCCTTCCCCAGCCTCCAGCAGGTTCTCATCCTCATTTTATTTGGCAAATGTCTCTTATTATTATCACTATCATCGTCATTATTATTATTATTAATCTGGGGGGACCTCTACAGACATATTTACATTCACATTAGTGTACAGCACTCCTGCCCCACGGGGGGCTTCCCTCCTCTGGGAGCCGGGGGGGGCTTTCTGTATTGCACTCCCGTCCTCTGCACTTTGTACAACAACGATGCCAGAAATACAAAATCACCGACACGGTCCAGTTTTTCCTTTTTTTTTTTTCCTTTTCCTTTTTTTTCTCTTAAAACAAAAAAAATATCCTTGCAAAAAAAGAATGCGACGCAGGGAGGGGTGGGAGCAGCCCAACAGCCAGGGGCTGGGGGAGGGTGTGTCAAGCCATGATGCTTCAAGGAAGGGAGAAAACCCAAAATCTGTCTTTTAATCTCTTTTTTTGTTTGTTTGTTTTGTTTTCTTTTTGTTTTAAATTCTCTTTTTCCAGGGGGTGGTGAGCAGAGGTAGAGATGTGCCAGCTCTGGCTGTGCCCACGCGGGTGGTTCTCAGCCACCATCTCCCCTCCCCGGCCACATCTCCGGGGCTTGGTTTGTTGTTTTGTTTATTTTATTTTTTTTTCTAAAACAAAAACCACCTTTTTTTTTTTTTTTTTTTTTTTGCTTTATTTTAATAGAAACTCTTTAAAGCCCCGGGGGCGCGTCCGTCCATCCTTGCAGGGAAGGGAAGGAAGCGACAACAGAACGAAACGAACTTTGGCAGTGGAGAGACGTTTGGATCTTCCTTGGTTTTGGATTTCCTTTGGAGCAGAGGTGAGTCTGGTCTGTTCTTGGCTAGCTAGCAAGGTAGTTACAGGTGAGCGTCCGGCAAGCGCCTTGACTTGGCCTCGTCTGGTTTTTGGATTATTTTTTTTTTTCTGTTTGTTTTTTCTTTGTGTGTGTGTTTTTTCCTCTTTTTTTTTTTTTTTTTTTTTTTTCTTTTTACAATTTCTTACTTAAAGCCCAAGAGTCCGACGTTTTCTTTTTTATTTTCTTTGTTTTTTTGTTCTTTTTTTGTTTTGTTTTTTACAAAAAAGGAAAAAAAATAGGGAAAAAATTTAAAAAAAATAGGAAGAAAGACACCAAGAAAAAAAAAATCAAAATCTCAACATTTCTTTGCTCCTCAGCAGCGCTGATGCGGGGCCAGGCTCTCCCCACACTGCTGAGTGTTGAAGCTGCAGCCAAATCCTTCATCTGGAAAAAAAAAAAAAAACAAACAACCAAAAACCTAAAAAACCACCAGCAAAAATGAACAACAATCTCCTGATAGTAAAAAAACCCAAGAAAATAAAAAAATCAAAAGCCAACAGAAGGACTGAAGAGAGAACAGAGAAGACCGGTATTTGCCTTTAACTCCACTTAAAGCCCAGTTTGAGGATCCGTGAGGATTAATTTTGAGAGCTAGAGAGGTCGTTTCGGAGGTCAGACGAGTCAGGTAGCTGAGGAAGTTGCACCGAGTGCAGTCCGTGTCCTTTGGAGCGCGGTGGCAGCGGTGACAGCGGTGGTGGCACTCAACGGGACGCGCTCTCCAGCGGTGCCGGGGTGGCCGGCGTGCCGGCGCGGGAAGCGGCCGCCGAGCCCGTCTCGCTGGGGCTGCTGGCCATGGTGGCCACCCCGTCGGGCTGTCCCGGAGCTGGTGGCAGCCCCCCCACGGCGGGGCCCCCTTGCAGAGTCTGCCCGCAGACGTGGTGATGCTTCTCCCAATCCTTGTGCTGGCAGAAGGAGCCGCAGTAGCGGGCGGTGTTGCAGCCGCTGCAGGTCTCGCTCGCTTTGCGCCCGCAGTTCCAGCAGCTCTGAAGGGGTGCAAAGAGAAAGCTCAGCCCTGGGTTGTGAACACCCATCCTGAACCATGCACATCATGCTGGACCCTGAACATCACCCTGAGCCGTGCACACTCATCCTGAACCATGCACATCATCCTGGACCACAAACATCACCCTGAACCGTGCACATCCATCCTGGACCACAAACATCACCCTGGACCATGCACATCCATCCTGGACCCTGACCATGCACATCATCCTGGACCATGAACATCATCCTGAGCCGTGCACATCCATCCTGAACCATGAACATCACCCTGGACCATGAACAACCATCCTGGACCCTGACCATGCACATCCATCCTGAACCGTGCACATCCATCCTGAACCGTGCACCTCCATCCTGGACCACGAACATCATCCCAGATCACACATCCCCACCCTGGACCATGCACTCCATCATCCCAGCCTGGTGGGTTCTTTTTTCCCCACCCCATGACACTGCCAGCCCCCCTGTACCATCACCCCACGCCCCTCTCACCCACTCTGGCCCACACAGCCCCTGACAACTTGCTTGCTGAAGGAGCACCCATGACCCCAGGCACCCATCCTGCCACCCACCCCGTCTCCCCCCACCTCGCTCGAGTCCTCCTGCTGGTTGATGACAGTCAGGGCGTCCTCCGATGCCTGGCGCTTGGCCTCAGCCAGGGCTCTCTCCATCTTGGCCCGTTCTGTTGTGATCAGCTCATGGGCCTTCCGCTCGGCGTCCGACACCGCCTTCTGCAGCTCCGTCATGGCCTGGCGCTTCACCTCATTCACGGCTTCTTCTGGAAGGAACCGGGTGGTTCTGGCACGGGGTGGACCTCATCTCCATGCTCCCCCCCACCCCTGCCTTTTGTGGCCGTGCCAGCGCCCACCCTGCGTCCCAAAATCCACCCTGCGTCCCAAAATCCACCCTGACCCTTGCCAGAACCACTAAGAGAGGATCGTAGAGTCATGCCATGGGTTGGGTTGGAAGAGATCTTAAAGCTCATCCAGTTCTACCATGCTGGCCATGGGCAGGGACACCTCCCACAGCCCAGAGTGCTCCAAGCCCCATCCAGCCTGGGCTGAGACACTGCCAGGGATGGGGCAGCCACAGCTTCTCTGGGAAACCTGGGACAGGGGCTCAGCACCTCACAGGAAAGAATATTTCCCTAACCTCAATCTCCCCCCTCCAAGTTTTAACCCATTTCCCTTCTCCTCTCCCTACCCCCCCGTGTCCAAAGCCCTCCCCCAGCTTTCTTGTAGCCCCTTCAGATATTGGAAGGTTGCTCTGAGCTCCCCTGGGAGCCTCCTCTTCTCCAGGCTGAACAACCCCAATCCCTCAGCCTGGCTTCCCAGGGAGGTGCTCAGCCCTCTGAGCATTTCAGTGGCTCTGCTCTGGACACCTTCCAGGAGCTCTGTGTCCTTCTGAGCTTGGGGACTCCAGAACTGGAGCCAGCACTGCAGGGGGGGCTGAGCAGAGCAGAGCAGAGCAGAGCAGAAGGGGGGATCCCCTCCCTTGTCCAACTCTCTGTGCTTCTTTGGATGCAGCCCAGGACCCAGTTGGATTTCTGGGCTGCAAAAGATGGAGCAGAGACCCCACCAGCTCAGCACAGAGATGGGTGCCCCCTCGGCACTCACCAGCTTTCCTCCAGATCTCCTCTGGCATGTACCCAGAGAGCGGCCGCGGCGCGAATTCCCGGTGTGCGTCTGCGGAGGAGACGGGGAGGGTGACGCCGTTAGGAGGTGGTCGTCCCCACGGAAGCCACCCTGGGGGAAAGGGACACTCCGGAGAAGGTCAATACCTAACTGAGGTGCCTCGGGGGTGGAGGAGCTGTTGTGGGGGCGGGCGGAGGGGGGGCTGCCTTTCTTCATGTCCTCGGCGTCGCTGTAGCGCCGGATCCAGTGGTTGAGCTCCTCGCGGTCAGCCTCCTGGCACCGCCGCAGCACCGTCAGCGACCGCCGCGTCTTCTCCACCATGTCCATGATGCAGTTCAGCAGCTGTGGGGAGGGGGCAACAGCAGGGTGAGGGGGAGAACTGCAGATTTGGCCTCTGCCAGAGTTGCTAAGTTGCTCCAGCTGAGGGAGAACACTCTGGAGGGGACCTGGTATAGATGGAGGGGAAAAGAAGGGAAGGGGCAAAGCCAGGCCTGCGGGGTGGGCTGGGGGCTGTGGGGGGGTCACTACGTACGTTGTTGAGGTGTTTCCACTCCTCCGCCCACTCCCGGTCAGTGAGCCGGTGATCAATCACCTCCTCCTGCCGTGCCCCGTGCACCCCTGCAAGACCAGGGTGGGACAGGGCTCAGAGCACCCTTCTCCCTGAGGGTGCCCTCAGACCCCATCATCGGCCCTCCTAAGCAGAAAGGGACAACTGTCCATCCCCCAGCTGGACACCGGGACAGCTGCCCACCGAGTGGCACACGGTGCTCCTTCAGCAGCTCTGCTCACAGGGCTTGGATTTGTGCAAGGAAGCTGATTAATGATTAATTAATGATGAGAGAAAGGCGACCCAATCAAATGGGAGCTGCTTTGTAAAAATACTGTTTACCAACTTCCACTAAAAACCATCCAGTTTTGAAAAGCATTGTTAAACACAATTAAAACCCATTCAAAAACATTTACTAAAAGCAATGTTAAACAAAAACAGTTAAAAAAACCCCATCCCAAATATCTTAAAAATAGGCCTGTGACCTGAAAAGAGATGTTTATGATCTGTTTGGTTTCAGTTGCCTTTATCTAATCAGCACTCTAGAAGTGCCCGGTGGACAGCTGTCCAGTGGCGAGTTGTCCGGCGGCGAGTCGGACATGGTGGACATTTGTCCCCGTTGTCCCCTCCCGTGCTCCAGGGATGTCAGCACTCACCGCTGGGCCGCTGGCGCTCGCGGAGCTCCCGGGGGTCGGGGTGGCGGTAGGCGTCACGGTAGTGGTGGGCCATGGCCATGTCCTCCAGGCGGTAGTGCTGGGGCAGGTTGGAGGCTGTTGGGGGGTGTCCCAGCCCGTTGGGGGGGGTGTCCCAGCCCGTTGCTGGGGCTGTAGCGCTGCGCCGGGCTCATGGTGCACGGCCGCTTGCTGAGGTGCTCGGGGTGTAGAGGGTCTCGGTCCAAACCGTTCTCTTTGGTCCTGGAAGGAGGAGAGGAGGAGGTTGGTCCCCACAGGGATATGTCCCCGAAAAGACAGAATGAGTTTGGTTTGGAAAGACCTTTAAGATCACCCGGTCCAACCCAGGACTGCCAAGGCCATCACCAACCCATGGCCCTCAGCACCACATCTCCAGGGACTGGAAACCCCTCCAGGGATGGGGACTCCACCCTTTCCAGGGAGAAATTGTCCCCAGGCTCCAACCTAAACCTCCCCTGGCACAACTTGAGGCCAAAAGTTCCTCTTGTCCCATCCCTTGTTCCTGGGGAGAAGAGCCCGACCCCCCCTGGCTCCAACCTCCTCTCAGGGGGTGTCAGAGAGCCAGAAGCTCTCCCCTCAGCCTCCTCTGCTCCAGGATCAGCACCCCCAGGGCGTTCAGCCACTCCTGGGCACACTCATGCTCCAGTTCCCCCCCGGGGATCCCCAGCTCTCACCTGTCTGGTGTCCTCCTCTTGCCGCTCTCTCCCACCTCCAGGAGCAGCTCGGAGGAGTCCATGGGGGAGGAGGTGTTGGCGTCCAGCAGCAGCTGCTCGTGCTGGGCCAGGTACTGGGCCGGGCTCTGCTTGGCCATGCGGGCACAGTGCAGCAGCTCCCGCTGCAGCAGCGGCAGGTTGGCCTGGGGTGGGAGCCAGAAGTTGGTCCCTGAGAGCAGAACCCCTGCCCAGGTGCTCAGAGACACCCCACCCCCCCATCCCGGCCACCCCAGGACATCTTTGGGACCCCACTGAGAGCCAGCTGGGATGCTGGGGGACGTGGATGTGGCACCCCACAAAGTCTGGCCACGTGGTGGACCTCCCTGCATCCTGGCAGGCTTGTGGACCACCGACCACCCTCACCCAGTTCAGCCACCACCATCGCCCAGTCCACACAGTGCCCACTCTGGGGAGCTGAACCTTCACCCAGCCCCTGTGAGACGGGAGGACCAGCTCTGAGCCCCCTCCCCACCGTGTGTGCCCCTTGGAGGATGCAGAGCAGCCAGGACACAGCATTGAATCCTCTCAGAATGGTTTGGCTGGGAAAAGACCTTGAAGATCACCCCCTCCAACCCAGCAGTGCCAAGGCCACCACCTCCCTGTGTCCCTCAGCACCACCCCTCCAGGGATGGGGACTCCAACCCTGCCCTGGGCAGCCTGGGCCAGGCCCTGACAGCCCTTTCCAGGGAGAAATTGTCCCAGATCTCCCATCTCAAGAGCTTCACAGCCCCTTCACTGCTGGGCACCCCGCTTGCCAGCTCCACTTTTCCCTTTCAGCAGCTGCTCCACAGCCCAACCCTGCCTGTGGGACAGGACCCTCCCCTTCCCCAGCTGGGCTGAGGAGCGGGGGGGAGAACCCCACCAAAACAAGGCCCTGAGGCTGGGAATCGTGCCCAGCCCGGCTGGCTGCAGTTAAGGATAATGAGAAACATCTGGATGGGAACAGCTGGGAGCAGGGTGCCAGACTGGGGATGGCTCCCAGCTTCTCCAACCATGGGGCCACCAGCACCCACCAGGACCCCTGAGCCCTGGGATGTGTCACCCTCACCCCAGCTCTGCCTCTCCTGCTCCATGGGGTGGAAAAGGGACTTTTTTTTTTCGGGGGGGGGGGGGAGGGGGGAGTGGGCGGGGAGTATTTTTTTGTTGATGTTCCTCAAAAGAGAGGCAGGTGATGCTGGGCTTGAAGATGGGTGCTGCCAGGAGTGCCAGCGAGTGGCAAATCCCCCCTGACAATGCAGGGTCAGCATGAAATTAAAACGGCAAACACAAATTTTAAAAAAAGGGGGATTTTTAATGACTTGCAAATAGTCACCCTGTGGGCAGAACCCTCCATGTTACTGCAAACAGCTGGCCTTGGGGAACTCCACACATGCAAAAGGGGACAGCAGTGGCCAGGAGGGACAGGGGCAGCCCCGAAGCCACCCCCTTGAATCCTGCTTTCAACACTAACCCCCTCATCCCCACAGCACCCCAGGGTGGGGGGAACCCACCTTGAGGAAGGGGATGACGAAGGGTCGCAGCGGGAAGTTGGTGGCCTCCTGGAGCTTGGCGTGGAACTCCTCGATGGTGAGGGTGGAGTTCTGTGGGGACAACCTGGCCTCAGTGACAGCAGCCATGATCCCCCCTGCCTGCCCTGCCACCTGTGCCAGCCCCAGGAGATGCTGGAAAAACAGCTCTCATTTTTCCAGGGTTTCTTGGAATCGTGGAAGGGTTTCAGTTGGAAGAGACCTTAAATCTCATCCTGTTCCACCACCCTGGCCATGGGCAGGGACACCTCCCACCAGCCCAGGTAGCTCCAAGCCCCATCCAACCTGGATATCAACACTGACAGGGATGGGGCAGCCACAGGTTCCTTGGGCACCCTGGTCCAGGAGCTCAGCACCCTCACAGCAAAGAATTTCTTCCCAATGTCTCACCTTCAACTCCCCTTCTCCTGTTTAAAGCCATCCCCACTCATCCCATCCCTCCAGGCCCTTGTCCCAAGTCCCTCCCCAGCTTTTCTGGAGCCCCTTCAGGCACTGGAAGGTGCTCTAAGGTCTCCCCATTGCAGCCTTCTCTTCTCCAGCCTCAACACCCCCAACCAACAGCTCCGTGTCCTCCTTATGCTGGGGACCCCAGAGCTGGACCCAGCACTGCCAGGGGTTCTCCCCAGAGCAGAACAGAAGGGGGGACATCGGTCAACCCAGCACCACCAGCACCCTCTTTTTTTCCCCCTCCTTTGCAGCATCCCCACCCCAAAAGGAGAGCTCAGGATGCCCAGCATGACAAACCCCCATGCCAGGCAGACGTACCACCAACCCCAGGACCAGGGTCCGCACCCGCTCCCCGATCTCGGGGGAGATGTCGTTGCCAAACTGCTGCAGGGTGGTGAGAAACCGCTTGAGCTTGGAGAGCTGGCGGGCCCCGCAGGCTGGTGGGAGCTGGTGGGTGGAGAGGGAGGCAGAGGAGGAGGTGGCCGGCCCGTTGCTGAACCCATTGGGGGTGGAGGGAGCCCCATTGATGGCTGTTGGAGAGTGGCTGCTCCCGTTCATCACTGCCAGGAGAGAGGGGACAGGAGGTCAGAGTGGGTGGCTGTGGTCTGGCACTGCAGGGACATGGGGGGGACAGGAGCATCCCGTGGGGTACTGCAGGGCCACCGTTACCCCAGGGAGGTTGGGATGCTGCTGCATCCCTGGGGTGGCATCCTGGGGTGGTCCCCAGTGCTGCAGGAGGCAGCTGTGGGGTGTGGGGAGGGATGGGGTGCCGTGTGTGTCCCAGTACAGGGAGGACCTGGTCCTGCTCCTCAGTGTTCTTAGAATCAGAGAACCCTAGACTGGTTTGGGTTGGAAAGGACCTTAGAGCTCATCCAGTTCCACCACCCCTGCCATGGGCAGGGACACCTCCCACAGCCCAGGGTGCTCCAAGCCCCATCCAGCCTGGGCTGAGACACTGCCAGGGATGGGGCAGCCACAGCTTCTCTGGGAAACCTGGGCCCAGCACCCTCACACCAAAGAATTGCTTCCTGATGGCTCACCTAAATCCCCCTCCTTCAGCTTCAAACCATTCCCCCTGTTCAAGGCAGCCAAGAGAAGGGGCTGCTCGGCACCCCCCAGGGAGAACCACGGAATAGCCAAGGTCGGAAGGGACCTCTGGAGACCACCTAATGTCCTACCCCAAAAGAAACCACCAGCCATCTCCCCTGACATGCCACCGCCTCCAGCCCTGCTGCCCGGAGCACCGGGGAGGGGACACCTGGGGGTGCCAGCCCACCGTCTGACACGTCCCTTGCCCCCACCCCAGCCCCTCGGTGCAGCCCCCCGGGTCCCCACCCCACGCCGCTCCCCGGGATGGCACTAACCTTGGGGTGGCTGTGCCGCCCTGCCTGCCCTGCCCGCCCTGCCGGGCTCCTGCTCGCTCTCCGGCGGGGGCAGTGGCAGCCCCCGGGCTAAAGAGGTGCCGAAAATAACCCCTTGGCCACAACTGCTTTTATTCCGGCGACAGGTGCGTGCCTAAGTTAGACCTCGCACATGTCCCCGGGGAGCGGGCCGGGGTTCACATCCCCGTGACCCGCCGGGACAGGGAGCAGGGGGATGGCACCGGAGCCCCGGAGCCTCTCGGGGTGAGGGCTGGGGAGGGGGCTGCTGCAGCTCTCGGGTCTCTCATGATTGCGGCCGCTTCATTTTACTTACAAAGACAGACCATCGACCATTTCAAGCACCCATGGAAACGGCCGCGGGGCAGAAACGTCGGGGGGGCAGCGTCTCGATCTGCAAGCAAAATAAAACACGCTCTGATGAGAGAGCAGAGGGGCAGCTCTCGGGCAGAGAAGAAGGGGGGCACGGGATCCCCAGGGAGCAAATGCTCCTCCGGGGCTACCCCGGGGATGGAGCCGGGTGCCCGCATCCCACCGCAGCCAGGGGGATGCTCGGGGGTCCCCGAGGTTTGGGCGATGTGCAGTGCTTCCCCGAGACTGAGGAGAACAACAACAACAACAACAACAAAAAGTCTGCCACCGGCCTCGGATTAAAAAGCAAAACCCCTGAGAGCACAGGTGAGAGTGAGGAGATTCCTGACCAGAGGGCAGCAGGGCTGGGGCAGTGAGCAGTGGTGCTGTGTGTGTGGCTGTGTGTCTGTCTGTGTGTGTCTGTGTGTGTGTGTGTGTGTGTGTGTGTGTCTGTGTGTCTGTGTGTGTGTGTGTGTGTGTGTCTGTGTGTGTGTGTGTGTGTCTGTGTGTGTGTGTGTGTGTGTGTGTGTGTATCTGTGTGTGTGTGTGTATCTGTGTGTGTGTGTGTGTGTGTGTGTGTCTGTGTGTGTGTGTCTGTGTGTGTGTGTCTGTGTGTCTGTGTGTGTGTCTGTGTGTGTGTGTGTCTGTCTGTGTGTGTCTGTCTGTGTGTGTCTGTGTGTCTGTCTGTGTGTGTGGCTGTGTCTGTCTGTGTGTCTGTGTGTGTCTGTGTGTGTGTGTGTGTATCTGTGTGTCTGTGTGTATCTGTGTGTGTGTGTCTGTGTGTGTGTGTCTGTGTGTGTGTGTGTGGCTGTGTGTGTGTGTCTGTGTGTCTGTCTGTGTCTGTCTCTGTGTGTGTGGCTGTGTGTAGCTGTGTGTGTGTGTCTGTGTGTGTGTGTGTCTGTGTGTAGCTGTGTGTGTGTGTCTGTGTGCCTGTCTGTGTGTGTCTGTGTGTCTGTCTGTGTGTCTGTCTGTGTGTGTCTGTGTGTGTCTGTGTGTGTCTGTGTTTGTCTGTATGTCTGTGTGTCTGTGTGTGTCCATGTGTGTCTGTGTCTGTGTGTGTCCGTCTGTGTCCGTGTGTGTCCATGTGTGTCTGTGTGTGTCTGTGTGTCTGTGTGTGTCCGTGTGTGTCTCTGTGTCTCTGTGTGTCTCTGTGTGTCTGTGTCTCTGTGTGTCTGTGCATGCTTTGGGGGAGTTTTCTCCCCTTCTGAGGTTTCTAAGCAGCATCTACAAGCAAAACTCCTGGCTGGGATACATCTGGGATACACCTCGACAGAGCTGGAGCAACTGCTTGGCACAGCCACCACCTGTCCCTGAGGGACCAGCCTTGACCCTTGCCTGTGCCAGGATGGTGACACCAGCGTGGGGACCAATACCCCATGCCAGGAGCCCACAGCCCACGGGTGCCGCCAGCGCCTCAAGGGCTCCCCCAGAGCTACCACGAGACTGAAGACTCGGATCTCAAGTCCTCACCAAATCCTCTGATGCCACCACATCATGGCCCGGGCAGGGCAAGGATGTCCCTGCCACCACAGCCAGCCCTGCCACCACCGGGTGCCACATGCAGACAAGTCCCCAAGCACCCAGCAGTCCCAGTGAGGCCAGCTCTGACCCACAGGGACCCCTTCAGACCTCAGCATCCTCCAGCCAGGTCTCTCCAGGTGACAGCACCCAGGGCCATGCACTGCTCCTTGCCACCATTCAGTGACCACACGACCTCATTGTCCCCAAGCACCCTGCAGGGCACTGCTGGCGATGGCCACAATGCTCCCCACAGGCACACACGTGACTCGGGATGTGAGGTGCACACCCCAAAACCCTTGTCCAGGTCAAAGATGGGCGGTGCCACCCCACAGCGTGGCCACCACTGCGACCGTGGCCACCGTGGGTGGTGACCTGGTGGCAAAGGGACGCCGAGCAGCTTCCCTGCCTGGTGTCCCCATCCCCGACCCCGGTACTCACTGGTGTTTGCGGTGAAGGAGGGGTGACGCGTGGCTCCCTGGGTGACAGCGGGTGGCGGTGGTGGCATGCTGGGTGGCGTGGACCTGGACTGTGTCTTGACATCAGCCGGCGAGTCGGGCATGGTGGCAGCCCCCAGCTCTGCGTTATCTGCAGGGAGAGGGCAGGGGGGTGAGCAGGGCAGCACCACCATTCCCCTCCCAGCAGGGCTTGGGGACAAGAGGGGACCCTGGGGGATGACCTGGGTGTCCCCGCTCCCCGGCACAGGCTGTGTCAGCGACCCTCACACCGGGGAAAATGTGGGCAGTGGGATGGTGCCTGGTGTCCTGCAGGATGAGGGGGGTGGTGAGCAGACCCTGCACATGAGTGGGGACAGTGCTCTGTGGGTGCAGGGTGGCGGGGACAGGGCTGAGCACCTGCTTGCCCCATGGATGGGTGTCCCTGCAAAGCCACCAGTGTCACCTCCCAGCACTCTCCTGCACACGTCTTGGCTGTCCGCTCACTGACAGCTCATCTGGGGGTACACACAGCCAGCAGCTCCGGGCTTTGCCACCAGCTGTGGTGACAACAAGACCCCCACACCCCTCGGTGACCATCCTGGTGACAACAGCGCTGGCAGGACCCAAACACGCCCTGGCAGCAGCATCCCTGGGGCAGGGTGACAGCACCGGCTACTCCGAGTGGTGGCACAGCCCTGGTGCAGTGACAGGTGACCACTGGTGGTCCCTCATGGCCCCCCCAGCCTCTGCTGGCACTGGCCAAAGAAAGAAGGAGGGGGCACAGCTGTCCCTGGGGTCCCCCGGTGCCTGGCGGGCAGGGCTGGTGAGCGCTGCTCTAATCTCTGTGGTTAATCCCCTGCAACTGCTGGGAGATTAACTGAAGCCTGCAAGAGCACATTGTCCTGGCTAAATAAAACCAGGGTCTCAGCCTGGGCAAGGTGCTGCCAGAGGTGGCACATGAAGGACTGGGGAGAAGGGGGTTCCCCTTGTCTGTCTTCTCCCCTAAAATCCTCAAAATCCTCTAGACCACGTAGCATCCCGCCCCATAACACAGCCTTTTCTTTGGATCTGTGCCCAAAGAGCTCAGAAAAACACCTTTCATTTGTCTTCCCATGCCCATCTGGGGGCAAAGTTTCCTCACTGCTTCAGGCCCCACTCTTCATGTCACAGGGTGTGGGGACAAGCTGCAGTGGCTTGGGGACAGCCTGAACCCCTGGTCCCTGCCTGCATCCCTGGTACCATCCCTTCCTGCATCCCTGGCACACACCGTCCCTTCCCATGCTGAGGGGAAACCATGGATCCACTCCCTCTGGCACCAACACTCCTTTTCCACCACTTCCCATCAGGAGGAAAGTTTCCACAAAGCTGAGCAAACACCAGGGAACTGGAGCCTGGCTGGGTTTTTTGTCTCCTTTTCATGTTGGTTGTTTGGTTTTTTTTTCCCCCTCCAAGTCCTAATATTTCTCCTCAGATGTTTGCTCGCCCACTGCCAGGTGAGCCTGGGGACGAGGGATGGCCCCAAACCCAATGGGATTTTGCAAGCCCAGAAATGCTCAACCAGAGCTGGGGCTACCCAACAGATCCAGCCCCAGCACCAACCCTTTGCAGGATGGGATGAGCTCTGTGATTGACGGGTGAAGGGGGTTTTGGGGAGAACCTAAAAAAAATAATTCCCCAAAACCACTCAGACTCTATTGGAATTTATTTTCTTTTTTTTTTTTTTTTTTTTCTTTCCTCTTTCTTTGGGGTAATTTGTCCCAGCCGCTCAGGACTGTGTCTGTTTTCCTCCATCTGGTTTCCATTAGGCCTGTGCAGCCCAGATGAAGAAGTAATGATAGAAAAATAAAAAGATTAGTATTTTCTCCTTGACTGGAGGGAGTGGGTGTCCCCCACCCTGCCCCCTGGGGCCAGCTGGACCCTGCAACCCTTCTGTGACCTCAAGCCCCCCCATTTCTTACAACAGAGGGACTCTGCATGGAGACAGGGAGGTGACAATCCTGGTGAGCACCTGGGCTGGCTGTTCTCTCCAAAAACAGGGATGGAGAGGACAAGAAGCTGCCCAGAAAGCTCCAGCTTCCCACAACTCTCCCTTGCCAGGCTGGGCTGAGCTTCCTTAAGTGACAAAGGGGTTAAAAAAAAAAAAAAAAAAAAAAAAAAAAAAAAAAAAAAAAAAGAATTAAAAAACCCCAGCATCCTTCATGCTCTCCAAATGGCCACAAATGAGATCCAGATGCTGGAGGCAATGGTCTCTCCTGGCTTGGTCTCTCCCTGAAGCCAGGCTTGCCTCTGAAACAAAGGCAAAAGCATTCCTGCTCCTCAGCTGCTGCTGCCACGGGGGCCAAGAACAACTCCCCGATAAGATGGGGAGGGACACAGAGCCATCCCAGCTGGAATTATTTAGGGAAGCACGCAGAGCTTCTCTCCGCCACGTGCGGGAGAGCCTGGCAGTGCTGCTGGGAGCTGCTGGGCACTGGGGGTGTCTGTCCCCTTGCAGCCATCCCCTCCTCAGGGCCAGGCTGGCTGTGGGGACAGGTGACAACAGGCAGCTGGGAGGTGGCTCATCCCCAGCTGAACGTGGAAGGGGAGAGAGGAGGGCAGAGGCAGAAGGATGCTGGAGGGAAGCTGGAAGATGCCCCAGGGATGCTGCCCACCCCAGCACTAATCCTGTTGCTGACGTGTCCCCTGCACACATTTTGGGGACCATGAACCAAACCCCTAGGGCACTGGTCTGCAGTTCTTGGCTCTCTCTTGCTCTGCCACCCAGGGAGGTGCCAGCCTGGTCCAGGATGGGTGACCCTGCCATGCCAACCAGCCCACAGCTTTGGGCATTGCCCTTGGGGTTGAGCTGGGCTGGAGCTGCCCTTGGCTGTGCTTAGTGAGCCAGCCTTCATCCACCATCCTCACCTTGCCCACCCGTGTCCTGGGACCCACCAGGGCACCCACTCCCCACCCACCCAGGACAGGGAGCCAAGCAGATGTCACCCTGCTCAGCTCCATCCTGATTTTCTTCACCGTCACAACATGAGCAGTCCCTGCACCAGCACCCTGGGGTGTCCAGGGGTGCACCACGAGCAATGCTCCTCACACAACCAGGGAGGACCTGGGCACCTTGTCCCCATGTCACCCATGCGGTGACAAACATCAGCAATCAGCACCCCAAGCCCAACAAACCCCATTTCTCAAGGCCTAAGGAGCTGCCCCCAAACCCACCCCTCATCCCCACACAGGCTGTGCCAGCCAGCTCCTGCTCCTCTGTGGCCAGGGAGGAGTGAAAGGGGTTGGATTTGCCTCAAAACAACAACAACAACAACAAAACCCAAAAACAGCAGCACAGAAAAAAACCCCAACAACAAAACCCTGTGCCCTCTCTGTTTTACAAGCCTTCATTTGCTATTGTTTATGTAAACAGGTAAATTGTTTCGTATCTCAATTAAAAACATCTGCCACATAAATGAATACCAATTAACTCATCCTGGTTTTAATTACTCTGTTAATTACACACAGGCAGCAAAAAGGATGGCAGGGGAATAGGGAAAGCATGCTTGCAAACCTCCCCCCCCCTTCCCCACCTTGCTCTTGGCAAGGATCCGAAACGTGCCCAGCTCATGATGGATGGAGGTGGCTGGTGGAAACTGTGGCTCATCGCCAGCCCAGCAAGGCTGCTCCCTCCCGGCCTGCTGGGGGCTGCCTGGGTACCTCCTTGGGGTATTTCCCTGCCACCCTGCTTTAGAAAACCCAGACCCCAAGGGACGTGTCACGCGTCACCCCCCGTGCCGGTAGTGGCCGTGGCACAGCCTTGGGTTGGCTTTTCTGCTCCAAAAATGTGTCCCAAGCAAGAGAAACCTCGGGATGGGGAAGGGTGGGAGGGTGGAGGAAGGGCAGGAGGATGGAGGAGACTCCACACCTGCAGCATCCTCATGGACCCAGCGTGTCCTGGAGGTCCCCGCGCTGTCCCCGGGCCCCCTCCTGCCACCCGGGGACAACACCTCCCCCTCGGAACAGTGACAAGGGGTGGGTGCCACTCTCCAGCTGAGCTGGCAGCGATCGCCAAGGGACCCCTGGTGCCGTCAGCCCCTCGCCACCCCCCCCTCCCCGGCTGCGGGAAGCTTTCCAAGCGAGCAGATGGGGCAGGGGAGCGGCGGCAGCGTGGAGGAGAGCAGAAAAGGCTATTTTCTCACGCTACATATTTTACAAGTCGAACATTTTGTGCATTTCAGCTTTGCCTGAAAAAGCATCTCGGGCTCAGCCCCGAGGACTCGGCGCCGGAGCCTGTGAGTCAACAGCAGCTGGAGGCTGGGACTGGAGTTCCCCCCCCCCACCATGCAGGGGGTCAAGGCTGGGGGGGAGGGGGGCGTCCACTGACCCACTGCTGCCGGAGGAGTGGTGGGATGGCCAAGGATCCCCCCAAACCCCCCAGCCGGGGCACAGCGGCTGCTGCAGACACTGCCCCTGTCATTGCACCCTGATGCCACCACCTGCCCTGTCCCACCGGCAGCACCCGGGCAGGGGCTGATCCCCCCGGGGGGGCTGCCCGGAGGTTCCCCCCACCCAGGGAACACCCACATCTCCACCTCCTCAGCCCAAGGGCTGTGGGTGCATCACCACTGGGCGCCATCCACCGCCCCGTTGCCAAAGGGGCACCACAAAAACCAGCCCAACACCCCAGAGCTGGACGCTCCCGGGAGGTCAGGGAGAAGTTCGGTGCTAAAACTGGAGCTAAAATGCTCCGATTTCCACTTTTTTTTTTTTTTTTTGGCAGCCACCCGCGTGCGCAGGGACATTCCTGCCCAAAGGTGGCCTTGGTGGCTGGAGAGAAAACAAGTGGCACGGTCAGACAGGGCACTCGGGGAGGGTGGGGGGGTTTGGAGGCGGAGAATAGTTGGGGAAGGGCAAACATCCCCCTCCCGGCCAGGTCCCTGCAGCGTGGGAACGCGGAGGCACCGCCGGCTCCCCGGGGACCCCCCCGCCGCATCCTGCCCTGAGCCGCCAGGATGGAAGCAGCTCCAAGGGCTTGCTGGATCCAATCGTGCATCCCCACAGCCTCTGGGCTGCTGCCTTACTGCCTCTTTTGTCTGTTTTGTGGTGGGGTGGGTTTTGTTTTGTTTTTTGGTGGGGTTTTTTGTTTTTTGTTTTTTTTTTTTAAATGACGGGCTCCATTTCAAGGCGATTTTGCCCATTGTGAGGCTGAATCGAGCAAGACAGGAAAAAAAAAATATTAATGCGAATTTTTGCAAAATAAACAGGAAATCCCTGGGAAGTTTTCTGGGGAACGTTGGTCAGCATCTTCCAAAGGAAAGCTCCACGGGCTCGTCAAGGTGGGGTTGCCCCTGGGGAGCCTGAGAGACGGCAGAAAACAAGCTTGAGGAAATCTAAAAATAAGCCCTGAAGAAGGCAATGGCACTAAGGCCAGCGGTGCCCGGGCAGGGCTCTGTCCCCTGTGCCACCAGCCTGCTGGCACCCCACGCTGCCCAGCCCCAGCTTGGGGACCCGCCTGTCCCCAGCCTGCTGCAGCTGCTCAATCCACTTCGTGGTCCAAAGGGACAAACCGGGACCGCAGCACCCAACCCGCAGCCCCTCAAGACCCCCAGCAGGGTCCGAGCTGCACCCAGCTCCCTCCCAGCACCCAGGCTTGGATCCCTTGGCAGGATCAGGCCCTGCTCTGCCCAAAACCTTCTGCACAAGAGGACTGTGCTGGTCTGGCTGGGGACAGAAGCAGTGTCAGTGCTGGTGGGGGGGATTGTGTGCCCTCCTGGGGGGGGTCCCTGGCTCCTTACCCTGCTGCCAGCACTCACTGACACCTCCCTAGCAGCCCTGCTTGACCCCCAAATCAACACCCCGTCCCCCACTAAGATACATCAACACAGACATTTATGGGGTGCCTCCCCACCCGGGGGGTCTCACAGAACTCCCTACCCCTCCCCTGGGTGGTCACAGGGAGCCCAGGTACCCTCTGGACCACACCGCGGATTTAACCAGCACCCAGCAGAGCCCGGACCCGGACCCAGCAGAGCCAGGACCGCCCGGATCCTGCCCGGGGTTTTCCAGCCTGCAGAGCACCCGGCTGAAGAACAGAAATTCAGGGAAGGGACACAGGGGACGTCGGCAGGGACCTGCCAGCCCCACGGCCCCCTGGCCACGCGTGCACAACCCTCCCAGCCCAAGTCAGGGCCGAGCACTGGGGGTGTTTTTCCACCCCACGCCCTGCGAGTTTCTGGTTTACAGGACAAATCCTGCACCCACACGAGGCCCCGCTGCCTGAAACCAGCACCCACCCCACGCCGGCACCCAGCCCCATGGCAGAACAGCCTCACACACACACACACACACACACACAGCTCGGTTTTTCCTCCCTACAAGCCAAGCTCTGCAGGTTTGGAGTGTTTTTTTTCCATACAAAACACCTGCCCCTTCCCTGGGTAAAACCTTACCTGCCACCGACACCGGCAGGGAAAAACCCCTCGGCACAGCCAACTTCATCTCCACTTGCCTTTCCCAAAAACAAACCCTCCAAAACTTCTCCTTCCGTGGAAAAGGTGCGGTGCAGCCGGGAGCTGCTTTCAGCCACTGCTGGGTGGCCCCGGGGGGCTCCTCACCCCGGGCCGGGGGGTGCCGGGGCTCTCAGCATCCTCCCCGCCTGCTGCTCCGCATTGCCCAGGGGCTTTGGGGCCGGTTCCCCCACCTCTCCGTGCCCCGGAGCATAGCAGAGCTCACCCCGCCGGGTGGGGGGTTTTTTGCAGTCTTCAAGTCGCTGGGCAAAAGGAGAATTAGTATTCCTTTTAATTAAAGGCAGGGGGGAAAAAAAAAATTAAAAAAATCTCTTTGTTCCTGAACAGAGGGAAGAGCTCAAAAGCTCTTCCAAAGCGAGAGAGACGAGACCATCGCTTCGATGCAAAGCCACTGTCACCATGCACGTGACCTCAAATTAAAAAAAAAAAAAAAAAAAAAAAAAAAAAAAAAGACAACAACCAAAAAAACCCACAAACAAAACAACCAAAAATCCGACAAAATGAAACCCAGCAGCGGCTCTTCTCCCAAACCGGAGCAAAGTTGCAAAGCTTTCCTTGGCTAAGAGAGGGGAGGGGAAAAAAGCAAAAACAAACCCCGAAATCCAACAAAAAACGTGCGTTTAACCAGAGAACCAAACGCTCTACGGGATCCAAAGGCAACATCCGTGGCTGAGGGGGAGGCCCGGCTGGGTGTCACCGAGGTGCCACCTCCATCGCTCCCCCGAGAGCATCCCCGCAGCCAGGCCAGACCCGGCCGGGGGAGCGGGACCCTGCTGGGTGGTGCTGAGCTCCCTGAACCTGCCTGCCTGCCTTCCTTCCTTCCTTCCTTCCTTCCTTCCTTCCTTCCTTCCTTCCTTCCCAAATCCACTGCCAACACAACCGTCCCGAGAGCACACGGTGCCTGTCCCCAGCGGGGACACACGTCCTCCAACTGCAAACACAGAATTTTGCCGCTGTCACTGGAACATCATCCCGAACCGACCCTGGGGTTACCGGAACATCATCCCGAACCGGCCCCGGGGTTCCTGGAACATCATCCCGAACCGGCCCTGGGGTTCCTGGAACATCATCCCGAACCGGCCCTGGGGTTACCGGAACATCATCCCGAACCGGCCCCGGGGTTACCGGAACATCATCCCGAACCGGCCCCGGGGTTACCGGAACATCATCCCGAACCGGCCCTGGGGTTGCTCTCACAAACTCTCCCGAGTGGCTCAGCTCTTCCTAAGCCACAAAACGTGGCTCCCGTTTCCACCCCGGTGCCGGCCGGAGCGGGCTGTAGGATCTCCGGGGAGGAGGGGACGCAGGGACATCCTTCCCCGGGGGACAGGTTGCAGACACCAACTCCCGTGGGCTTTCCCCGGGGTACCCCGCGCTGCCCCCGCCTCTCGGAGCTGCCGCGGACGGGGAGAGGAGCAGAAGCAAAGGCGAGGGCTCTGCTCCCGCCCTGCCTCTCCCGGAGGAATCGCTCCCAGCGCTGCCCGCTCCACCGACGGCAGCTCCGGTGCCCGCTCGCCCGGAGACGGCGGCGGCGGGGACCACGCTGGCTCGGGTACCGCCAGCATCCCCGCACGGGGAGCTTCACCGATACCGGGAGCATCCCCCGGGCATCGGGAGCATCCCCAGCCCCTCTTCCTCCAGGAGCACTCCCCGGGAGCCTCCCGGAGTCCTGTGCACCGGGAGTATCCCCGGGCACCGGGAGCGTCCCCCGCCTCTCTTCCCCCGGGAGGCTCCCGCGGGCCCCGGCAGTCCCGGTTCCCGTTCCCGGTGGCACTTACCGTCCTGAGGTGTGGCGGAGCCGTGAGGTAAGTCCCGAGGCAGGGGCCGGCAGGAGCGGGCAGAGCCGGCAGCGGCCCCCGGTGGTGGCTGCGGCCCCGGCCCGGTTAAGGCCGGTGCGGGCGGAACGCGGCCCCGCGGCGGCGGCTGCCCCCGGCCCCTGCCCCCCGCCGCCGCTCGCCGCACCCGGTTCCGCCGGGGGCCGCCAGCCCGGGGGTCGGAGCGCTTCGCTCCCCCCCCGAAAAGGGGGGGGAACCGGAGAAGCGGTAGCAAAAACAGTGATAAATCCTCCGGGTCCGTTCACCCCCTCCTCGCTGCCCGGCGGCCCATCCTCCGGTACCGGCTGGCGGCCATGGGGGCACCGGCGGCCCCGCTCCGTGCCGGGCCGGGCTGCCCCCCGCGCCCGCTGCCGCCGCCGCCGCAGCCCGCCCCGGAGTGAGCCCGGCCCCCCCGCGCCGATGCCTTAGACCGGGCTGGACCGGCACCGGCAGGGGGAGCCACACCGCCACCGGCACCGGGACACGGGGGGACGGGAGGTGGGGAGGGACGGGGACAGGCGGGGAACGGCACCGGGGAGGTCAGGGGGGGCTGAACGGAACCGGGGAGGTCAGGGGGGGCTGAACGGAACCGGGGACAGTCAACGGCACCGGGGGCTGGAGGGCACCGGGGTTCTGAACGGGGATACGGGGCTGAGTGTAACCCGGGGGCGTCAACGGCACCGGAGGGGTTAACGGGGACGTGGAAGTGAATGACACCGAGGGGGCTGAACGGGGACAAGGGACTGAGTAGAACCGGGGGAGGGTCAACTGCACCCCGGGAGCTGAACGGCACCGGAGGGGTTAACGGGGACACGAGACTGAACGGGGTTACCGGGGGGGGGGGGAACGGCCCCGGGGGCTGAACGGCAGCGGGGGTGTGCATGGGGACACCGCTTGGGGACACCGCTTGGCCTCGGTGAGACACTTCATGGCACTGTCACAGCCAATGCACTGGCACTGGGTGGCCACAGCACAGGTACCCATGGCTACTACACAGCTGGTTCGTGGCCACCATGAGACCATTGATGACCACAAGGCCACTGTGAGCCTATTAATGACCATTTCTTGGCCACTGGGTGACCACTGCATGGCCCTTCTCCTCCATGTCACCCCACTGATGGGGTTGCAGTAAGAGGGTGCCACAGCCCCCCAGCCCAGCCCCCTCCAATCTCTGATTTGTTCCCCTTTCTCCCCCAAGCCCTGCCATGCCCTGTCCTGACACTCTCACTGTGGCCCCACAGCAGCACAAGCCCCTCGATCCCAAACTCATCCCCAGGGACCTGCCTGAGGGCTCCTGGCAGGGATTTGCCAGGAGAAGCCACAATCTCTTCCTCCAGCTCCTGCTTAATTTGAGGTGGCAGTGAAGGGGCTGAGCTGAGGCTGAACAGTGAGGCCACGGGGGCTTTGTGGGGATCTTGGCATCCAAGCAGGGCAGAGCATCCCTGTGTGTGGGTTGGAGTTTGGGTGGTGGGGTCTGTGGGGTCTGCTTCTCCTGGATTGGGTGTGCAGAGTCTGTAATTTTGGTCTATTGAAGGCGTAATTCACGACTGTGAAAATAAACATTTGTGTTAGATTGCTTTCTCTGGCAGGCCTGGGAGGAATGGCAATAATTCCTGAGACAAAGCCCCCCCAGCACCCATGGCCACCTCCTCCTGGAGGGTGTCACCATCCTTCCCCACGGTGTCACCAAACTGTTCCCGGGGATCCCTGGCTGCGAGGAGGTGGGGAGAGAAGTTCCACTACTGGGCAAAACCGGGGGTACCCGTGAGCTGCAAACTAAATAATTATAAATTGTGACACTGTGAATAAAGCCGGTGGAGCCCCAGCACCGGCTCAGGACCCTTCCCTGCCCACCACAGGCCCATCTTTTGTTTTCTTGGGCTGTTTTGGGGGTGTTCCCACCTGCAGCAAGGGTGCTCCAGCACCCGCCCTGAGCCACAACCCATCTGGGGCAGGAGGGAGATGGCCTGAGCCACCCTCCTGCTGTCCCCAGGGCTGTCCCCACTCAGCCAGGAGGCAGGGCTGGCCCCAGGGCTCCCGGGGTTTATCCCTGCTGGGTGCTGAGGGCTGGTGCTTCCCCTTCTGCATTTGCATCTTCCCAGCCTTTATCTTCCTCCCAGTCTCGGTATTGCTGCAATTACAGACACTTTAAAACACAATGATCTGGCTGTTAGTGTGATGGATGACAGAACCTTTCTGTCTGCTTTAAATCACTGCCGAGAGTGAGCGAACTTCCCCGGCTTAACCTCTTCCTGCCCTTCTCCCTGTCCACTCCGGGCTGGGTGATGCCCTGGGGATCCCATGGGGGGGGACAAAGCACAATCTGGCATCCCTGGGGGCAGCTGGGAAGCATCCCCCGCCCCTCAGCCCACCCCACCTGGGAGCGGGGGGGTGGATGTGGCACAGTGGGGCAGACAGTGGGACCAGCCCCACTCCGGCAGTGCCAGCCACCCAGTGCAGAAAGGAATGGCCGGGCTGGGAGATAAGGGGTTGCCAGGACTCGATAGCCAGCCTGGATCCAGCCCAGCTCAGGACCTGGCAATCCTTCCCTGCGGGCAAATCTGGAACAGGATGTGGCCCCACCAAGTTTCCACCCAGTAGAGAAGGTGGAAACTCCTGGATGGACTCGGTGTGGGTGACACCGGAACATGATGCAGCCCCACGTATGATGGTGGTTCCTGCTCTCTGAGGAGCTAGCATCTTCCCCACATGCTGTCCTCCCCGTTCCCACGGGTGTCGTGGTCCCACGGGAGGGTGTGGGCACCATCAGCCATTGCTTCTTGACCCATGGGGAGGAGGGATGGATGTTCCTCATCCCGGCTGGGAGAGCTGCTGGGGACCTGCTGCTGGCACAGGGGGTCCCTGAGGCAGGGCCTGGGGGGGAGGGGGGAGTCCACGGGGGCCGGTGTGGCATGTGCCAGCAGATAAGGTGCTTGCTGGGTGCAGATGAGGGCAACTGGTACCAACCCTGGTAGGAAATGGTCACCACCACGTGCCACCGGGGCCCGTATCTGTCCCTGCACATGACCCCCCCCCTCCCTGTTATCGGGGACACACAAGCGGGCTGGGGGGCAACACAGGGGGTGTCACACAGGTCAGGCTGTCACCAGAGCAGCCCCAGCCCCACGTCCCACTCGTGCCTTTGCAGCCACCGCGGTGCTGGGGTCCCTTCCCACACCAACCATCACTGCTTCTCTCCCTGCCTCCCACTAGCACCATGTTGTCCCCCTTGTCCCCAGCTCCCAGCCCGGGCTCTGGCTCAGCCCCTCACCTCCCGGTAAGAGCTGTTTGCTATTCAGGCTGCATGCCCCCTTCCCCCCCCCCCCTTCGCAAGCCTCAGGCTTTTTAAAAAAGCCCCGGTCGGTGCTGCTTTATCACACCTTCCCCCTCGCCCAGCCATGGCAGAGCTGCCCCACCGCCAGCAGCACCCATGGGTGCCAGCAGCCCTTCCGTGCCGTGCTCGGGGTGCTGCCACCACCCAGCCCTTGCGGGAGGTTTGTCTGGAGGCAGAGGCACCCAGCCGTGCCGGTGCTCAGCCCCCGGCATGCCCCAGGTGTCCTGGCTCTGTCTGTCTGTCTGTCTGTCCGCCTGGGTTCCCCCAGCTCTCTCCCATCCCTCCCGGGGGGGCTGAGCACCCCTGCGTGGGGCTGGGTGCCCCAGAGCCATGCAAAGCCCCAGTGCTGCACAGGGACCTGTTTGCCCCGAGCACCCCCCGGGGCTGGGGAAGGGGGGGGGTCCCGTGGCCCCAGTCTGGGTGCTTAACCCCATCCCGGCCCCAGCGCCCCTGGGAGCAGCCCCTGCTACATTTTCCTGGGGATTTTTCCTGGGGATTTTTCTTGCAGCAGGAGACTCCTCGGCTGATGGTGCATTTTTCCCTGCGCGTTAAGTGATCGGGGAATGTGGCGTGGAGGGGAGGGGGTGGGATGGGGGGTGGGGGGGGGAGGAGATAAGGGGCTGGTGGGGAGGCAGGGGCTGGGGGAGCCGGTTTGCCCGCCCGCCGGCTATCGCCCGCCGCAGCTGCATCCGCCGCCGGGACATCTGCTGGGCAGGAAGAGCTTCTCGCCAGCCTTGAGGGGTTTCGTCTGTGTCTGCCTTCCCTCCTCACCCACTTGTGGGGGTCCCCAGCCTCGGGGCCGCCCGCCCCACAGCCGCCCCAGCCCCTGGCTTGCTCAGCTCAGGGCTGGAAGGAGCAAGCTCCCCAGGGGAGGGGAAGCAGACCCCGGGAGGGGGGGAGGGGGGGGGGCTTTGTGGCTTTCACACAACTTCCATAACATTAAAAAAATAAATTAAAATAAAATTTAAAAATCCCGTTTTCCTGGCTGGCAGATTCGTTCCTGCTTTGTGGCATTCAGAGGGAAACTGGTCCCCAGTGCTTATCATCCTCATACCACAGGCTCCCAGAAATCACCAGCTTGGCTTCAACATCAGGGGACTCAGGGATGCTAAACAGTTCCTCTGTGTGCTTGAAGGTTTCTGGGCTGCTGAGGGCCAAGCTTTCCAGCTTTTCTTTGCCAGGGAGAGCCTGGAAAGTATTTTAATTTCAAATGGGAAGGTGCCACGTGCTGCCCTGCCTCTGGGAGATGGAGCTTTGGGGTGCATGGGGATGGTGGCAGCACTGGTGGAGGGTCCTGCCAGCCCTGTCCTTGTCCATCCTGAATTCTCTGGGAGATGCTGAGCAAAATGCTGAGCTTCTCTAGACCCTTGTCCTCTCCATGGCACTGCTCCTTTTTCCAGGGCTGGGCAAGGAGGAAGAGAGCCATATACTTGGGGTCTGTCCCCTCAAACCACCTGGGACGTGCAGGACCTCCATGAGATGCCAAGCTCTAAGGAGATGTGGGCTAACCCCTTAGCCCAGCCATGGCACCACATCCACCCTCCCTGCCCCCGTGGGGTTAACACTCCCCTTCTCCCTCCAAACCAGGGGTACACAGCTGCCCATCATCTCTCCCCGTGCTGCAACTGCCTGCACAGGGCTCTGGAACAATGGGGATTTCATCAGCTTGCAGTGCGCTTCCAACGCCACCTCTCAGCCCTGAAAAAATCAATGGGAGGTGGTGCAGCACAGCCTCGCAGCAAAGCCCTGGGTTTGCTTGCAGAACCCCTCCCCGAGGCCAAAAAAGGCCTAGCACGGGGCTCTGGCACTGGGGAGGTCAGGATGGATCCATGCCCCGGTGGTCTGGGAATCATCACAAGGTCCAGCTGTGTGGTGGCAGCGGGGGACACGGTGGCTGTGTCTGGCCACCTGCATCGTTCCGAAGTTCCCAGACCAAAAGCAGGGCTTGTTATCAAGAGGAAAAAAAAAAAAAAAACCAAAACCAACAAAACCTGGCACCTCTGTTGTATTTCATTTCCTTTTCTCCACCTCTTCCCTGCCCGCTGCACACGGGAGATAAGGGCTCTGCTCCCAGCCAGCCCTATCACTGCCTGCCCGCCCGCGAGGAAATCAGGAACTTTGCAGAGATACTGGGCCAACAAAATAAACATTTCTCCTGCCAAAAGGCTCCTAACCGGCAGCTCCACCAGCCCGCAGCAATCTGCACCCCTCACCCTGGCTGCCACCTTCCCCTCTCCTGGGTGGGTGCTCCTGGCCCGGGATGCACCAAAGGTTATCGGGGGCACCCCAAGCGTAGGTCCCAGCCCGGCACGGTGGGTGCAGCTCTGCCCCCAGGCTGGGCCTCCAGGTGCCCCCCACCCCACGGGGTGGGTGCCAGGGGGGGCAGAGGGGCAGGGGGCTGCGGCCGGAGCGCGGGGCGAGAGGAAGCGAGGCAAGGGGCCAGCATTGTTCGGGCCGGGCAGACAAACGCCGGTGACTCAGCCGGCAGCCGCTTTCCTGCCCGCACCCATCGCAGCCCCCGCCCCCCTCAAGAGGTCCTGAGGCCGGGGGGGCTGGTGCCCCTCACCCCTGTGCCGTGCTGGTGCCAGGGGGATGCTCCAGGAGCTGGCTGCCGCACTGCAAGTGAAGAGGGGATCTGGAGAGACTGCAGGGATGGATCCTGACCCCCCCAGACACAAACCTGCACCATGCAGGGCCCGGACAGGGCCAAGCAGTAAGTGTGGGAATGTGCTCCCTGAGCCAAAAGTGAGACACTGAATGAGAACGTACAAAACCACCTGGTAAACCCCCAAAATAAAACCCAAACGGAGGTTGGTTGCAGAAGGGGCTCCCAAAAAAGTCCTTGTGCCATCCTGCCCTGTGGTGCTGCAGGCTGGCCATGCCCTGGCTCCCTGGGGGACACACCAGTGAGCACACAGCCACCCGTGGGGACCACCTCTGCCATGGCACATGGGATGACCTTTAGAGGTCCCTTCCAACCCAAATGTGTGATTTTATGGCCTGTGGCACGGCACAGCTCATGGAAAGCAGCACAGCACATGGCACGGCACACGGCACACGGCACGCAACATGTCACAGCAGAGCCACCCACCACCTTCCTCCCATCACTGCCCCGGCCTTACCTTGGCCGGGCCTGCCTGCTGCCCTGGCCCAGGAGGGGTGGCCGTCCAGCCTGGGGGGTCCCCCGGGCATCCCGGGGGGGGTGGGTGTCAGCACCCCGCTGCCCCAAGCCCCGCCAGCTCCCAGAGGTGGTACAGGAGTGGTGCCGGGGAGGGGGATGCCGAGCACAGGGGGGGTGTCAGGGGGTGCAGGGTGTCCTGCCCGCTGGGTGCCTGCCCCGCCACGGGGACCGTTCATGTGACGGCCGGGGCTGGGGTGGCAGCGGAGCCGTGTCCCATGGCGAGGAGGGGGAAGGTGACAGCTGCCGGGCAGCGATAATGCAGCGGGTGGGGGGAGGCCGGGCAGCTGCACCCGTGTCCTTCCCCAACAGGAACCATCTGCGACCAAGCCCAGCTCTGTTCCCTATCAGCCATGCTGGGCTGACCTCCCAACAACTTCCCCTTCACGCCGGCTTCACTTCCTCACTGCCAGGGACCAGAGCGGTGCAGCCTGGCACAGGCAGAGCCATTCCAGGTGGCACCATGGCACCAGAGCAGGGGAGGATGACACCATGGTGGCACCAGGGCAATGCAGGGGGACACCAGGGCACCAGAGCAGAGTAGAATGGCATGGCAGGACAAGACCAGTGCAGGATGGCATAGCATGGTATAGCATGGCATGGCATGGCATGGCATGTGTGGTGCAGCATGGGATGGGGTGGCTGCCAAGGGTGCATTTTGGTGCTGGCACATAGCCAGAATTGCATGGCATGGCATGGCACGACACCATATGACGCGACACGACATGAAGTGACATGACATGACACAACATGGTGGGGCATGATGTGGCTGCATCCCCCTGCCCTGCCCAGCTCTCCTGAGAACCCCCCAGTGGGTACAGTCTCCTCCTTTGCAACACATCCCTGCACCCCCAGCCCCTTCCTCCCCTCCCTCCCCCTCAGCTCCCCGACACCCACCAGCCAGAGAAATAACTTGTTAGAAAACCAAGAGGCGGCTCCGGGGCTGCAGGTGGGAGGGAGGAAACGTGTCCTAAAAATACAGCAGCGCCTGCACGGTCCCCGAAGGTGGCTGAGCAGATGGCGTGTCTCGGCGGCCACCTGGGCTCCCGCAGATGGCACCCGGGGCTCCCCGCTTCGTGGCCCCAGCCTGGGGGGCTAGGGGGGACGACAGGGAAAGGGACGGTGGGGTGTAAGTGGGGAGGAGGGTCCCGGAGCATAGGGTTGCTGAGGGATGTCACCGGGAGGATTTGCAGCATCCCCCCAACCCAGGGGACAGTGATCAGTGTCTGGGTGCTGCCGTGGGGCCAGGGGAAGCCCCGTTACGGGGATTTTGAGCTGGAGAAAGGGAAACGCGGCTGCAAACCACAGCCCCAACCCAACCGGGACGGGGTGCACCCAGCCAGGGCTTCACGCTCCGGGGGGGGGGGACACACACACACTGTGTTTTTCCCAGTAACCCCAGCCCCGGACCCCCAGTCTGCAGCCTTGGAGGGGGTCTCAGCTCCATCCGTGCCCCACTGCTGAGGGCAGAGCTGAGGGCTCTAGGCAGAGGGTTTGGGTGCATGGGGCCAGCTTCCCCCCCCCTCTCCTCCCCCCACGCCGGGCAGGAAGGTTTCCATCCGTGTTTCGTGCTCTCACCTCTTCCTCTTTTATCCCCCCAGGGCAACCACAGGCCCAGGTGGGTGCAGCAGCATCAGCGCCAGGGTTTGACCACTGCTGACTGACCACTGCCAGCCAGCGGGGCAATGAGCCAAACCCAGAGGGTTTCAGTGGGGCAAGAAAACCCCACTCAGCTGCAGTCCCATATCCCCCACATCACCTGCAAGTGGAGGGTTTTATCCCCAGGACCACCTGCCCGGGCAGCTTCAGGGACTGAGCACCAACCCAATGGGCTGAGAGGGGGGTGGGGGATGCCCCAGAGGGGGTTCCTGGGGCTGTCCCAGTGTGGGGGTAACCCCTGGGGTGCTGAGGTCTGCCCTGGTGTGTGAGGAACCCCTGGGGTCTGTCCCAGCATGAGGGGAACCCCTGGGGTCCCGGGGAAGCCCTGACTTGGCTGAACCCCCCCTGGGGTCCCCCCCGGCACTCCTCCCTGGTTTCTCTCTGAGTCAGAGCCTCTCACTTTCTGCTCAGCAGGAACTTCCCCCTCCCC
This sequence comes from Phaethornis superciliosus, assembly GCA_023637945.1. Taxonomy (NCBI): domain Eukaryota; kingdom Metazoa; phylum Chordata; class Aves; order Apodiformes; family Trochilidae; genus Phaethornis; species Phaethornis superciliosus. The sequence goes on along the minus strand of JAJQWJ010000014.1, from coordinate 1,442,499 downwards.
CCGGGGCCGGGCTCCCACCGCCCCCACCCCCCGAGCGAGGGGGCAGCAGGAAGGCAGAACCCCCCGGGGGGTGTGGGACTCCACCGTGACACCCACCCACCCCCCACCTTTGTACTTGCAGGGCCTTGGGAATGGTCAGTGCACCCCACTGTCTGCAGCCCCCCCTTAGGAGCCATGTGGCCACCTGGAGGGAGGGGAATGGAGGCAGAAAGGAAGCAGCAGCAACAACAGGGACCCAAACACCCCGGAACTGGAGACTGTCACCTCCCGAAGCCGGTGCTGATTTTTTTGGGTGGGATGAGGGTTTTCAGGCCCATGGCTAAGCCTGCCTGTTAGCATGGCAGGGAAAGGTGAATGTGGGAGGGAAGGGGGTGGGAAGGAGTGCGATGGGGGCTGCTGAGGGTTGACATGGAACACGAATTCTTTACGGGCAAAACACAACAGAAAAAAAGGAAGAAAAAATAAAGGAAAAAAAGAAAAAAAAAGGATTAAAAAAAGGAGGAAAAATAAGAAGGAGGAAAAGGGGTGGGGGGGAGGGGGGAAGAGAAAAGGAAAAAAAAAAGAAAAGAAAAAAAAGGAAGGAAAAAAAGAAGAAGAAGAAGAAAAAAAAGAAATCAAAGGGATGTGGAGAGGGAGATAAGAGGGAAGGCAGAGCAGGGAGAGTGAAGCAGGGGGAGGCGGGGGGCTGGGGGGGGGGCTGGCTGGTCCCTATCGCCGCTCCCCATCGCACAGCACAACCTCGAGTAGTTTTTCACCGAGATTGGAGTGCTCAGGTGGGGCTGCCCCCCCGGCAGCTGCGGGGCCGGCACTAAGCACCTGCTTATCTCTGCCCAGCGGCTGTGCCAGGCTGCGGATTGCGGGGGGCCGGGGAGCTGCTGCCGGCTGCGATTTCCATATCAGCGCCCTGCAGCCGCCTGCTCCGAGTAAACACAACAGCCCCGCGGACAAAAGGTTAATTATCAATTTTCAGAAAGGGAAATAAAAAGGGGAGGGGGAGAGGGAAGAGCTGGAAGGCCTTGGCCAGGTGTCCCCAGCTGGGGTGCTGGGCTCTGTGCCTCCTGGAGCAGCATCTCCCTGGGGTGTGGTGGCACCTGAGGGGCTTTGGGGTGGGGATGGAGATGAGGATGGAGATGAGGATGAGGATGGGTGAAGACAAAGATGAGGGTGGAGATGGGGACAAGAATTGGGATGGAGATGAGGATAGGAATGGAGTTAGGGATGGGAATAGGACAGGGGTGGAGATGGGGATGGGGGAATTAGGTGTACAGCTGCAATTAAGAATATTGGGGATTAATATTCCTTAGGCAAGGCTTTTGTGCAGTCAGGGCTTTGCAGCTCTACCTAATGGATGCCCGCAGGGGCCTGAGAGGGTGCGGAGCTGGAGGGATTTGGGGTGAGAAGTGGGAGGCAGAGGTGGGGCTGGGGGAACTGCGGTGCCTGGCAGGGAGTGCTGGGGGCTGTGGGGTGGCCCCGACCTGTCCCACCCCCCAGGGCACGGGAAAAATACCGGGCACAGGGGAATAGAGGTGACGGGTGAGCATCCTGGACCGGAGAAGCCAGCCTCCTCCCAGCCCCTCCCCCGCCAAGCTAGCCCCAGCCCAAAATACCAACCCAGGGCCCATCTGGTGTCCAACTGAGGAGCACAGATGTGGTTGGGATTTCCGAGCCGGCTGGCAGCCGTTCAGACCTGCCGCAAGCTGCACCTGCTGCAGGGTATTTTTCCTTCTGGATTTAATCTCCCCCCCTCCTGGGGCAGCCCCAGGCAGCCCCTAAGGCTGGCTGGGCAGTGGGAGACACATCCCCCCTCCAAAAAAAAAAAAAAAAAAAAAAAAAAAAAAGTGGTATCTCTCCTGCTCTGCACCCATCCCTGCCATAACCATGGAAGTGGAAGCAGGAGAAGGCTGAATTAAAGGCACAAGCTGGGGAGCTGGCGTGGGGGAGAGGGGCTGCGTGGTGCCCAAATCTCAGCCTCCCCCAGGGAAATGCTTAAGGGGGGGGCTGGATTTCATCACCTCCGAGGCATTTTGGGAGGGTGGAAGGGGACCCCCTGGTGAGCAGCCACCACTGCAGGCAACCAGCCCAAGCAACTCTCAAGCCTGAAAACATCACTGGTTTTAAACCCCCCCCCGGCCCCCCGAGCCCCACCCCCAATTAACGTGCTGTTATTATTTTTTAACAAGGCTCTCCCAGATCAGATGTTGACCCCTGTCATGATCACGCAGCCCGCGGAGGGAATAAACAGAAAATCCCCTTTTAAATGAGGGCCCCGGCGAGGGATTAGGAGCGGAGGGGTGGGCTGGGCTCTCCTCCCCTGGCCCCCATCGCCGGGGCTGCCTGTACAGATATGCGGGGCAGGGCCCGTCTGGCCCGTCTGAAGTGGTCCTGAGCGATAGGGACCGATTAGGATTAGACACATCCAGGATGAGAGTTTTTTCACCAGGTCGAGATGATAATGGGACCCATGGGGAGGATTTACCCTCCCTGTCTCTCCCAGAAAGAGAAGGAGAGAGCTGCCATCTGCCCGTCCATCTCCTGACGTGGCTGCTCCCCTGAGCCCCCCAGCCGGGTTGTCCCTGCTCCTGAACCCCTGCACCTGCTGGGCTTGGGCCTCGCACCCCAACCCTGCCAGGGGAGGTTGGAGGGAGGGCTCGTGGCCATCCGGGCTGGGAAGGGGGCTGCCCTGGGCATGAACACCCAGCATCCAGCCCTGTACAGCCCCAGGGGGCTCAGGCACCCCCCTGGGATCCCCCTGCATCCCCCACAACATCCCAACATCCCAGGGCACCCAACATCCCTCCTTGGAACACGCAGCGTCCTCCTGCATCCCCCAGCACCCCCCAGCACCCCTGGGCATCTCTGGAACTATGCCATGGATGTTGCCTCCTGGAGGATCCAGGAGAGGTCCCCAGCTCCTGCTCCCAAATCATCCCAGGGTCCTGAGAGCTGTGACCCCAGACTGGTGGCACTGGTGGCACTGGTGGGGAGCTGGGGAGTGACATCCTGGAAACTGGGAGGAAGAGAGAACAAAAACCCAGCCTATTTTGGTCAAGAAAAGGAGGGAAAGAAAAAAAAGGTCTGTGGAAGCTGTGGTTTGATGTATTTAGGGACTAAGCAGCTCAGTCACTCTTTTTCCTTCTCCAATGACCTGGTTTTTGCTCAAAGACCCAAGGAGAGGACAGAGGTGACACAGGGACCATCTCCTGGTTCAGCCCCACCTCTGCAGCAGGGCCCGGGGGGACTGAGCCCTTCCAGGCCTTTCCCATCACAGAGAGCTGTGAAATGTTCCCTATCCCTCCCGGGGATGAGGATGCACACATGTGTGTGGAGGGGGCTGGAAACTGGAACCACCTCAGTTCTGGCAAGAGAGAGAGAGAGAGAGTGGAATTTGGAAGTTTGGCTAAAACCCTAATTGAAGTCTTGGCTGCTGTTAATTATATGAAAGGCAAGGGGAGCGCTGGGCTTTTTATTCCTTAATGAGGATTTGCCTTTGCCAGCAGAGGGGCTTTTGGCTGGGGCCAGGATCCCTGGGTGTGAAATTCTGATTATTTGAGGTGAAGGGTGGGGGGCCACCAAGCTGAGAGGACAAGGATGGCATCAGGCAAAGCTTGTCCTGCTCCACACACAGCTTTCCCCAGACTATCTTTAAAACCTGTGGCAGGCTGCACCCCTCCTCCTGCAATTAGCATTTATTAGGATTAGTTTTGCATACATTACCAGCGTTACACCCCATCTGAAATCAGTTGCAAATCACTTTGCATCATTTGTTAAATTTTCTTTTTTTTCCCCACACTGGGAAGGGAAAAGAGCTTCTACCAAACAGTTTGCTGTGAATATTCAGAGCCTGGGATGAGGGAAGTGATGGCATTCTTGTGCATGCTACACCCCAGCCTGGATGGGTTGTAGAACCAAGAGCATCCTTGGAATTTCCAGTGCTGGGCTTTGGGGGATATTCAGGTAGAAAATGGGTTTTATTCTTAGTCACCTCCCCAGCTCGAGCGTGGAGTGCTGTGTGGGACCCCAGAGGGCTCTGTACAGCCCCAGGAAAGCCAGCACCTATTTAAGGATTTTTTTGGGGGTGCTCAGAGCTGCCCTGCACTGGGACATGATGGGGTGAGCTGGGGGGGTCAGTCCCATGTGCTCCAGGCCATGGGTGGCAGCTGGGACAGACTCTCTGCATCAGCAGAGTGATGGAATTCCGGGATGTTGGTGGGGCTGGGGGTGAGGACCGTGGGCTATGGGGGCACCCTCAGCTCAGCCCTATGATTTGGGACCTGTAGGACTTCCCCAGGCCACCCAAATGGCAGGTTGTCCCCTTCTGGAGGGCAGGAGAGGCAGCTGAGGAGGGGGGGGTCATTTCCCTGGTAATTACCCCTCGTCCTTCCCTGTCAGGCTGCGCCGGGGGAGCCGGGGAGGGGGGGTGAAGAAGACACAACTTAAGCTATCAATGGTCCTGCCTTGATGGGAATAAAATATGCACTGAAAGACATGAAAATGGAGTAAATAAAAGAGATAAAAATGGAACGATCAAGCCAGCAACTTCTCCTCCTCTGATTAAAAAGAGGGAGCGGGGGGAGGGGGGGGAGAGGGAGGGAGAAGGTGGGGGGAGAGGGGATGCGCTGAGCCCTTGAAGAAGCAGCTGCTGCTGCAGCCGCAGCCCTGATAAAGGGGCTGAGGGAGCCTGTTTGGGAGAGATAAAGTGAAGTCCCAGCGTTTACTGTCCTCAATCCAAGCCTCACCATCAATATTAATACAGCCTGACAAACTGGCGTTTAAGATAGAATAAATATAGACTGGTTCTGCTATTACCTAGACCTTATTAATCTGCTCCCAGGCATTTAAATGCCGTTAAAAATACGGAGTTTACTCGCTGGCACTTCAATAGCTTTACAATCCATCAGCGTTTTGTTTTCCACCCTCCTCCTCCCATTCCCGAGGCGTCTGGGGAGGGGGGGGGGGAGCTCCAGGCAGGGACGAGGGGGGAGCCTTGGTGCAGGATGCTGGTGATGGCCGGGAGGCTGCCGAGGGCATCGGGGCAGCAAAGCTCTGGGAATGGGGCAGCCTCAGCCTGGAGTGCCAGGACCTGCGTGCCTGGAGGATGGAAAATTCCCCTGCGTGCTCCTCCCCAGGAGAAATTCGGGATTCCCACCCCCCGGGTGGTGCTGAGCTCCCAGGTACAGCAGCCCCAGCCCCACCCCAGAGCTCTAATTAGCCAGGGGCTCATCAGTGGCCTCATCTCCCCTGTGCCAGTGCCCCGTGCCATGCTCCTGCCCGGCCAGGCCCTGCTGGGTGACACTGCAGCACCTTCAGGTAACGTTTGCTCAGGGCTCAGCACCCTTTCCTGGGCCATCCTCCTGGCTCAGCACCCGCAGGGTGGAGTGGGCAGCATGGCACCCATGGTGCGGGCCCCTTAGTGTGGGGTGGGACCTATGGGTGCCAGGCTCGTGGCAGGGGCACCCTGGTGTGGGGCAGGACCCGTGGGTGCCAGGCTCGTGGCAGGGGCACCCTGGTGTGGGGCAGGACCCGTGGGTGCCAGGCTCGTGGCAGGGGTGGGGTGGGCCGAGGCCCTGTGGGAGGTGTGGGGCACAGGGGGAGGGATGGGAGCATTGGTGGGGTGGGGGGGGGTCTCCTTAGGGCTGGGTTATTCAGCAGCAGCTTCTGGCAGGCACCATCTGCTCCCGGCGGTGGCTCAGCCTGGAGGGGCTGCGGTGGCCCTGGTCCTGCTGCCACAGCTGGGCTGCCACCAGGGCTGGCACCCAGGGAAGGGTTTGCACCCTCTGGGTCATGCAGTGGGTGCCAGGCTTGGCGCTCAGCCCCAGCCAGGATCGGGCTCTTTGCCACAGAGGGGCAAGTGCTGCCCCAACCTGGGCTGGGGCTCTGGAACCCTCACCCGGAGCAGGACTGAGGCTTTTCCTCTGCACCCCCCGGCAGCACCTTCACCCCCTCGGCTTTTAATTAAACCACTTGATGAGCTGTTTCAGGAGAGCTCAGCACCCCCGAGCTCCTGCTGCAGGAGAGGTGACAGCCACGGGGACATCCCTGGGCCCATGTCTGCATCCTGCCTGAGGACCAGAGCGCTTGCCAGGCCGGGAGCTTGCTGCTCTCCATTGATAATTGCCAGGTTTTAATTACTCGGCGGCCAAATGACCTTTTACATCTGCCAGCGAGGCCAGGAAACATCTCCCCGAGGGCGAGCAGCAGACGTGCAGCGGGGGACAGGAGGGGAGCAGGGGACAGGAGGGGACTGCCACAGCCACCGGCTTCACCGAACACACAGGGGATGGGGACAAAACAAGGGGATGAGGAGCTGGAGGATGAATATGGGGATCCCTGGACCTCATGTCCCCAGCACCCCCGGGACAGACCCGGTGTCTGCATCCGGGCAGGGTGCAGCATCCCTGGGGCAGAGCCACGACCACCTCCCCCCAGCCTCCAGCCCAGCCTCCAGAGGGTCCCTTGCACCCTGCCATCCCTTTGCTCCCCCCGCAGCACCCACAGCCCACTCCTTTTTCTTTTCTTTTTTTTTTTTTTTTTTTTTTTTTTTCCTACATATAAACCCAGCTTTTAATAAGGCAAACCTCCCTTGTGCCAAGCTGGGAGAGCAGCCCATGAACCAGGCAGGGCTCCTGCCCGCACCTCGTGGAAAAAAATCCCTTCTCCTGGCGATAATTACTGCAAAGTTCAGTGCAGAGAGAGACGGGGGGGTGGGGGGGGCGGGAGCTGGGGGGATGGTGGTTGGTAGGGGGGGGATGTATTAAAATGCATGTGCACAGCTTGGGCCTTGCAGCAGATGTTGGCATAATTAGAGAGGAAAAAATTATGAAATTAATTTGTGGTTGAATGTAAATTTCGACTTTTTTTTTTTTTCTTTTTTTTTGGGGGGGGGGGAGGTGGGGGGTTGGGGGAGGGAGGGAGGAGCCGTGCCTCTCACTGCCACCAGTACAGGTCCCTCCCCAGCACACACCCGCTGCCACCGGGACCCTGCTGGGGGGGCTGGGGGGGGGACACCCATCCCGAGGGAGGGAGACAAGGGGATGGGTCTGGCCTCGGGGGGGGGGGGGGGGGGCGTTTGGCAGCGCTGCTTCCGGGCTCCATCACAGAGGGGGTATGGAGAGGTGGGACATTGGCTACCAACCTAGAGAGATGGGCTACCAGCCTGGGGAGATGGGACAACCAGCACAAAGAGATGGGCTACCAGCCTGGGGAGATGGGCCACGAGACCAAAGAGCTGCTGTGCCAGCCCAGGGAGCTGGGCAACCTGTCCCTGGAAATGAAGAGGCAAAAATTGGCGATTTGAGGGGAAAAAGTAAAAAGCAGAGCCCAGCCCTGGTCACGGTTGGTATTTCTGTTGACTCCCTCAAATCCTGATTTGCTGCCACGCTTGGTGGCACCGTGGGCTCAGGGGTGATGAGCTGGCACTTCCGAAGGAGAAGCAGGATTCTGGATGATGCTCCCAAAGGTGGGCATGAGCCTGCCCTGGGGCCCACAGAAGCTGCTGCCCGGCCAAGAACCCCCAAAAGGTGTCCCCAAAGCACAGCCCCGTGTGGGAGGGAGCTGCAGCCCCCAGCATCTCTGGGGATCCTGCTGCTTGTTCCCCCCAGCTCCACACTGGAGCTCCTCTGGGCAGCCCAAGTCACTGGGCCCCCCAGGATCTCGTGGTTTGGGCAATCACAAGATTATGGCAGCCCCTTCTTGGCTGTGGCCACCCTGTCCCTTCCCTCCTCTTCTTCAGGTGTTTCTCCAGAGCTGGCCCCATGTCCTGGGGGTCATTCCCACCTCCCAGTTAATCAGCATCCAGAGGGGGTGTGTTGTTAGGATTTATTGAGTGATGTGCTGGGGCTGACACGCTGGGCACTGGGGGGGGGGGAAAGAGAAGGAGGGGTCTCGGTGGCCCCTGCACCGGGCAGTGTGGGGATGCTCTGAGCATCACTGCTGGGGAGAAATAGGATGGAGAGACCCCAGCAGGGGTGCCCCCCCCGTGTCCCTTTGTCCTCCCCCCCCGCAGTGCTGAGCCGGGCAGGGGCAGCCTGGGCAGGGGCTGTTCCTGGTGCCCCTGTGCTCCTGGTGTGGCTCCATCTGCTCCCATCTGTTCCTGCCCGGGCTCGGAGGGACCAAATGTGGGTCGCGGCGAGCAGGGGTGACACGGCGTGGAGCAAGAAGGGAGCAGCTGAAACCCCCCCATCCCCACCCCCCCACCCCCCCAAAGGCAGCGGGTCCTGCCCGGGATTACCCAGCTGCTGCCAAGCTGGCAGAGGGACCGTCTCCTCCGAAAGGTTCCCTTCCAGGGGATTATGGATGATGCATCTGGAGCAGCACTCGCTCATCCAGGTTTGTGATTTATCTGAAAATCAAATTGCAGTAATCTCGCCTGCCATCTGGCCCCCGCCGACACGGCCCCGACCCTGCCTGGGAGTCTGCCTGCTCCAGCCTTGTCCCCTCCCCACGGCATCGTCCCCAAGCTGCCACAGGGGGAGGTTGTGGGGTCCCTGAGGGTGGCATGGGGCACCCTGGGTAGAAGGTGCTCCAAGAAAGAGTTTTTGGGATGGTGAGGGACATAGTAGGATGCTCCAAGGTCCCTGTGTCCCCACCCAGCAGATACTGGGATGCAGGTGGGACCTGGAGAGCTCAGCCCCTTGCAGGGATGTTCCAATGTCCCCACATGTCCACAGATGTCATCCCAGGTTGTTTCAGCCTCCCCATGTTCCACACATCCATGGATGCCAGGGTACTGCAGCATCCCTGCGTCCCCACTCCCCTGTGGATGCCAGGAAGCTCCAATGTCCCCATGTCCCACACATCCATGGATATCAGGATATTCCAGGATGCTCCAGCGTCCCCGTGTCCCCACAGCCCCCTGGATGCCAGGACTGGGGCAGGACCAGGACAAGCTGGCAGCAGGGATGTCCCAGGCCCATGGAGTGACAGGAAGGCAGGAGGAGGCAGGATCCATCCTTCCCCCCCAGGGGGGTCCCCCCCGGCGCTGCCCTCCCCAGCCCTGGTTCCCAGCTCATTAAGGCTCTCCCATTATTCTGACATTTGTGCGCGTCACGTAGCGGGAAGAAGTAATTTACTTAGAAGAAATTAAAAGTTCATTTTAATTGAGCGCACACTGCAGTATGCAAATGAGGGGCGCATTATGTACACTGATGCGGAGACAAAGGCTGCAATCAGCTGTTAACCCTCCGTGTGCCAGGCCTGCAGAGAGCCACAGCATCATGGAAGGCTTTGGGTTGGAAGGGACCTTAAAGCTCCCCCAGTGCCACCCCTGCCATGGTCAGGGACCCCTCCCCCAGCCCAGGGTGCTCCAAGCCCCATCCAACCTGGGCTGAGACACTGCCAGGGCTGGGGCAGCCACAGCTTCTTGGGGCAACCTGGGCACCCAGGGGCTCAGCACCTTCACAGGGAAGAATTTCTTCCCAGTGTCTCCTCTCAATGTCCCCTCTTGCAGGTCCCTCCAGGCCCCTCTCCAAAGTTCCTCCCCAGCTTTCCTGGAGCCCCTTCAGGGACTGGAAGGTGCTTAAGGTCTTCCTGAAGCCTTCTCCAAGCAATCCCATCTCTCTCAGCCTGGCTCCAGCCCTCAGATCATCTCCATGGCCTCCTCTGCCCTCACCCCAACAGCTCCGTGTTCTCCCTGTGTTGGGGACACAGAACTCCAGGTGAGCTCTCATGAGAGCAGAGTAGAAGCAGAGAAACACAAGGTATAGAAGATATATTGAATCCAGACCAGGCTGCCAGTGCTGGAGGTTGTCCCACAAATCCTTGGGATATGCTGGGATGGCTCCGTGGTGGGGCAGGGACATTCTGGGGGTGATTCAGACCTCGCAGGGAGCATGGATGAGATGAGGATGGAGCCACAAAGCTCCGATGAGATGAGGATAAAGCTCAAAATTTAGCTTGTCACACCTGCGACCCCAGGAATTCTTTGTTTAGGCTTTTCTCCATATTTTTTTTTTTAGGGGTCAGTTCACAGCTGTGATCTGACAGCCCGCTGCAGGAGACAGACAAATTACCCCCAACCTCTCCTGGAGACGCCCACAGACTCCCAGACAAAGGGAGGTGGTGGCAGGAGGAGGGGGCTGTAATGAGTTGTGGGTGCTCAGAGAGGCCACCTCCCCTCCCCCCCCTCCCCCCAGGCCTGTGGGTGCTGTGTGGGTGCATGATGTCTGCAGGAATTTGGTGTCATTTATTCTGTGGGAATTTGGTGTCATGTTCTGGGTTAGTGATGCTAAAAAACAGGGGGGGGATGGGGACAGAGCTGGGGACAGTCACACCCCCAGGTGTGCACAGAGGCAGGGGGGTGATGCTCTGGGGGAATCCCTGCCTGCAGCCTCCACTTTGCCAAAAAATAGCAGGGACAGACCCAAAATGGGACCCTGGCCCCTCCGGAGGAAGTGTCAATGGCACTTTTCACCCCAGGGCCATGCAAGGAGGTGAAGGTGAAGGTGGAGGTGAAGGTGGAGGTGGAGGTGAAGGTGAAGGTGGAGGTGGAGGTGAAGGTGAAGGTGGAGGTGGAGGTGAAGGTGGAGGTGAAGGTGGAGGTGGAGGTGAAGGTGAAGGTGGAGGTGGAGGTGAAGGTGAAGGTGAAGGTGAAGGTGGAGGGGCCAGCTCAGAACTTGCACTTCCACCTCAGCCACCCTTCACCTGCCCCGTGCCCCCAAGGCTGCAGCCCCAGCTCTCCCAGTTGGCTCCCAGTAACAAAGGCAAGCGGGGTGGTCCTGGGGAGGGTTTCATTGCCTCTGTGTAACCTTTGGGCCCCCTCCCACGTGCCGGGCACCCGGCTCAGCAGCTCCAGATGGCACCGGGGAAAGAGTTAAGTCCGCTGTGATCAACAGCAAGAAGCAAGTGGTAAACAATTTTTCTCTCCCTCTGCTAAATTAATATGCAAATCCCCACCCCCCACCCCCCTCCCCGAGCTCCCCCCCCCCAGTTCTTGCTTCGAAATTAGCGAGGTAGAATGCTTGGGCTAATTATGCATTCAAACGAGCAGGCTTCGTTAATGTGGCACTAAGAGGAGCCTGGAAAATGATTGTGAGGCGATGAAATTGAAATTGGAGCACGGCACTTGGAATGCATCTGGAGTCACTCTTGCGTGCCCCCCCCCCCCTCCTCTCCACCCCTGGCAGATGTAACCTGGCAGTGACCGGCAGCCCCCCCAGCACCCTGCCTGCCCACCCCCTGCAGCACCCACAGCACCCACAACAACACCACAGCACCCACAACGACACCCACAACCCCCTCCTCCTCCGCTTCCCTTTCTCCAGTCTCCCGGCCTGGGGATGGAGGGGTGGGATGTCCCGGAGCTGAGCACCCAGGGTGGGGTGGGGATGGGGCAGCCCCCCAGGACTGAGGGTGGGTGCTCTGGGTGAGCAGAGGAGCTCCTCGCTGGGTCCCCTGGGTGGTGCCACCAGCAGCCTCTGTGCTGCCAGGGGCTGGAGCAGGGCTGGAAGAAGGTTTCTTCTCTTCAGGATGAATCCTCACCCCCGAGGTGCCCAGCAGGGCCTGAGCATGGCTGGTAAAGCTCCACATGTCCTGGTGTTTGTGTGGAGAAACCTCTGGATGGACAAACCTGCTTTTCCTGGACCTATTCCTGGAGATGCCAAAACCCAACGGCTTTGGGAGGGTCACAGGGGGTGTTCTGTGTCCAACAGTTGTTGGTGCATCCCAGCGAGGACCAATGGCACATCCACCCTTGTCACATCCTGCCACCATCCCAGGACCGGTTCATCACAGGGCAGGGTGGCACAGGGACATCCTGGGCTGCTCCATGCAGCAGGACCTCATCCTGCCCCAGGAAGGTGGCACCCTGGGACCTGCAGAGGCAAACACAGGAAAAAGAAGACAAACACTGAGATGTTTTACACTGGGAGGTGTTTTATGGGACAACAGACACGGGGGTCTATGAAGGATTCATGGGTGAACCACCCTGGGGTGTCACCAGTCCCAGTCAGCTCCCTGCTCCCTGCAGGGGTTTGGGCTCTGCTGTGGAAGGGCTGAACCCATTTTTTTTCCACCCCAAAGGCATGGAATTTGCCCAACCTACAGGAATTTTCTCCCTGCACACTGGGGCAGGGGGAAGGAAGAGGGATGCTCTGGAGGAGCTGTGTCAGTCATCAGGGAGGATCTGCTCAACTGCCAGGAATAAACAGAAAAAATAAATAGAGGGGGAGATGAATGGGACCCAGAAAAGGAGGGAAAGGGACTGGGGAGCAGCGAGGATGCTGAGCCTGGAGTCCCTTGGAATGGGGTGGGATGCAAAGGCACCCTTAGGTCCAGAGGGGTGCTGAGCACCCTGGAGGGATGCTGAGGATCTCGGAGGGATGCTGAGCACCCTGGAAGGAAACGGATTATCCCAGCTGGATGCTGAGCATTCCTAAGGACACACTGGGGCTCCCAGGACGCAGCCTGCCCTCCGGGTTCCAGCCGGGCAAGGCCGGGGGGGGGGGCAACCCCGGGACCCGCAGTAGCCAGCTGGGCTGGGCAGGTTGCCCCGGGGCCGGGGCTGGTGTGGGGCCGGGGCTGTTTCCCTTCACCCCCCCTCCCCATTTCCCATCTCTCCGGTAATTTTTCCCTCTGACTGTGATGCATAGCACTGCTCACTCGGCACGCTGCCATCCATTCCAGCACAGCTGCCGCTCGCTCCCTCAAGGCATTTCGCTAATACTCAGCTTCAGAGCCTCTCAGCAAATTAACATCATTTGTTCTGCAGAACATGTTTGATTTCCACACTACACGCATAGCTTATTACTCCAGCAGCAACTCGGGGCTGCGGGGAGGCGGTGCCGGCGGGCACAGCTCCCCCTGAGCCTCCTGCCCTGTCCCCGGGCAGCGTGGCACGGTCCCCTCTGTCCCCTCTGTCCCCTCTGTCCCCTCTGGCCCCTCTGGCCCCTCTGTCCCCTCTGTCCCCTCTGTCCCCTCTGTCCCCTCTGTCCCCTCTGGCCCCTCTGTCCCCTCTGTCCCCCCGTGCTGCTGTGCCTGGCGCGGGCTGGAGCTGCAGGTGGTTCCGATGGGTTCGGGGATGCTCCGGTGATGGGAGGTGGGGGGGTGACAGGGTGCTGGCCCCTCCTGTGTCACCTCCCGCACCCCCCGGGCTGATGTCACACCCTGGTGCGAGGGGATGTTCCCACCTTTAGGGACACGTGTGGGGCGGTGGTGACAAAGGGCCCCGGGGGGGCAGAACTGGAGAGTTGGGTGCTCGGACCTGCACCCCAGCACCTCCCTGCTGCCCCCTCCCCCACAGACACCCCATGCAGACCTCAGGTTATCAGTGGCAAAATAATGCCTCTGGAGCTTCAGCTGATGATCCCTGGACGAGGAGGAGGAAGAAGCAGGAGTGCCAGGCACCCACGGGCTTGCTGAAGGCAAAGAGACCCTGACCCCCAGCCCACCACGGCCACAGGGCTGGGGCTGGCAGGATGTGTCCCCCCCGGGGACCCCGTGACAGGAGAGGTGGCTCAGAGCCTCCAGCAGCCACAGCAGGCAGGGTGTCAGGATCCAGGCAGGGTGTCAGGATCCAGGCAGGGTGTCAGGATCCAGGCAGGGTGTCTGTCAGGATCCAGGCAGGGTGTCAGGATCCAGGCAGGGTGTCAGGATCCAGGCAGGGTGTTTGTCAGGATCCAGGCAGGGTGTTAGGATCCAGGCAGGGTGTCTGTCAGGATCCAGGCAGGGTGTTAGGATCCAGGCAGGGTGTCAGGATCCAGGCAGGGTGTTAGGATCCAGGCAGGGTGTCAGGATCCAGGCAGGGTGTCAGGATCCAGGCAGGGTGTTAGGATCCAGGCAGGGTGTCTGTCAGGATCCAGGCAGGGTGTCTGTCAGGATCCAGGCAGGGTGTCAGGATCCAGGCAGGGTGTCTGTCAGGATCCAGGCAGGGTGTTAGGATCCAGGCAGGGTGTCAGGATCCAGGCAGGGTGTTAGGATCCAGGCAGGGTGTCTGTCAGGATCCAGGCAGGGTGTTAGGATCCAGGCAGGGTGTCTGTCAGGATCCAGGCAGGGTGTTAGGATCCAGGCAGGGTGTCAGGATCCAGGCAGGGTGTCAGGATCCAGGCAGGGTGTCTGTCAGGATCCAGGCAGGGTGTCAGGATCCAGGCAGGGTGTCTGTCAGGATCCAGGCAGGGTGTTCTGCCCCCACCCAACAAACCCCAGCCCCCCCACTGGTGATAGTATCAACTCTTTCTCTTTGATTAAGGTTATTTAAGCTTTTTACCGAAACATAAAACCTGATTGTTTGCATAAACAACCTAATTGGATTGCAGTGCTCAGCATGGCTAATGCTCAGGCCTGGCTGGCAGCCGCTGGCAGCACCGGGGTCCCACCAGCAAACCGGGCTGGTTCTGGCAGGGCATGGGGGAGACAGCTCCGTGCAGGGCTGTGCACCCACCCCACACCCCCCAGAGACACACGTGGGCCCAGCCTTGGGGGGGGGGACAGCCACTGGTGTCCCCAGCACCCGCGGTGATGCCCGGCTGTGAGGGGAGAGGCGATGAAGGCCCAGCTCTGGGATGGCTGTGGGGAGGAGGAGGAAGAAGGAGGAGTGGGATGAAGAAGCAGGGAGCCGGGAGCTTTGCAGGAATGCTGCCGGCAGGGTGTTTCCATGGCAGGGAGCTGCAGAAGGCTTTCATGGCAAAAAAAAAGCGGAGAGGCTCCATGAATATTTCATTAGGAAAGCAATGTGGTGTGCTGCAGAGAACATCTGGCTGGAGTCCCTGGAGACCCTTGCCTTGTGCAGGAAGCAGGAACTGTGAAATATGGAGGAAAACGAGGGAGAGGGGGAGTTGGAGGGGGGGGGGAGCATCCCACACGGCCCAGGGAGTGTTCCTGCCCCGTGACGGGCAGGTGTGAGGCTGCATCCTCCCAGGAAGGATTTCTGATGGGGGGTTGCAGGAGGCAGGGGCTTTTTCTGATCCTTCTGCAAGGGCTGCTTTGGGCACTGGTCTGTCCCTCACAAGCAGGGTGCTGCCTTTCATCCCAGTATCTGATAGAGAAATGGGCAGAGCTGCTCCTCCAGCTGGGAGGTGGAGGGTGGGAGCCTGCCCAGCAGTGCCTGAGAGTGGGATGGGATGAGGTGGGATGGGGTAGATGGGATGGGATGGGATGAGATGGTGGCTTTGAGACATCAAGGTTGCTGCTGGGCACATCCTGGGTCCCTCGGGGGTGCAGAGCAGCAGGCAGCACCCAGGGCTGTGCATGGGCTCAGCATTGCCAGCATCTCTCTTTCCTTTTGATGTTGGCTCCTTCCCCTGGTGCTGGCCAGGTTTGGTGCTTGGGGCCTGGCCAGAGCCCTTCTCCTTCACGTGGTGCTGGTGAAGCTGTGAGGCCACAGTGCTCCCAGCACCCCCGTGTCTGCTGCTGGCTCCAGGATTGCTCCCACACCATGGGGTGAGCAGCACCCAGGCTGGTGTGCTACCAGGCTCTGCCCTGCACCCATCATCCCCCTCCCCAGAGCCCCCAGCACCCACCTGCAGCCCCAGCCCCCTCAGCCAGCACCCTGTGGCCATCACAGACACCACGTGGCTCGTGGCCACGGGACCATGAGCTTCCCAGCACCTCTCCCAGTGCCTTTTAACTCTCTCCTTCCTTCTCTTCCTCTCCAGCATGGCGGTGGGTGCACTGCCCACCCTCCCCTTCCCCCTTTTCACCCATCCCCAGGCTGGGCTGTGCCATCGCCCCGGTGTGGAAGCAGGGGCCGGGTCCCAGCCCTGTTTTGGTTCTTTGGTGACACTTTGGATCACTTTGGCTCCTCCACAGCCGCCCACCACCCCGTGCAGCTCCCGTCAGACAAAGCCCAACCAGACAAAGCCACAGCTTCCCTCCCAGCCTTTGTGGCCAGAAAAAAGATGCCAAATCCCCTTTCCCAGCCACCATCCCAGCCCGGCTGGCACTCAGACCCCGTGCCAGGCAGCGGCTGCGGGCAGCCAAGGGTCTGGCAGTGCCAGGAGCAGGAGGGTGATGGGATGGCCGGGGAGGCCGAGGGCAGCTGGCGGGGTGAGCATCCCCAGCAGCAGCAGACACATGCACACACAGCCCTGAAAACGAAGGCAAATACCTCTTCTCCTCTCTGGCTCCTCTGGCTGCCCCGGCCACGCTGTCTCTGCCACGCTGCCCATCCTCCACGTGTCCCACGCCGGGACGGGGGCTGCCAGACCCTCCTCTCCACCACCAGCAGGTTTTGGCCCCGTGCTGCCTGCTGTCCTTCTGTCAGCCTCGCTGCTCCAGCCATGGCACGTGTCCATCATATATATATATATATATATTTAATATCTCTATCCCTCTCCATCCTTCCTGCAGCCTTCGCCAGCGGTGGCTGCGGCGCTGCCTGCGGTGCCAGCTCGCGGGGGGAAGTTGGCAGCGAACACGGCTCAGGGATGGATCCTCCCGCAGCTGACGGAGCCCTTGCCAGGAGAGCAGGCAGAACCTTCTGCCAGCCACCAGCCTTGGCACAGGGGGCCGGGGGGCCGCGGGGGGCTGCCGAGGTTTGGCAGCCCAATCCTGGCACCGGGTGGCCCAGCCGGCGCGGCGGCTCCGCTGCCAAATGCCAGGAGAGGGGGAGGAAAAGGGGAAAGCGGCGGCGAGAGGAGCTGGCATGGCCAGGGAGACCCTTCCCCTCGCCAGGGGTGATGCCTTTGTCCCTCGGTGGAGGGCGTGGGGTGGGGATGCTCAGCCCTGTCTGTCCCCACTCGTGTCCCCAGCCCGGCCACCAGAACCCATCCTGAGGATGCTGAGCTCCGCCACAGCCCGGCTCGGCGATGCTGCGTGGCAAACACGGCTCCCCCAGACACACCTCTTACCCAGCATCCGTCTGCTGCCTTGCAGGACCTGGGAAATTGGGAAGGGGAGAGGGGAGGAGGGACTTCTGGCGATGGGGTGGGTGGTTTTGGGGTGCTCCCCCAGCTGCCCACCACCCCGCCCGCCCGCCTTGGCCTCGTGTCCCCAGCCCAGGCTGGAGGTGCAGTGGTGCCATGGCTGTGCCTGGGCAGCCACCAGCACTGCAGCCCTCCTGTCTCACTGCTTTTCCTCCCCCAAATTTCTGTTCTTGGTGTCTCTTTGAAGGGAGAAGCAGGAGTGTGGCTTGAGCCCAGGTGCTCCTGGTGATGGTGCCCCAGGAGGGTCCCCGAGGCCAAGGGACAGGGGTGGGGACGGCCAGGCAGGAGGCAGGGGACATGCTGCCACCCAAAATAAGGCATTTATTGGAGTCCTGTTCAGCGGGAGCTGCTGGGGATGCCCTTTGCCCAGCCCCATGGCACAACCCGGCAGGCTGGAGCACTGGGAGCACTGGGAGCACTGGGAGCACAGGCCAAGGTGACAGCCCAGAGGGACACTCCTGCCACCACCATTTCACAGGTCACCTCCTGACTGGGGATGCAGTTCACGGGCTTTTCAGGAACCGCCGGGAGCTTTCTATGGGGCAGGATGGGGCTCGCTGTGTGTGTGTCCCAGCAGTGTCCCCATGCAGCACCCGGTGTCCCCACGCGGTGGCACTTCCCGGCCCCAGGGCCACCGGCTGGGGCTCCAGCAGCTCCCGGGCCGGCGGTGCCGGTGTCCGCAGCAGGAGAGCCCCGGGGGGGGTTCCGGGGTGCCCCCTCCCCAGGTGGCCGGTGTCAGAGGTGCGGCTGCCATCTCCCCGGCCACATCTCCTCTCCTCTCCTCTCCTCTCCTCTCCTCTCCTCTCCTCTCCTCTCCTCTCCTCTCCTCTCCTCTCCTCTCCTCTCCTCTCCTCTCCTCTCCTCTCCTCTCCTCTCCTCTCCTCTCCTCTCCTCTCCTCTCCTCTCCTCTCCTCTCCTCTCCTCTCCTCTCCTCTCCTCTCCTCTCCTCTCCTCTCCTCTCCTCTCCTCTCCTCTCCTCTCCTCTCCTCTCCTCTCCTCTCCTCTCCTCTCCTCTCCTCTCCTCTCCTCTCCTCTCCTCTCCTCTCCTCTCCTCTCCTCTCCTCTCCTCTCCTCTCCTCTCCTCTCCTCTCCTCTCCTCTCCTCTCCTCTCCTCTCCTCTCCTCTCCTCTCCTCTCCTCTCCTCTCCTCTCCTCTCCTCTCCTCTCCTCTCCTCTCCTCTCCTCTCCTCTCCTCTCCTCTCCTCTCCTCTCCTCTCCTCTCCTCTCCTCTCCTCTCCTCTCCTCTCCTCTCCTCTCCTCTCCTCTCCTCTCCTCTCCTCTCCTCTCCTCTCCTCTCCTCTCCTCTCCTCTCCTCTCCTCTCCTCTCCTCTCCTCTCCTCTCCTCTCCTCTCCTCTCCTCTCCTCTCCTCTCCTCTCCTCTCCTCTCCTCCCGGCGGAATTCCCCACAGCTTTGGGGACCTCGGGGACATTCCACCTTTCCCTTCCCCTCCCCACCGGAGCAGGGGACGCTCCCGGTTCCGCTTCAGGCCGAGCGGCTCCGAGCTGCTCCCACCCCCCCGGGGAGCCCCGACGGAGACCCCAGCCCCCCGGGAAGCCCTGGGGGACACAGAGGGGTCCCCTGCCACCCCTGGGGCAGAGGGGGGGGTGACAGGAGCCTGTCCCCTGCCTGCTCCCTCCTGGCCCGGCACCGCAGGGGTTAACCCCCCGGGCTTTGGGTAATGGGGGTTCTGACCCGGTCCGGTGCCCCGGGGGGCAGGGAGGGGAGCGGAGTGGGGGGGGTCAGGGGGTAGGAGGGGCCCGGGCAGGGGATTAGGCACCGGCAGATGGGTGCAGATGACAGATTTGGTGTTTCCCGCTCCCTCCCTCTTGTTTCCCTCCGTCCCTCCGGCACGGGCTCTGTCACTGTCCCCTTTTCACTGGGGACACAGTGCCCCCAGCGCTGGGGTGACACGGGGGGGCTGGGCGGGCAGCACCGTGGTGGCAGTCCCCGATGTCCCCATCCCACCGCGGAGCCACCAGCACCCGCTGCACCTTGAGGCCCCATCACACCCCCCCGCCCCTCACCCCCCCCTCATTTCTTGCCTTTTAATTTTTTAATAAAGGGGTAGGGGGGGGATCCGTGGGTGGGCACTTGGGTCCCCGCTCCCTGAGTGTTTTTCTCCCAGGTCTGGTGACACACCTGAGCTGCCACCACCGGCACAACGGGACACTCAGCCTGTGTCCGTCACCAGCAAACCAGGGGATGGCCGGGGGGGGTGAGGGGGTCAGGGTGCTGCCGGTGGCTGCGGCTGAGCAGCATCTCAGGGGACGTGGCCATCTCCAGATGGTGATGGGGACAGGGTGCCAGGGGACAGGGCAGCAGAGGGTGGCTGGGGGTGGACATCTGCTGTGCAGGCAGCCAGCTGGAACCACAGCCATGGCAGGTGGGGGGAACACGGCCCTGTCACCCCCCCTGCCACCATCAGGGTGACTGAAGCCCTGTCACCCCCCTGCCACCATCAGGGTGACTGAAGCCCTGTCACCCCCCGGCAGGGCAGGGGTCCCGACAGAAGCCAGAGGGACAGAAGAGCATCTGTGGCTGTCACAGCCTTGTGTGTGTGTGTGTGTCCAGGCACCCTGACCCCACCTGGATGAAAGGGGGACAATGGCACCCTGATGGCATCAGAGACCCCCCCCCCTGCTCCCCCCCAGCCCCCAGGGGGTTAACCCTTGCAGCATGTGGGGTGTGAGGGGCCCTCGGGCTCTGCATGGGGCAGGTGTGACATGGGGAGGGCTGCACCGGGGAGCTGTGCAACAGCCGTGCAAGGGGAGTTGTGCAACAGTTGTGCAACGGGTTTGGGGCTTCAATCCCCATAAAAAGGGTGCGGGGCGGGCGGAACGTTTGGCCGCGGGGCCGTGTTTCTACCGGAGCTCGTTCCGGGACGGACCGGTCCGCCGGGGCGCGGGGCCGCCCTCAGGTGAGGCCTCGGCGGGGCTGGGGGAGGCGGCAGCGGGGCGGGAGGGCCCGGCCTGTCCCCGAGTGTCCCCTTGTGTCCCCCGAGTGTCCCCAGCCTGTCCCCGTGTGTCCCTAAAGCGGCCAAACCGTGGGGCTGTCCCCGGGCTCTGCTCCCCAGCGGGACCCCCTGGCTTGGTGCCGGCGGGGAGGGGGGGGTGTGGGGGTGTCGGGGTTAATTGGTGGCGTTAATTAAAAATGTCGTAAATGGCGTCAGGCTGCGGAGGAGGGGAGTGGGGAGGCTTGGCTGGGGCTCCGGGCTGGTCCCTGGGGATGGGGGGGTGGGGGGATCACCCCGGGAACTGAGGGGACTCCGGGGGGATCCTGGGGGGATCCCAAGGCCAGGGGGTTCCTCCTGCTCCTCCTCCTCCTCCTGCTCCTCCTGCTCTGGGGTTTGGTGGAGAGCTGGGGGTGGGATCCTGGCTAGGAGGAAGGGAGAAGGGGCAGGGGGATGCAGGGGGTGCAGGTGAGGAGTAGGGGGTGCAGGGGGTGCAGGCTCCTGGCTCCAGCAGGGCTCAGGGCTCAGTGCTGGGCTGAGCTGCTCAGCCCCTTCCCTGCCTGCTGTTGGGAAGGTGAGGGCTGGGGTTGCTCTGCCAGGGCAGCAAACACTGCACTGCCATCATCTCCCAAGGCCCCCCCGGTGACAAAATCTGTCTCTGGTGACCCAAGCCCTGTCAGAACACACCGGTTCTCCCAAAGCCATGGGCAGGGAAAGGCCCCTGGGGTCACTTTGCCCTGTTCCAAATATCTGCAGGTCTGTACACACCCGGGCAGCACCAGCCCTGAACCCCCAGGCCTGGCTGAGGGTGCTCCAGGTTTTTGTTCCATTCAGTCCAGGCTGATGCAGTGGTGCAAAGGGGATAATGGGATTTTTGGAAGCAGCTTTCAGCAGCTCCCACCTGCTCCGGAGCACTTTGGGGAGCAGTGGGTACACCAGGGACAGGTGGAAGTGCTGGCCTGGAGCAGGGGGTGATTCTGGCAAACAATCACCTCTAATTAATGCCCCTCTTATCATCTGGGGCAGTAACACCTCACCAGAGAGCCAAACCTGGGAACTTGGGTTTCAGCTATGGGTGGTGCTCTGCCTTTATTTGACATTTGAGTCTCTCCAGAGCAGTGGGAAGATGTCACACAGGCTCTGTCCTGACCTTTTTTGGGTTTTTTCCACCCCGCTGGTCACGAGTGCAAATCCCTCACCACCCTCAGGGTTTGGAGCATCCCCACCTCCCAGGTGCTTCCGTGCAGGGAAAAAACAAATTGAGAAAAGACAAATTGAGGTCGAAATGCAAAAGAAAAAAGATGTGAAGCCCACATCTGGCTGGAGAAATGCTCTGAAGTGTGTGTGTGTGTGTGAGGGGCTCTGGGGGTTCCCAGCTGTGGCTGTGCAGAAACAAACACTTGGTGCTGTCAGGGGGGGTCTGAGCAGCCTCTGCTCTTCCCTGAGGAGCTGCCAGTTCTCCAGATCCTTTTTCTTTCAGCTCCTCCCCATGGTGGGAAGCTGAGCTGGGAGGCTGCTGGGAGCTGAGCCTCTCCACTAATAAGCATTTATCAAAAACCTGCTGGAAAATGAAGTCATTATTGCTGGCATCAAGGAAGTGTCACGTTCCCAGGTAGGGAATGAGGGGCTGACTCCCTCTGGCCACCTCCTCGTCTTGGGGTCTCCCTGGGGACCCTGCAGTGGGGGTTTAATCACAGCCATTAGCTGGGCTGGGCAGCAAACCCCTTCTCCTTCTGCCCCAGCTGCTGCTTCCCTGCCTGGGTCTCTCTGGGTGTTGGTCTCTGCCTGGAGAGGTGTTTGTTCCTGCTGAGCTTCCAGCTGCAGCTCTGGACAGGGAGGGCTCAGGATTCCTCCAGGCCATCCCCTCACTCCTCTCAGCTGATCTCTTCCTCCTCTCATCTTCTGCAGTCTTCCCTGTGAAGCATTCCCACAAGCCAAAAGAGCAAATTTTGGGTACTCCTTCACAGTTCCCACAGGTTTTTTGGTTTTTGGTTTGGTTTTTGTTTTGTTTTGTTTGTTTTTTTTTTCCCCCAGACTTCTCTAAGTGGAAAAGTTGATGTCATCTCAGTGCCTGAGCACACAGCTGGAATGAGGCATGGCTGTGCCAGCCAGTGCTCTTCCTCTGCAGCCTTTAATGTCCCTGCTGCTCCTTGCTGCCCCTGCTTGGGGTTTTTCCTGGGGTGAAGCAGTTGTGTTGGGCTCAGGTCAAGCTCTGGGTGACTCCTGGTGCTTGTCCCCGTGCTCTGCCCAGCTCTGGCTGCTCCCAGGCTGGCAATTCCAGCTGTGTTTTAGCAGCCCCATAGGTCAGGGGCTGTGAGGCCATCGCTTCCCTCTCACTGTTTGGAGCTGCTGGGCATGGGGAGGGCTCTGGCTGCCCCTGGTGCTTTGGGAGCTGCTGAGCCACTCCTCTGTCACCTAGGGAAGCTTTGGAGCTGATGGATGAGCTGTAGCTCAAAGGAAAGCTGACCCGGGAGGGAATCCTCCAGTGGGCTGAACCTGAGGGGGCTTGGGTTTCACCTCAGGCTCTGTGCTGCCCACCCCGGAGCTCAGAGGTGAAAAAACCTGCAGGGGGAGAGCCAGGTGCTCTTGTAATTCTTGAATTTCTTTCAGTGCTGGCCCTGTGGAGTTAGGGTGACACCTGAAGCAGCCACTGCTTTGTGTCCTGGTAGCACTGAGGGGTGGGGAGTCTTTCAGGCTGTTTGTGGGGCTGGGCAGGGGCTTTGGCTCCTTTCCCACCCAGGCAGGGACGGGCGCTGGGGACGCAGCACTCTGAGGCAGAAACATAAATAATACAGTGGGTGTTATTCAGATGAAGGCTGCCACTTCTCCTCTGGGGGAATAAGCCCCTGGGTAATTGCTGTGCTTACTTATCTGTTCCTCTCATTGCTTTCTGCAGAACCACTTGGAAGGCAGCAGTGCTGGCAGGATGATGGGCTCCCTCCTCTTCCTCCACGCAAACCGACCCCTTCGGTGCCTCGCCCGGGATTTGCACCCTTGCAGATGGGAGTTGTGTGGGCAGAGGAAGGGGTTTGGCTGTCCCCACAGGGCTCTGCGAACTGCCCAGGAAGCCTACAGCAGTGACATTACCCCTGTCTTCACCAGGGCTTTGGCTTTTGGGGAGAAAATTGCCATTGTTGACCAAAATGGTGAGCACACGTACAGGGACCTGCTCAGCAGGAGCCTGCGCTTGTCCCGGGAGATCTGCAGAGCTCTGGGGTGCTCCAGCAGGGACTTGAAGGAGGAGAGGATCTCCTTTTTGTGTCCCAACGATGCCTCCTACGTGGTGGCCCAGTGGGCTTCCTGGATGAGTGGGGGCATAGCTGTGCCCCTGTACAAGAAGCACCCGGTGCCAGAACTGGAGTACGTGATGCAGGATTCCCAGAGTGCTCTGCTCATTGCAGCTGAGGAATACCTGGAGAAAATATCCCCTAGTGCTGAGAAGCTGGGAATCCCACTTCTGCCCCTCCTTAGGTCTCCTAGTGATGGGTCCTTGAGTCAGGCAGCAGTGGAAGAGGGTCCCTTGACCACCTGCTCCTCGTGGAGAGACAGAGGAGCCATGATCATCTACACCAGTGGGACAACAGGAAGGCCAAAGGGTGTCCTTAGCACCCATGAGAACGTTCAAGCTGTGGTGAGTGCTGCTTTCCCTCTGCAATACTCGTGCCAGCTCACTGAGGTCTTGTCCCTCAGAGGAGAATTGGGGTTGCAAACACCAAAGCACAACATGTTTACCACAACTAATTTCCTACGCAGAGCTTTGGGGCTTGAAAATCCTCCCCACTTCCAAGGTGAACCCCCAGGAGAGTGAGGCTCCTAACCCTTGTCCTTTTGGTGTTGCTGCAGCCAGGGGCAGGTGGCCTCCTCCCCTTACTCTGGAAAGCAGAAGGGGTGAGACCAGTCATAAAAAGCTGCTCTCCTTTGCAGGTGGCTTTTCCTCACTGTGACCAGGGAAGAATCTTTGCCACTGGTTGGAACATGAGGTAGCCCAGTGCTGTGGGAAGCCTGTGCATTATTCACTTATCTAATATCCCCTCCACCCATTAGCTCTCTGAGCCAAAAGGAATTGAGGTTTGTGCCTGCTGACTCCCTCCCCAGTTGGCTACCTGCTGGGCAACCAACAGACTCGTGCCCCTGGGGAAAAAAGGGCAGGGAATGCATCCAGCCTCACCAACACTTCCCAGAGCTTTTGCTCTTCTGGGTGCTCAGAATCTGCTGTGTGGGGAATGAGATGAAAGCCTTGATGGATCGAGCCAGGGCTTGGCTATCTTGGGCAAAGAATCCCTTGCAAGTATGTTGATCATTTGGGAGGAGGCCTGAGTGTTGTCACTCTGCTGTGCAGAAAGCCTAAAGCCTGCTCCCTGCCCTGGGGAAGAGGGCTGTGAATGGCGTGCCTGAATTCCATGGTTCAGATGTTTTGGGTGCTTTGTTTTGTTTTTTTTATTTGTTTTTATTTTTAGATGTCTGGAAATAAGCTTTCCAGCTGCTGATGCTGGGCTCTGAAGTGCACTGTTCACCCAGAAGTCTGAGGTTTAAAGCTTTAGATAATTATCCCTTCATTTTTTAGAATTTTTTTCATATTTTAGTATTTTAGAAACTTGATACAGTAATATTTTTTGCACTAACCTGAAGCCTGCTTTCTGTTTGTCACAGTGATTTCATGCTCTTACTCACTGTCCCTTACAGGTGGCAGAAATCCAACATCATCAGTGTCCAAACTATATCAACAAGAGTCTTGGGAAAATTAGGGGTTTTTTTTATTACTATTTTTGCCAGCTCTGCCTGTGCTGATAATTCTGCAGTCTCTGCTTGGAATTGGTGTTAACTGTTTACTTCTCATAACGAGGGGGGACTTTGCTGATGTGTACCAAGACACTTCCAGGCAAGGTGCAGGAGGTGTTCCCCTTGTATTATGCTGTTGTGGTGGGAATTTTGCTAGTGCTGACCCTAGAGAAAGCTTTTTAAATTTTGTACCCAAGTTGAGGTTTGGGATTTCTGCTGCCAGCTCTGCCCAGGACATGCAGGACCCGTGTGCCTGGGGCTGGCTGAGCACTGAGTCTTTCCTCCTGCCCTAACCTTGAGTTTTCTTCTGCAGACCACGGGGTTGGTTGAAAAATGGGAGTGGAAGAAGGAGGATGTTATTCTGCACGTGCTGCCTTTGCATCATGTCCACGGGGTGATCAATAAGCTCCTCTGCCCTCTCTGGGTGGGAGCCACGTGCATCATGTTCCCCGAATTCAGCGCACAGATGGTGAGCCTTGGGGGGGGTGGGGTGGGGATTGTCTTTGAAATTCAGCAGCCAGACCCCATGTGCTGTAATTAGAGTGACTCTGGATACAAGTTCTTAGAGAATTCCAGGCAGCTCAGCCACTGCCTGCACACAGTTTGCAAACTGGCTGTTAAAAACCAGGCTTTCAGCTGGACACACAGTCTGGGGCAGACGTGCTCTTTGGGAGGCTACAGCTTGTTTAAGTGTGACAGAGGGAACTATAAGGTTACACTGCCCTTCCTCCTGATGTAGAGGGTCTCTGGCTGGAGGTGGGATCTTCTGAGTACCCACTGAGAGCCTCTGCTCCCAGAATTAAGGGTTGTTAATTTTCTAGTACCTGGGAAGGTGGGAATATTGGGTTTTTCTCTCGCATGTTAGCTCTGTGCTGCCTGGTGGGTAGCTTGTGTTTAGTAGTTTGTGTTTTCCCCACCAATCCATTGTCCTCAAGTGTTTTGTATTCCATTACATGACACACCACAGGCTTTGGAGTTGCTCGCAGCCCTGGTAAGGACAATTTTGGTGATTATCACTTGCATGGAAACATTGCTCTTCCTCTGTGGAGCAACAAACGTTAACAGATCTGTGGGTTCAGGCTCAGCAATGTGGGAGAGAGTTTGCAAATGGAGAGCTTCTTGCAGGAAAGATGGCAGGAGGAAAAACCTTCCTTGAATGCAGCAGAAACACACTTAGAATACTGTTTTATTGCTGAGAAGCCAATCCCAGCACTCTGCTTCTCTTGTGTTCCTTTGCCACTGTGGCAGACAGCCAACCCAGAACCAAGGAAAGGGCCTAGAACCAAGGCAGCCAGCAGGAAGTTCCCACAGTTACTGGTCCCTGGGATCCAGCACCATTTGTCAACCTGTCTCCCAGAGTTGTGGGTGGTGTGAGAGACTGTTGGAGACTGCAGTGTCCCTGGGAAGGGAGCAATTGGGTTTGCAGGTGCTGGTGCCACCTCGTAGCAGAAAGGAAATGTTGTTGGTACAGAACTGCTTGGGAATGTGAAAAGAGCCTGGACTTTGGAACTGAAGAGGGTGTTTTACCCACTTGTGCTTGTTCACATGCTGGGTGAACTTGTCACACTGAAAGGACAAAGTGCAAAGGGGTGGGATACACCCAGAAGCCTTTGGCTGTTCTGCTGTCAGGCAAGGGTGAGCCTGGGCTCTTATCTGAGCCACTGCAGGACCCTGTGCCTCTTCACTGCTTATTTTTCTGCTTCTCAGAGGAGCAGCCACAGAAAGAGAACGCTTCCTTTCTTGTTTCAAGATGGCTCTGACACCTGAACACCGGGTTGCTGCCTGAGCACTGATCCCTTGCAGGGGGAGCAGCCCCAGAATCCCAGAAGGGCACCTCTGGATTTGTGTGTCCAGGGTAAGGTCCTGTGGTAGAAGAAGGCAGGGAAGTCCTCTGGCTGTAGCCCGTGCTCTCTCTTCCATGTTTCCTGCCAAATTGTCTTCCCCCACGTACAGGGTGTCACCCCAGGAGCTCAGGGTGCTGTAGGGATGTGTGTCCCACCAAAGGTGTCCAGCCCCGGTGATGCTGGGGAGGTGGCAGAATGACATGCTGGAAGCAAAGCCAAGCCCTCTGGAGGGCGCATTTCTCCACGTCCTGTGCCACTGCTGATTGATTGTCCCTTCTACCCTTGTGTTTCTTCTCTGCTCTCTCCCAACATCTGCAAATCAATGAGCTGAGGCTGAAGGGTGGGTTGAGGTTGGGAGAGCAGGACAGCCCCTCCTGCTGCCTCTGATCCCAGCTCTCCCCAGGACCTGACACCCAAGGGCACCTGGGGACAGTGCTGGAGGGCACCCACTTGACCCTGGAGGCTGAACTTGAACCAGGAGGTCAGCGTGGCAAGAGTGTTCTGTTCCCAAGGCTCTCAGGTGCACATTCAGGCTCTGAAGGACGTCATCTGCTTTTCTAGTTTGTTTGTTTTTTTTTTTTAAATTCCCTTTATTTTTCTGAGGGCCTCCCCTGGGAGCAGCAAGTGGTTTGATCAGCACTACAAAGCCAGGGCAAATCAGGCTTTCTGGTGGAGTTTAATGCAAGCAGCCTTGCAGTTCCAGCCTATTTTCACCAGCTGTTTGCAAAATGCCCTTTTGCTACTGAAATCAGCTTTCAGAAAAGCAGCAGTTTCAGTGGAGGATTTTGCAAAAGGAGCCCGAGTTGGGCTTGTGTGCTTCTTATTTTCTTTTTTTGTTTGTTTTTTTTTTTTTCCCTCCTCCCTTGGCTGCACCTTGAGAAAGCAGCCAATTATAGTGTGATATACAGAAACTGGAATGGCAGCTAAAACACTTGACAGGCTGATCAAAACAAGGCTAGGAACTTACTCCCAACCTGCTGCAGACATATTTAGCCTTGAGTGATCCTGGCAAGGGTTCAAGAGAAACCGCAGCAGCGTGCCCAATGTGTGTTTGGTTTCTAATCACTAACACTTCATTATACAAAATAAATACTTTATTATTACAGTTTATTAAATTACACAATTTGCGGCATGCCTTATAGTCACGGATGCAGATGCTGGTCTGGTTTTGGTGCTGGTTAATAACACACTTTTTTTTTCTTAGTTAGAAGATGTTTCAAGCCCTGGATCAGGGCTTGCTTGTCGTTCCCTGCAGAGCAGTGTTAGGAGGTGGCATCTTCTCAGCCCCTTTCCGTCTGCCTTTTGGTAGCTGTCCAAGGAAAGGTTAAAAATCCAGAGTGTGGAGTAACCCCAGTGTCCTGCCCAACATCCACACTCCCACTCCAGCAGCACCTGATGGCCGTGCCTGCCTGCGAGCGGTTGCTGAGGCCACAGGGGCTCATTAAAGTGCATTGAGATGCCTCAGGCGTGAAAGTTGCTGCATAAAATCAGGTCCTTTTTATTAAATGAGGACATCCATTACTTTGTACTAGCTACTGTACATGTTATAATTCACTTTATAGCACCATCTGTTAAGACTGTCTTGCTTAAGCTTTTCGTAGCATCTTCTTTTATTGTAAGTTATTAAAAATATGGCTGTGTCTATTAATCATTTATTAATAAAGGGTTTATAAGCGGACCCTTAATTTCCATCATTACAGTCAGCTCAGATGTGATGGGCTATGTCCTCTGGTGTCTGCTCCTTAGGATGCATAATGTCTTTTTTTCAGGTAAGGGTGAGAACTGGGAGGGCAGAAGCCTCTTCCTTGGGATCCAGAGCAAGCTGAGCACCACCCCTGTGCCATCCTCCCATTGTAACTTGTTTCCAAGCTGAGTTTCCTGCTCCTGTTTGCAGGCAGGCAGCATTGCTCCTGGACCTCTTTAACATCCCTGCCTTTTGTCTTAGGAAAACTGTACAAATCTTTAGAGATTTCTACAGTTTGGTGGCCAGAGGAGAAGAGATTAAGGCAGGAAGGAGTGCAAGGTGAGCCTTCTCCTAACTGGCCATTGGAGAAAGCTCACAAGCCAGTTTTTCCTGAAGGCTTCTCAGGGTTTACACCAAGCAGCCAGGAGAGCATCCATTCCCCAGTGACTCCCCCTCTCCATCTCCCCTCCCCACACTGGTTTGAGCACACCCTGTGGGGTGGCTGTTACTTGATGGAGATGTCAGTGAGGCTGGAGAGACAGACTTAGGGGAATCCAGGTGTCCTCCATGCTCGTGTTCTTGCCATGACAGTTGTGTGTTGATGGCCCCATTGTGGACCAAGTCGTGGCTGTGCTGGGCACCCTCTGGATTGGAGCAAGCAGTGAGGTCAGTGTCTGTTTTTCAAGATGCTCTGATGAGGCTTTGGGCTGACATGGCTCTGCTCCAGGCTGGAGTGGTGGGAATAGCTTGTCTTTGCTTTGGGCCACCTCTGGTCTCACCAAAAGGGAAAGATGTTCTGAAAGCCCAGGGCTCCCTGTCAGCCCTACATGTTGATAGCCACGAGATGGGACCCTTTCAACCTGAAGTGCAGAAGGGGGGAATAAAAAAGTATTCAAATACACGAGGGGAATGAAATTCACTCTGATGAGTGACAGGGGAAGCTGAGAGCCATCTCCACTCCCTGTGACCCAGTTGTGGCCTGTGCTGCCTGCCTGGCTCTGCTGGGCAGGTTTGGAGCTGTGGTGTGCTGCCTGCAGAATGACAGCACTGCCTCTGCCCTGCAACTGCTTCCAGGAGAAAGCTGCCAAGATGCAGATGGGTTGCCCTCAAGTTCCAAAAGGAGCTGCTGTTTTGGTGCCAGTGTTGCTGTGTGTCTGAGTTAAGGTGCCTCCGAGGACCAAGCCCTCTAAAAATCATCTCTGGTTTATGTGCAAAGCTGTCAGAATTGTTAATTTGAGGGTGAGCCTTCTTTATGGGTGTTTGTCCTGATGAGTGCCCCAAGGTGGGGTGTGACTGGGGACTGACTCCCCCGGTGTGCTGGGAGTGTTGTCCCCCTGGCAGCCTTTTCTCATGGTGGGAAGGTGACACAGACCTGATGCTTGTCAGGGTTGCATGTGAGATGTTCCTCTGGGGTCTCTGCTGCACCGTTCCACTCCTGCACCAAGCTCATCTCAGCTTCCTCCTGAAGCCCAGGGCCTGGATCTGCCAGCAAACTGTCTGTGCTGCTGCTGTTACCTGGCCAAGGTGAGGCTGGGGCTGGGTGCTGATGCTTTATACCTTCCCCAGGAAGATCCAGGCCTTGGCAATCGCTGTTGCCTCCAGGAAGGAGAAGCTTGGACTGCAGCTGCAGTGGCAGTGCATCTGTCACTTCTGCAGACATCACTCTGAGCAGCTCTTTTAGCTTATTTTTTAAAAGAAAAGCAAATCCAAGCAGAGGGGTCTGGTCTCCAGTAAGCCAGCATGGTTCAGAGTGCATCTCCCATCATTTCAGCAGGAGAAAGGCAATTGTCTTCTCATCCATTAATGGGGGGCTCCAGAGGAGTAATTGTATTTCAGACTGAGGAGTCAGTGGAGGGAGGGGCAGGTCACTGCTGAACGGATTATGTTTGATCACTTCTCACAGACCTGGCTTTAAAATAGTTAGAGTTTTTCTTCCCGTCTCCCCAGATCTGCCGTCTGTCCTCAGCATCTGTTAGGGAGTAATGGCTTTTGATGTGTGTGGGGAAATATGAAAAAAATGGAACGAGAGCCTGTCATATTTACTTATATTACCGGGTCCCAGGGAAAGCGCTTGCTCCTTCCAGTGTGCCTGTAGCATAGGAAGGGTTTAAAAGCTTCAGCCTGGAATGCAGGGGGGCCGTCAGGCTGCACTGATGAATAAATGATTAAAACCGGAGTCCTGCAGAGCACAAACAATTTGGGGTGATAACAAACAGGAGATAAAGCCACCGAGGACCCAATACCTCTTTGGAGAGAAGAACGTTTCTCTGCATATTGCTCCCCAAGGCTCCATAGCTTGCTCCTCAGCAGAGCTCCCCATGGTGCTTTCCCATCTCAGGTCATCCCTATCTACCTTTGTGGGGGATAAACAGACATTGGGGGTGGGTTGTGTGGTCCCACTTGCTGCCAGTTGTTCCTGCAGGTGCTCCAAAAATTGCAGGCAGACCCTTCTTTGAGTGGTGGAAAACTGGAACAGGCTGCCCAGGGAGGTGGCTGAGGCCTCATGCCTGGAGATATTCCAGGTGAGGCTTGAGGAGGCTCTGAGCAACTTGATGTAGTTGAGGGTGTCCCTGCTTCCTGCAGGGAGTTGGACTGGGTGACCTTTGGAGGTCCCTTCCAACCCCAATCATTCCATGATTCTGATTTTCCTCGCTGGCGGTGCTGCCCACACGGCAGCGATCGATGTGAAACACAAACCCAGCTCCCCTGCCAAAAGGGAAGTAAAGGGATGATTTAACCTTGCATTAGGGGTATTGTTCCTTTTGAAAGGGTTTTAAAAAAAATTCAATGGCAGCTGAAAATGATACAATAATTTTCTAGAAGAGAGGAGCTGTTGTAGCTGTCAAGAGAGGCAGCAGCGTGGGCTGTCTGTTACGTTTGTGATCTGATGGGAGAATCCAGGCTGATACTTGCTTCCTTTTCAGCTTTTTAGATGTTTTTGCCTGCATCTCTCCTGACTGGTTTTGGGAGCTCTGTATTGGGCAAAGTCTTGCAAGATTTACCCTACAAAAGGGGTTGTTGCCACTTTCTGTTTCGTTTGGGTTTTTGTGTGTTAGAGGATGCCCAGGTGTTGGAGGATTTGATGTTTTCTGTCTAGTTTACAACATTCCCCAACTCCTTCTGAGGGGGGGGGGGGGCTCTCTAAAGGAAAAAAAGGTTATGACCTTTTTCTCTTCTTTGTTTGCATTTCTTGCTTTTGTATTCCTCCATCCTTGTTCACCATCCTACTGTCTGTGTGCTGGAAGAAGTGTGTGGGAAAGATCTCACAGCTGTGTGTGTTGTTGCTTACCCACTGCTGTCATTTCCTTCTTTTATTATTTATTTATTTTCCCACCTACTGATGACAAAATCCCACTGGCCAGCCCATGGAAATGCCCAGAGATGCTTTTGTGGAGTGGGAGGGGAAGAAAATCAGGAATGTTGGGGTGGTGGGAAGGCTGTTGGGAACAGAAGGGCTCCCACTTCTTTTGCTGGCTCAGGCAGCCCTCTCCCGTGATCCTGCCCTGGGCTTTCACTCTGTTATTGCTGGTAGGAAGCTGTTCCCACTCTTGTTTTCTTGCAGTTAGAGATTTTTTGTTTCCAGCCTTTTTTTTTGTAATCTTAAAAGGAATCTTGATCCATCTCCTGAGCATCTTCCATCCACACCACTTCCCTGGTGTCCGGGAGCACGTGGTGCAGTCAGGCAGGCAGTGCCCTGGTTGCCTCCAGAATCCATGGCTTCTTAAAAGCACTTGGAGTCCTGAGGTATCAGGTGAGCAACACACAATGAAATGAGGGGCTGCCAATAGCCTGTCCAGGGGGAATTGATGTGGTGACAGTGACACAGAGGATACGGGAGGGGGAGATTGATTGTGCTCCCCTGAGCCTGATGGTGTTGGAGGATGCTGTGTGCTGGGAGGGCAGAGCTGCCCTCTTGCTACCAGCCTGGCCGAGCCCCAGGATTGATTGATGAGTCCCAGGTAACGAGACTTTCCCAGATCTTTCTTTCAAACCATGAAGCTATAGTTATAAATCAGAAATAGCTGTAAAGCAGCTGGCGGGGCAGTGACAAACCCTCCAGACAGCTCAGGGTCTGCAGAGGGCTCGGGGCTGCCAGCTTCCTACCACAGCTCGGGGCTTTGTACCCTTAAAACACGTGTGGTAGGATCCAGATTTGGCAGAGCAGGAGCAGAGCAGGTGGAGATGTTTGGCTGGCAGCAGATCCACCCCGGCAGCTGGTGGCACAAATCCAAAGGCAGCTGCTTATCTTGAGGGAAAGAGGCTGTTGCTGGGGCGAGACGGACTGACACAGAAAAAGCTGTAAGGGAGGATTTTATCCAGGGCAGGAGCTGAGCAGGCGTGCAAGGACAAGGGACTCTGGGGTGTGAGAGGGATCTGCTGTGTTTTGGAGTGATGGATTTGGTTTGTCAAATCCAAAGCCACGTGAAAATAACGCTGCTGCCTGGCCAGACTGGAAGTCTGCCTGCCCTCCCCCCACAGCTGCTCAGGACTTGTGAAGGCAAAAAAAAAAAAAAAAATTCCAACAGCCCCAAGCATCTGCCTCCCTTCGGTTCTTTCAGCCCAGTCCTGATCCCTGCTTGCTATCACCCAGCTGCCCCTGCACAAGGCTCTTGGGAGCACCAGGCTTTGGAGAACAGGTCCCTCAGTTCAGCCTCTGGCTTTGGAGATGTCCTGCTGCATCCTGGTGGGATGAGGTATTGAGGGTCTGAAGAGAAAAAAATCTTTGGGGAAGAAGTTGAGAGGGGTGTGGTAGGGATTAGATGCCTCTAAATGCCATTTTGAATCATATAATCACTGAATGGTTTAGGCTGGAAGGAACCTTAAAGATGATTTAGTTTCAATCCCCCTGTGTGGCCAGGGATACCTCCCACTAGACCAGGTTGCTCTAAGCCCCCTTTTTTTTGCCTATTCCAGCTTTTTTGAGGGCTCATGCTGGTAGGTGGGGTTTCTGCAATGGAGTGTGATGTTCCCTCCCTGAGAGCATAAGTCTAGGCAAGGCATGTTCCTCCTCTGCTTTCCCTGATGCTCAGGAGGTATTTTGCAGCACTTGTGTCCCAGCTTCTGAGGTGTCCAGGGAGTTCCCACCTTGTGCATTTGTCTCAGCCCATCATGGAGCATCTCCAGGCTGGGAGGCAGCATGAACTCCCCTCTGTTGGGTGGATTGGTGCCTTTGTTGGCCATGTCCTGCTCTATTAAAAATAACAACATGATGCTGGTGGTTTTTGTTTTGGTGTTTGGTTTTTTTTTTTGGTTTTTTTTTTCAGGAGCTGATTGTTCTGAAGCAGTGGAGTGAGAGATGGGGGGGGGGGGAGGTGGCAGCAGCACCGGTGCAGCCAAGTAGAAAGTAATGAAATAGAGCCCAGGATGGAGGGGAAGAGGGCAGAGTGACAGCATGAAGGAGAATCACTTGTTCACCTTCAATCAATCCCTCCTCTTTCTGGCCAGGGTGCATCTGAGCGTGGGCAGGCAGGGGAGAGGAGCTGTGCCTTGTCAGGAGCTGTTAGGAAATACATTTGTCACCAACGGGGCAGGGACCTGAGCAAAAGGCAGCCCTCACCGGAGCCTTTTTCATTTATTGATGCCTTTGGATCATTCCTGTCTCCTGGGAAGAGCTTACCGAGGGGGAAGGGTGGTGAGGGGTGGGAGGGGTGGGCCCAACTGCAATATTTGTTGGATTATTTTAAAGGTCTCTGCGGGGGCTCAGCAGAAGATGGCCATTTCTATTGCACTGGAGTCTCGCTCCCATTTCCAATGCATGATGTCTCTCTTCCCAGCCCTGTCATCCATCTTAAAAGCATTTTTCCCCTTAAAGGTTTGGGTCTCTGGCCTCCTGCTTGTATGTTGTGGTTTTTTTGGGTGTGACTTAATGTCTTTCCAAAGAAGAGCTCCCCTGCTTTGAGAAGCTGGTGGCTTTGTGTGCCCTCTGAAGAGCTGTGCATGATGAGGGAACTAACTGGTTGTGCCACAAACTTGTGTCTTCGTGGGCAAATTCTTGGCTGTAACATGACAGTACTAAAAAATGGCATTTCCTGTGCTTGTTGAGAGTGAAAGCTGGTGGGTGACCCGCTGGTGGGATGAGAGAATAAAAGATTGTGCTTTGGGTAATAATGAAGAGGGTTGGGAGCTGTATTC
Organism: Phaethornis superciliosus; assembly: GCA_023637945.1. NCBI lineage: Eukaryota > Metazoa > Chordata > Aves > Apodiformes > Trochilidae > Phaethornis > Phaethornis superciliosus. The sequence continues at coordinate 1,408,257 of JAJQWJ010000014.1, read as the reverse complement.
TGGATGTGGAGGAGATGCCTTCCAGTTGTTTGTACTTTCCAGGAGCCTTAGAGAGCAGAAGTTTGACTCTTTTATGGCCAGCTCAGGTGGGTTTGCTTTGGATAAGCCTCTTGCACTCCTGTGCCTCCATTCCTCCTGCAGAGCCCTTGCTTGTGAGGCTCTTCAGAGATGCTGAGCAGTTGGCATGGACAGCCCCAGCCATCACTTTCCTCCACGTTTCACTTGAGGTGTGTTTTCATACAGCTGTGTTCCTTTCTAGGTGTGGAAGAAGCTCCTGAGCTCCCAGGCTCCCCGTGTCAGTGTCTTCATGGCAGTGCCCACTATCTATGCCAAGCTGATTGAGTATTATGACAAGCATTTCTCTCAGCCACAAGTCCAGGATTTCGTGCGTGCCTTTTGCCAGGAGAACATCAGGTAGGTGAACTGTGCCCCTCTGGGCAGGGCTTGCTGGTGGCAGTTTCCACGGTGGGTCTGATGAGGTTTCCTTTCAGCATCACCACTTGGCAGTGCTGGTTGTTGTGCTTTAGTGTCTCTTTGACAAGAACCAGGGTGACATTATTTAATTATGAGCCACTCTTGCGTGGTAGAGCCAGGAGGGGTCTGTGTGCTCATTATATGTGTCACCCTACATGGAACAAGACTAAGGACTTTGTCCTGCAACCTGAGCTTGTACTGCAGGATCTCTTTTAGGGGACTGATCCATCTTAAATTAAAACCCCTATCAGACAGAGAATCTGTATGGGAGGAACGTCCTTGGAGGTGGTGAAAAGGCTTTGGTGGCTTCTGTCTTAAGGCTTCCTCTAGGAGCAGAGTTTATGTGTTAGCCTGCCAAGTCCCTGGAGCACGGGGGCTCTCAGATCCTTTCTGACGTGGGGTTTCCTTGTGCAGGTTAATGGTGTCAGGCTCAGCAGCTCTGCCCGTGCCTGTCCTGGAGAAGTGGAAGAACATCACTGGGCACACCTTGCTGGAGAGGTATGGGATGACTGAGATTGGGATGGCACTTTCTAACCCTTTGCATGGAGTCCGTGTCCCAGGTAGGAGTCTCCAGAGGGTGCACACTGTTGGGAGGCATTTGGCTGTGAAGTGTTGTCGGTTTTTCTCATCCCAGAGAATACAGATGCATTCAGCATTTGTCATGGCTGGGGAGCAGGCTGTGGTAGGAATAATGATTCTGGTCAGGGAGTTGGCACTGGGAAGGCAGGAAGGGGCCTGGGGGTCTGGGAAGTGGCTGGTGGGCTTCTCTGCAACCACTGAGTGTGGTGGATTGGCAAAGCTGTGAGTGCAGAGCTCAGGGTGGTGCATGCTGACCTGACCAGCCAGGCTGGCTGTGTCCAGGAGGCAGAGCCCATAGTGCTGCCTTGGGATGTCCAGAGTCTTTGTTTCAGCAGTGTGGTGGGACTGCACCTTCAGCTCCTGCTCTGGGAACTCGTATCCCTGTGCAGTGCTGGGACAGGATTCCCCACGCAGTGGTTCGTGTCCAACTGATGGGTACTGAGATGGGTTTAAAATAGGGTGTCTGCTCACTCTTATTTTGGTGCAATAATTTTCTTCAGGAATTAGAAACTCTCACACCTCGTTGTACACTCTTGATTCTGTTCTCTCCTTGTCATCCCTCACTTCTCTTGACTACGCTTTGGGACTCCTCAATATCTGTACTTTATGTAACCTAGAAAGAAATTGATCTGAAAGATTAAAAATATCAAATGCCCTCACTTTCCCTTTGGTTAAATCGTGGCCATCTGTCTGCTGAGCAGCCCAGCCCACCACTACACCACCATCTCCTCCCTGTGTGCTGGCTGGGCCTGCATGGCTCCATATGCATCCTCTTGGGCTCTGGTTTCTTGGGGGCCTGTCCTGAGTGTTGTGGCTTCCCATAGCACCCAATCCCCATGGGATGCAGAAGCTGTGCCCTGGAAGGGATCACACAGGGAGAGGAGAAGCTCCAGGTCTCCAGCACTTGGTTCCCCAAGTTGAGAACAGCTCAGGGGCAGCTGTGAAATGCAAACTCCAGTTGAATTCTGCAGAGTAACTGGTGTTCCCCCAGCTTCAGCCACTCTGCCCTTGCTCCAGGAGCCCCATTCCTGCAGGCAGGAGAGGGAAGCAGGCAGGGAACAGGATTCCCACCTGCAGGAGCTGTCCATGAGCCCCACGCTGCAGGGTGATGGTGCAGCAGAGATCACTGAAATGTCCCCAAGGTCTGGCTGTGTTTGGTTTTCCTTCATATGCAGGAGGGGAAATAAGCAGAGGCTCTAGAAATTTCCCAGGAGATCAGACTGAAAGCAAGCTGTGTAGGACAGACTTTGGCACCCAGAAGCAGAGCTCCTACATCAGAGCTGGGTGTCCATGCTGCTGGGAGAGCTGGGACAGGGTCCCTGAGGGTACCCGAGGCTGCAAGGGAGCTGGGACAAATCCTCTTGTGCAGCTGTAAGCAGAGAGGCTGGAGCTAAAGGCCATCTGACCACCACTCCTGCCACCAAGCAGAGGCTCCCTGCAGCCCAGAGAGAAGGGAGGAGCATCTCACAAAGGTATGGATCAGTGAGAGACCTTACAGAGAGAAGGCTATAATTGAATAGGCTTGATTAATTTATTTCAAGAAGTGTCAGCTGGGAAGCAGATGGGTGAAGCTGAGGCATAATTTACTGGAGCTGTGAAAAAGCTTGTGATAGAGGAGCCCATTAGAGGCTGGGATGTAAGGTCACCAGGTACCAGGGCCAGGAAATCAGATGAGAATCAGATGCAGTGATGGGCTGGGGAGGTGAAGTGTCCAGAGGAAAGACCTCAGATGGCACTGGGGTCCCAGGGGCAGGTGCTAGGCAGTGGCCAGGGCTGATCAGAGCCAATCCTAGCTTGGGTTTGAAGAAGGAACACCACAAACCTGGCACGTCACCCCCTGGGTGAATCCAGGGATCCTCATGCTTTCCAGGGGATTTCTTTTGGAGGAGAAGCAGCACACGTTCTCTGCTGCTTCTTCACCGGCTCTGAGGAGAGGTCTTCCCCCACCTTTTTGGTGTGACTGGGGAAGGGACAAGTCCTCAGCCAGCCACCCATGTCCCCAGCAGTGTGGCACTGCTCCCTGCCCACAGCACAGCTCTGAAAGGGACAGGGGTGGGTGGGAGCTTTAATTTCCAGAAGAAGAAAAGATGAAAGATTTGAAAGATAAATGTTTGCTTGTATATGGTTAAAACCCTGCTTAAAATGCCTCTGTTTTCACCAGCTCTCATTCTAATCCCCCCTGGTGCTGTTACTGTGAAGGGAGATGAATAATTCATGGCCGGAGGATGCCTCACTGGGCCTAATCACCACTTTAATTGGAGGTTTAGATCAGAGGCAGCTAATAGCTCCTACTACAGCGGGGACTCCCTGGATTGTTGACAGTGAGATCCTTGAGTGCCTTATCGTTGGCCTGTTTCAATTCTCCCAGGACACCACCACACATAACAGCATCCAGGTCCCCAGATACCGAAGGACACAGACCGCAGGGCCAATTAAATTTATCTGGGAAGAGTTGACAACTTTTTTTTCCTTTTTAAACAGAGGGGAGAACCAATAAAAGAAATAATAGTGTCACTCCTGCCCTGCCTGCAGCCTGGCTGGGCTGACACCATGGGCACCTCGCCAGCCTTTCCAAACCTTCAGGAGCCTGCAAATTGGAAAGAACTTGGGAGGGAGCGAGAGGGAAAGAAGGAGCAGGGATTTCAGGGATTTCTCCCCAGTTTCCCCTCAGGATTGTGGCTGGGGACAAAAGGAAACCCGTGCTGAGAGCTGACCCCATTCTGATTACCCTTGGTTGTGGTATGGGTGAAGCCAGGACCTCCAGTGCTGTTCTGTTGGGAATGAGCCCAACCTTCTGCTGACCTGTTGGAGCCTGGGGAGCTCTAGGCTGTTGTCTTTGCACAAATGTCACTAATGCAGTCGGCTTTGTGGAGCTCTAATCAGCGTTGTGAGCATTTTCAGCCTTTGCAGATGTTGATTTCCAAGTCTGTCGTTTTTCCTAAACAGCAGAAAGCCTTTTCCAGGCAGACTGTAAGGAAACAGCTCACCACGAGGGATGTATTTTTGCATCGTGGCTTTACTTTGGCCAAGTAGGGAATAATTTGTAATGGTCCTCTGAAACACTGTGTGAGAAGCACATTGTCTTCTCTGCGTCTTCAGATTTGTTTGGCAGCACTGTGCTGATCTTTGGGATTTCATTCTCCAAGGCTGAGAACAGAAGTGGGCACTAATCCTTCGTTCTGCTGCCCAGGAATCACTCTGATAGTTCCACACTGAGGTCAGTAGCTTGCTGGTTGCAGGGAAAAGCATCTTCCAGGAAGGCATCCTGATTTGAAGGCTTCCAGAGATGGCAAATGTGTGAAAGCCCAGGGCAGTGTGGGCAGGCTGGGGGCTGGTTGCACAAAGCATTTTTCATACTGGAGAAAATGTTCCCATAGAAGTCTGGGAGCAGACTTGCTTGGCATGCACACACTTGGCATCTTTTTCCATGACTTGTAACTTGCTTTTTGAGTTCTCCTGGAATCTCCCACAGCAGGTACCAGCCTGTTTAAAATACATGAACACCTCCACATGCCACCTCAGGGCACTTTCTGCAGGTGAGCTGTCCTGGCACACATTCTCCCTCTGTACTTAGTCCTGTCTCTGACCCCTGGCAGTGTCTGGCCAAGAGATAAGAGCAGCCCAAGTGATGCTCATGGTGAGAGGAGGACCTGGCTGACCTGCATGCTCCAGGCAATTTCAGGCTGAGCAGACACACTTTGCAGAGCTGCCACCTCTCTTTCTGTTTATTTCGTGCCAGATTCACTAATTGTTCGGGTAGTTTCACTGCAATAAAATCTCACTCCCTCGTAGCCCATCTGCTCTTAGCTGATCCTGCAGGGATGCCATAAATCTGGGCTACCACGACACATCTATTGCCATGGCAACTGACCAATGTAGCAAATAAAATCATGATGTCACGGGTGTCGAATCTCCAGGGCTTGAATAGGAGAATGAGTCTGGGGTAGGGAAAATGTCACTTGACCCCAAATGCCTGAAATGGAAGGGACAAAGGGAAGGCAGCACTGAGCTCTGAGTCCTGCTCGCCTTGCTGTAAGGACTTGGCAGTGTCAGGTTGATCCTGTTGCATGACCAGCAGAGCTAGGAAGCCCCACCAACTGGGGACTCTCCTCCAGGGGGGAAAAAAACAATAATACTATCTCTTAAATAAAGAAAAGACTTAGCAATTTAAGCCTTGACCTGCCCAAGTCCTCCTGAGCCACAGGTTGCTGTGTGCTGGTGTCTCTCTGCACCCTCTGCAGGTTTGTGCCTTGCAGGGTGTGAAAGTCACGGGCTTCATCTTGCAGTGAGAGCTGTCTCAGGCTGTTGAGATGTAGAAACCTGCTGGGCCAGCAGATGCCCACAGCTCCTGGTTGCTGCTGAGCGTGAAGGCCCCCACCAGACAGAGGTCACAGGAACAAAGCTCTCCTTCCTGCTGGGCTTTCAGCTGCTCATCCAGGAGAGCATCCACTAAACCAAGGGGTGGGAGTGCTGCAGCTTGGGGAGCTCTTGGACCATCTTGGAGCTTAACAGCAGTTGTTCGTGACACTGTGTCAGGTTCCTTGGCTTTGAAAATTGAAACCTGTGGAGGGACGGGGTGGTTTTGATCTCTGCTTTGTGCCTGTGATGTTTTATATACAGTGCATTGATGTCTCATAAAACTGAGATAATCCCTGGCAGTTCTCACACTGTTAAGCCTTTGCCTTCTCTGTCAGTCCCAGGCTACAGAGCAGCACTGAGCCATTGCAGTAATCGTTGTGCTCTTCCCTTTCACACCTTTGCGTAGGTTTCATGGTGCTTTTATTTTCTTTCTTTCTTTCTCTCCCCCCGCTCCAAAGACAGCTTCATTACTGAGCTACGAAGCTGCACTGATGTCTTCAAAGACTGGTCAAGAGAGACTCTTCAGGGCTGGAGACATTTATTTTTTTTCCATAGGCATTCCCAACACTGCCTGCTCAGCACACGTTGTGGGTGGCACTGCAGGGACTTTTGCATGCAGACCTACGATGGGATCAAAGCCTTCCTGAAGGGTAACCCCCTGCCACGAAGCTCTTCGGTGCCAGCACAGCCTGCAGATGCCATTGATGGACAAGCAGCTGCTCTGTTGGGGCTTTGATGCTGTTGTTTCCCAGAGGCTGCCCACTGTCTGACTCTTGTTTTCCCCTGCAGGCTCTGTGGGCACCCCTCTCCCTGGGGTGAAGGTGCTCATTGCCACCGAGACCTTGAGGAACGGCGCTCGCTCCTACACCATCCACGCTCAGGGGGATGAAGACAACACCCAGGTAGTGCTCAGCACATTCTCTGCTTTATCTCCTGAGAAAATTCTCTCCTTCCCAGCCTTTTGAAGCCTCAAGGATTGAGGCTTACTCTGCTGGTGTTCCTGGAAACTCAGTGATGGAATTTTGAGTTTTCTTGTGTTGATTTGTGAACCACACAAATGTTGTCCTTGCTGTGTGGCTGAACAACATCTGAGAGAGAACACCTGCATGAGAGTGGGAGATGAAGGCTGTGGTGTGAGGGCTATGGTGTAAGAAGATGCTATTGTGTCTGTTGAGGGTGTTGATGCCTCAGGTGATGGGTAAAGTGTCCCTTGAAAGCCAGGAGAAAAAGGATGTCACAGGAGAAGGTAAGAACAAGGCATTGATGGATTTGAGATGGATCCTGCCCTGGTCTAAGGAGTCGGTCAATAGCCTGGAGGAGAGGATGAGAGCTGGAAAATCTAGATGTGGGATCTGTGTTTATTTTGCTGGGTTTGATCTGGGAGACAGTGGCTGGTACCTCCAGGACATCCACAGCATTGCCAGGAGTGGAGGTGGCTGTCTCTGTCCCTGGGACTGTCAGAAGGGCTGTGGTGAGGTGGGAAAGAGTCCCTGCTCACAGCTTGTCTTGGCACAGCTGTGTGGGGACAACAGGAGTTTGGTTTTTACATGGCCTGGGTGTGGAGTGTGACTTTCCACAGCCTGGCCTCACTGGCAGGCAGGTGGCACCCGTGGTGGCACCCATCTTGTCCCAGCCATGGTGTGACTGAAGTGCTTCACACCTGTGGTCTCCTCACCCACTGCCTGGTCCTGCCCCGAGCTGCTGCTGGCACACTCTGCACATCATGCTTGGTTAATAATTGATGTCAGAAGAGAGCATGTCAGTGGAATTTATTTAAAACAAGGAGGATCTGACAGTCTGAGTGCTCATCATGGTCCAGCAGTCACAGAAAGGCCTGGCTCTGTTGAAACACAGCTCTTCCACAGTAGAGAGGCTGTCCCAGAGGTGAGAAAATGCCCTTGGTGTCACCAGACAAACCCTGATGTGGCCTTTTCTTTGCTTCCTGTGAGAAGGGACAAACAAATACTCCCTCAGCTCCCTTGCAGGAGGTCTGTGAGGCTTACAACACATTGCTTGAGGGTTGGGAGGTCTGTGGTGATCCCAGGCACAGCGAGGACACGAGGCCGTGCCGTGGGGCAGCTCGGGTGGGATGCTGAGCACCCGGGGAGGTGTTGGGCTCCACGGTGTCTCTTGTCACCAGCCTCTGGGCTGCTCTCCGGCCCGGGGGTTCAGCACGTTGTCAGGGCAATCTGCGAGGTGTTCACACCTCTGCTGGGCTGTGCAGGAACTCTCCCCACAGCCGGCAGAGAGAGCATCTGCCTTTCCCAGGGAAATGATTTTCACTGCCCTACGGGGTCACCTCCTTCCCCACTCCCCTTGGGCTGAGGTCTCTGCCTCCTGCTGCCCCTTGACACCAGACCCAGAGCTGCTTTTCCCCCTGCCTGGCACCGTCTCTCCCCGTGGGTGCTGGGGGTTCCATGCACACCCTCGCCCTGTGGTCACATTTTGGGTGTCGCGCCGGAGCAAGATGCAGAGGGGCAGGGGTGGCAGGGGAAGGTGTGTGGGTGGGAGGTGGGAGCAGGGGGAAGGGGGGGAGTGTTTCTGCTTTGCCATCCGGTAACTGCCCGAGCTTGCAGCAGGGGACTGCTGTAATTTGCAAAGCTGCTTTCTGGCACACCCCGAAGATCAATAATCTACTTAGCGGGAAGTTTGCTGGATCCCTGTTCTTCCCTTCATTTTCTCCCAGCCCTTGATGTGAGTGCTGGATTCCTTTCATGAACAAGCTCCAGCTCTCCTGTCTCCTTGCAGCTCTCATGAGCCCTCTCCTCCCATGCACCTTGCTCAGGTTTTCGAGCTGTCCCTCCTGCAGCTTCCTCCCTAATTGCTGCTGTGACCTGGTTTCCTGAGCTGACAGGGCCAGGCTGCCTGCTCTGCCCTGCCTGGAGCTGCACCCTCACTGCCAACACCCAAACGAAGTGTTCCAGTCTCCTGGGACCTTCTTGCTGCATGGTCCATTCCCACCAGAGGATGCTCTGCACCCTGGATTGGGACAGGACCAGGCATGGTGGGGCAGCACGGGCAGGAGGTGGCACTCATCATCAGAGTGACAGTGCCTGCACCTTGCCAGGCGGTCCCCCACCTCCTCCCAGCTGCTGGAGAACTTCTCCCCCAGTGCATCCCAGGGGAGCAGAGGTGTGAGAGTGGGCATTGGGATAGCAACATCTTTACCTGCCTTGAGCCAGCTCCTGGAGCTTCTTGCATCCAAAGCAGCTCCTGAACATTTAACCTGCTTCCAGCAGCCTCCTGTTGAGCTCTCCTGATCCGACGGGATCCAGCTCTGTCCTGGCAGATCCTGGCTGTGGGTGGAGGGGAAGCTGCCAGCTCTCCTCCTAACCCACAGCCCCAGATGGTTTTTTCTCCTGCCCTTTCTCCCCCTTAACTTTTTGGCAGGCAGGGGATCTGTCTCTCCCTGTGCCCGGCGCCCAGGAAAGGGTTACAGCTTCCCAGCACCCACCATTTCAGTTTGCTTTGTTTGGTGTGATGCATTTTTCATAGGCTTAGCTTCCCAGCTGGCAGAGGCCTGGAAACCCTTCAGCTGTCGGGTATTGTCTCTCTCCTCCTTTATTTGTTTGTTTGTTGGTTGATAGGTTTTTTTTTTTCTTTTGGATTGTCATTTTTTTGTGGGATATATTTTTTTTTAATTTTACTTTGCTTTTTTTATTTTTTCCCCCCCTTCCTTTCCCAAACTGCTCACTCACACAGAAGCCAAACCCCAGTCCTTGACAGTAGGGGTCTGTCGATAGATAAATGGTTTCACAGCTGTATCTGGTGCCAGGCTTTAGCCAGGGCTTTTTCTGACGAGTAATTTGCTGGTGCTGAGGCTGTGAAGGCTGACGGGTGGGTTGCAGGAGCTGGCAGCAGGAGGATGCTGCAGCCATGGGCTCCTCTCCCCCCTCAAAGGTTGTAATTATCTCGTTGTTTATCCATATGCAAGCTGTCGGTCTGGATGGGAACCGGCTCGGCTGCCTCCATCCCTCCTGAAAGCCACCAGCATCTCCTGGCCCCACCTCCCCATGCCCCCCGTGTCTCTGCCATCTGTTTGCAGCTTGCTGCTGCTTGCCAGCACCTCGGGGGAGCTGTGGGCATTGGGGGCTGCTGGCACCGTTGCCCTTTGTTAAGGCTGGAGGTCTGTGGAGGGGACCGGGAGGGGCTCCCCCTCCCTCACCTTCAACCCAGATCTCTGGAGAACCAGTGGGAAGGTGCTGGGTGATCACTGAGCTCTTGGAGGCTTTCTCCAAGGTCTGGGCATCTCTGTGGCCTCTGCCCGTGCGTGGGGGTGGTTGCCCTGGACTTGGGTACTTGGCAGCTCTCTGGGCCAGGTCCTGGCTGGAGGTGCTGTTGTTGCACGTGCACTTCTTGTGTCTCCTCATCTCATCCATCCAGGTGGTGTGAGATGGCTGGTGCCTGGCTCTTCTTCTGCATGTAGCTCCTGAGGCTGGAGATAGGGACGTGACTGACATTCCTGAAAAAGGACAGGGACAGACATGCTGGTGGGGATGTGACCCCCTGGCCTGGGGAATCCAGTTTGTTCTCTGTCTTTAATGCTCCTACACTTCCAGAACATCTCTTGTCCCAGTGGTACCATTTTTCATCTGCTCATGTAGTACCTCCTGGAGGTCTCTCCGTGGTGGACCTTACTTCCCAGTTCCATCTCCCATCAGCAGCACATTTCTGTAGGGGGAGGATGTGGTGTGTGGTGCTGAAGTGTGAATGCAGAAGAAGCAGCAGCAGAAGGGACAGTCTCTGCTCTTCCAGCCACAGGGAGGGAACAGCAGCCTCTGTGGCATGCTTTAGCACAAGGAAGCAATTAGAGGTTCTGGGGCAGACACAGCCCATCTCAGACCCCCTGGCCTCCACTTTTAAATGAGGTTTAGGCAAACCCAACCCAAGGTGGGCCACTAATGGAGTCCTTGCCTGGCCCCCTGCCTGCTCCGAATGGGAGCGGGTGTTGGGAGTGCACATGAGGAGCCTTTCCCTGATGAGAGCTGAGGGAGTGGGAAGATGTGCTGACATCTCACCTCGTTTATTATCTTCTGGAGCCTGCAGACAAGAGGGGTGTGAAGAGCAGCATGGAGAGCTGTTGGCATGTCGGGAGTAGTGCTACACCTCTAATTTATGGTGTTAATACAGATCAAGAAGTTTTGGGTCTGTGGAAGGAACTGCAAGAAGAGTTGACCTTTCCCAAACTTGGGTTATTTTCTGTGGTTCTTTTGGGATCATCTGGAGTTAATCAGTCGGGTAACTTTTAAAAATCAGTATGGCCTATAAGTATACACAATCACTTTTGTTTTCAACAGAGCAGCATTTGCTGTAAGTAGAGGGTTGGGTGTTTTGAAAATAAGTTTCAGTGTTCCAGCTTCACCGTGCAGCAGCCTTGCCTTTAAATTTATAACCCTCCAAAATGAAAAGTAAATTGATTGTGTTATTCCCAGCCCTTTTATAAAAGTTAACATTGCAAAAACAGATGTGAGATGTGGCCTCGTAGATTACACTCTAGACTTGGGGTTTTTTTAGTTGGGTTTGGTTATTTATTTTTTTCTTTGTGCTATGTCCCCAAGGAGCAGAAAGCTGCCTTTTTTTTCCAGCAGGAGGAAAATTGTTCTGTGTCTGAATTGCCTCCTGCTTGCCTTCTGCAGGATGCTGCAGGACACGGAGCGCAGAGGAACGATGATGCTTTTACAAAACCACCCAACTTAGCAGGGAATGTTTGATTTTAGATGTGCACGAGAGTTCAGATGTGCCTGGGAATTGGGTGGTGCCCTACCAAGCCTCACACCTCTAGGACATCCGTTCAAATACAGCCCAGGGAGATGGTGATTAAAAGGCACTTTCAAGTGGATTATTGCTCTCCAGTTTCTTTTTAGGAGGCAGGTCAGCATGTCCTCACCTCCCTCATCACCCACCACACCAGGGTTGGGCTGGAAGAGCAGGGGCTGAGCAGAGCCTGGAGCCTCCTCTCCTTCCTCCAGGTTGGTGGGGGCTGAGGATTTGGGTGCTGTGTGGGGGAAGCCTTTGCTGTGTCCCAGCTCTCTCCTGGCCACCAAAATCTGGAAATGGAGAGTGAAGGGCGGGGAGAGTGTCTGGAAATACTGGTGGAGAGCATGGCAGGGCATCCATCAAGGAAAATACGTTTAGACTGGGTGTTAGGAAGAAGTTCTTCAGTAGGAGGGTGGTGAGACTCTGGAACAGATTGCCCAGAGCAGCTGTGGCTGCCCTCACCCTGGAGGTGTCCAAGGCCAGGTTGGATGGGGCCTTGAGCAACCTGGGCTGGAGGAGAGGTGTCCCTGCCCATGGCAGGAGCTTGGAGGAGATGAGCTCTAAGGTCCTTTCCAACCTCAGCCATTCTGTGATGATTGATCCATGCTCTGCAGCTCCATCCCAGGGGCAACAGGGAAGTTGAGAGCAGTTCTTCAGGCTTCATTATATTATTTTCTGTGTGCTGGTATGTTTTAAAAAAAAACCCAAAAGCAGAACAAACAAACCAGAAAAAAGTTACTGCTCTGTGAGAACTGCTGAAAAGGCTCCATCACTTCCATAAACCTCACAGATAAAAATGATTGTCTTCTATTAGTCACTTAAAAGGCTTGGTTGCTTAATTATTTTGATCACAGTAATCACTTATTTACAAGGTGGGGAAAAGTGCCAAGCACTTCCAAGCTGAGCAGCACAGTAGGGCTGTGGCAGAGGAGCCAGAGCTGCAGAAACATTTCCTTCAGCCCCACAAATGGAGATGGTTTTGCTGTTCTTGCTTGGCTCGGGGATGGTGGCCAAGCCCCTGCTCTCCTGCCTGGCAGCAGTGGTAGAGAAGGACTCTGGGCTGGTGGGAGCTACATGAGTGGGGTTGGCTGCTGGGAACTGTTTCTCTGTGGAGTGAAGTCTGGGAAGGAGGGTGGAACAGGGAGTGGGGACCTAAGGATAGAAGTGGAAGTAGGGAAGAGTAGAAGGAAAATGATAGGAGAACTGCAGGCCCTTGCACTGTCCTCCTCCCTGCTCTGCTTCACCCTGTCCTGGGAAACTGCTCCTAAAGGGCTGGAGCACAAATCTGCCCAGGAGCAGCTGAACGCCCTGGGGGTGCTGATCCTGGAGCAGAGGAGGCTGAGGGGAGAGCTTCTGGCTCTCTGACACCCCCTGAGAGGAGGTTGGAGCCAGGGGGGGTCGGGCTCTGCTCCCCAGGAACAAGGGATGGGACAAGAGGAACTTCTGGCCTCAAGTTGTGCCAGGGGAGGTTTAGGTTGGAGCTGGGGGACAATTTCTCCCTGGAAATGGTGGAGTCCCCATCCCTGGAGGGGTTTCCAAGACCTGGAGGTGTGGTGCTGAGGGCCATGGGTTGGTGGTGGCCTTGGCAGTGCTGGGTTGAACTGGATGACCTTAAAGGTCTTTTCCAACCAAAATGATTCTGTGATTCCATCTGCAAACACACTGCCTTGCACTGTTGGGGCAGAAGACTTGCAAGGTTCTTTTTAAGGTCCTCCTGAGAGCAGATGCTCTGATCTAATGTGTTTGGTACTCATCCAGGAAAGATGTGCAGATCATTCTGGGGTTTCTGGGGGGCAAGAAAGGGACCCGGTAGAAATTAAATGTGTCCCCCTGAAACCTCCTGTTTGCAAGCTAATGGAGGTATTTTGGGGGTTTGTTTTTCTTCCTCCCAGTCCTCTCAGCCTGATAACAAATCATCACCTCCCCTCACAAGCTTCACCCCCCAGCTTTTCCCACTGGATCTTCCACATGTTTCTCCTTAGGAATCCGCCGTGCTGCCTCTGCTTCCCAGCCATAGCCACACTGCTCCAGAAAAGCCCCTAATTCCATTAAGATCCATTACAAGCTCCTCTTCCCCAGCTCCCAGAGGAACGGGGGGCAGTGTCTAGCAGAAGACCACAAGAAAACAAATGGCCCCTTTGAACAAACCCCAGGGCCTCTTGCCAAGCAGGGTTCCCAGCTCTTTACCAGCCGCCCTCACTTCCTCCTAATGAAGAGGTAAAATGGAAGCAGGGGGGAGAAAAACCAAACAGAAAAAAACCCCAAACTTATATGGATTTTATAACCACACAGATTTGGTCCTTCAAAGGGTTTATTACAACCTTTTTATTTTCAGGCGTGGAGAATGGAATCTTATCTGGTGTGTGCCAGCTGGCCCGGCTCAACCGAGCGGGGCTGAGCTGTCAAACAGCATCCTGCTGGGCCCGGGGGTTCAGCTCACTCCTGACAGCAGTGGCAACGTGTTCAGGTGTGGCACGGGGAGAGGAGAGGGGACCTGCACAAGCAGCACAAGCAGCACAAGCAGCACAAGCAGCACAAGCAGCAAGGTGATGCTTTCAGCAGCTGCTGGACAGGCAGAGCCAGCGCCTCGGCTGCCGCTGAGGTCGGAGAGAGAAAAAGCAGCAAACCCCCTGGCCATGCTGCTGCAAAAAAAAACCCCTGCTCTCTGAGTGGGTTGGCAGGCAGCTAGCCTGGGGAGTGTGGGATTTTAACAGGGATCAGACACAAGGGGTTGGAGGAGATAAATGCCTTGAACCTTGAATTTTAATTCCGGCTGCTTGTGAGCAGCAGAGGGGCTGCTGGGGTGGTTTGTGTCCCTTCTGCTGCACTGGGGAGCAGTGCCAGTGACATCCTGGGTTCAGCAAGCAAAATCCTATTAAGATAACGTCACGGCCTTTCTGTTTTACTGTTTGCAAGCCAGCCATAACATCATTAAATTACACAACAGGGAGGTGCCTGCTGCCAAGGAGCCCTGCTCGAGATAAGATGCGGGTTGAGCCGCTGCCAAAATTGGAGTTGATATGACAAGGAATTTGGAGCTGGTTCAAGGCTTGATTCACACAAGACATTGCAGCTTGCAGGTAAACACGGGGCAGGATTGGTCCCTGGGGCAGCTCTGCTGCTCAGAGTTGGTTGTTGCTGGTACAGCAGCACCCGGTGCCGTGGTGCCTTGTGCAGGGCAGGGCTCAGCCTAGGGCTGAAGGTGTTTGTTGTAGCCAGATTTACACCCACCCTCCTGCTCAGCACCAACAAGCAGGAGGCAAAGCCTGGCAGGGCTTGTGGGTGAAGCTCAGGCAGGTGTTGGCACAGCCTCACCCTCCATACCTCCACCACCCCTTCCCCAGTCCTTTCAGGGGGCAGTGGGAGGCATCCCAGTGGCTAAAGGGGTTGACTCTGAGGGCTTGCAGGAGTAATTAACATACCTGTAATGGTGTCATTTGCATGGTCTGTTACTTCTAGCTGGGGCGGGGGGGCCCAGGGGGGCAGAGTTGCCCCCAGGTGGGAGAGGTACCTCTGGCAGAGGCTGATGGGTGCTGTGCTGGGAGCAGGGTGCAGAGGGCTGTCATGAAGCTGGTCTTCATCAGCCTATCCAGGGGTCCATCCAGGACTGTCCTTTTCCCAAGAGTACCTCCTGACCTTTTTCCAAGAGTATTTCCCACATCTCTGCGTGCAGGAGTTCTTTGCCAGCAGCTGGAAGGTGTCACCATGCCTGGACAGTGCCTTTGGGGTGTCACTTCTTCTTTTCACACAACCCAGCTCTCTATTTGCAGTGCTTTTGAGTGGGGGAAGAGGTCCTGCAGGCTGGGGGGGAGGTGGGTAAAGGCACGTGCTGGGGGTCCTGCTTGTCCCCCATGGTGCTGGGGGGTGACTGCTCCCCACCACACATTCACCTGTGCTTGCCCTAGGTGACACCAGGTCTGGAGGGACAAGAAGGGGAGCTGCTGGTGAAGGGACCCTCTGTCTTCCGTGAGTACTGGAACAGGCCCAGAGAAACAGCAGATGCCTTCACACCTGATGGCTGGTTCAAAACAGGTACCACGAGGGGTTCCTGTCCCCCTGTCTCGGGGAGGGGGAGAAGGACAGCTCTGGTTTGGTCCCTGGGGTTCCCCAGCTGCTCTGAGGGGGCTGGAAATGGGGGGGGGGGGGTGTCATAGCCTGGCTGGGGGGGCAATGCTGGGCTTAGGGAGAGGCTTTGTTAGTCTTGGCCATAATGAGCCAGCCCTAAACCGTGGGATGTTTGGGTAATGTACTGTGTGTTTCCTCCTGGGCTGGGCACTGATGAGGATGCATCTTGAATCCTGGGGTCAGTTCTGGGCCTCTCACAACCAGAAGGACAATGAGGGGCTGGAGTGTGTCCAGAGAAGGGCAACAGAGCAGGGAAAGGGTCTGGAGAACTTCTGAGGAGCACAGGAGGCTGAGGGCCAAGGCTTGCTTTATTTTGACATGACACAAGGTGAAAATGCAAAGGAAATGGTTCTTTTCTCTGGGTTTCTCAGGATTTGCCTTTCCCTTTCAACTAAGAGAAGTGTTTGTGAAATATGAAATGCTTCCAGGGGTGGAAACACCTGTTATTTGCTTCTTTCAAATCAGATTTCTCCAGGATATAATACCACAATAATAATAATACCATAATAATAATAATAATAATAGTAATAGTAATACGTATTGCAGGTGGGTCCTTTGTGCACCTTGGTAATTTTTATCAAATAATGTGCAAAAACTAAAAAAGACCCTGTTACCTTGTGCTAGCAGTGGGTGCTGTTGGGACTGAAGCTGCTGTCACTGGGGTGGAGGAGAACACTTAAACCTAATCCTGCCCATCATGTGAGGTAACAAATTCAGGAGGATATCAGCCTGAAGACCTTTCCCAGATGGAATTAGGCCATGAATAAGTCATGTGCTTCAAGTGACCCCTCCAGCTCTGTGCGTGCTGAGCTGTCAGAGACCTCCTGGGTCAGAGGTTCCCATCCCCTGGCGCCGTTCTGCAATTTAGATTAAATATGAAGCCAACCAGAGGATGGGTCAGCACTCTGGCAGCTGGGTGGGCAGCAGGTAAGTGCAGGCAGGGTGTTTGTCTGCCTGCCCTGAGCCCAGCAGTGGCTCCTTGCTGCCTCACCTCCACGTAGCCACAGCTCTGTCCCCCTCCGTGGTAGCAGAGCCAAGGGTTGGGCTGGATTTCTGATGCCCCCGGTGTAATCTTGATTTATTTACGACTCTTGAAGAAGCTGTGATTTATTACCATCCTTATCCCAGAGCAAACGTGGAGCTGCCCTGCAGTGTCACCACGGGTCCCCAGCCCAGGCAGGGACTGGAAGCATCATCAGGCGATGCCGGGTGCGGGGCAATCAGCTTTCAAAATTAATGTATCTCTGGTTTTTTCAATATTTTTTAGTCAACGCTCCTGATGAATATTTCAGCTGCAAAGGAATAGCACGCATTAATTATTGCAAAGAGATGTCTTTA
Organism: Phaethornis superciliosus; assembly: GCA_023637945.1. Classification (NCBI taxonomy): domain Eukaryota; kingdom Metazoa; phylum Chordata; class Aves; order Apodiformes; family Trochilidae; genus Phaethornis; species Phaethornis superciliosus. The sequence continues at coordinate 1,391,625 of JAJQWJ010000014.1, read as the reverse complement.
GGAGAAAATGATTTTGAAATTCAGTTTAATTTCATTGTAATGCGCCGCAAACAGGAAGGGAGTATGTGTGTTTAATTGGCTCTCGGGGGTAAGGCCGGGAAGATGGCAATGCCTTTGTCACAGGCCATTAGTGATACAGGCTGCATAATGAGAGACTACAATCAGCTCACAGCTGCCGGCTCCTACGGGGAGAGAATGATATTAAATAGAAATCAGTATAAATTAAACTTAACCCTTTCCCCGGCTGAGCAAAGCTCAGAGCTAGAAATAAGGTGGGAGGGAGCAGTGAGAGATTTTTGGTTCTCTTCCCCATCCTGTCCCACCATTCTTTGCCTTTCTTTCATAGAATCAGGGAATCACAGACAGGTTTGAGTTGGAAAGGATCTTAAAGCCCCTGTCATGGTCAGGGACACCTCCCCCAGCCCAGGGTGCTCTAAGCCCCAGCCAGCCTGGGCTGAGACACTGCCAGGGATGGGGCAGCCACAGCTTCCCAGGGCAAGCTGGGCAACCAGGGGCTCAGCACCCTCACACCAAACAATTTCTTCCCAATATCCAATCTCAAGCTCCCCTCATTCATCTTGAAACCGTTCCTCCTCATCCTGTCACTCTGTGCCCTCTCTTTCCAGGGGACCAAGGAGGTTGTGTCCCATCAGGGCAGGTGAGATCTAGAGGGGGAATTGGTAAATTTGGAGTGTCAGAATCCAAAAAGGATCCAAAGGAGCTGCTGCCAGGCTAAAATCAGCTTATCTCCAGGTCCTAGAGGTCAGTGCCCCAGGGTGAGAGGTGATGCCCAAACCTCACAAGCTTGAATTGCTCCCTCAGTTGCTTTCCTGGGCTCTTTCCTACAATGCCAGGCTCACAGAGGACTCTTGAGGTTTTAAACTTTTTTTCCTGGTGATTTATTTCCCCAGTACTTTCCCCAGGCCAGTTCTGGCTGCCCTTCCTGTAAATTGAGTTATCATGGGGTTTGGTTGTTTTTTTTGTCAGCAAGCAAAGGAAGTAAAAATGAGTCAACACTTAATGGCAGCAGTCATTTTCCTTCCTGATTGACAGCTCCTTTATTAAAATCCCTTTTTCTCCCTTGGAACTGTCTTCCCCAAGAAAACAACCTCATGTTGAGCACTGGGGCTGGTTGTTCCCTCTGTGATGTGAGGACACAATAGCAATGAATGCTGTGGCTATCACCTCCCTGCCTGGTTTCTAGGGAAATCCTGGGAAGACCAAGGTCTTGGTCCAACAGCTGCTGACCTGTGTTTCCTCCCAGGGGCAGACATGGTGTGTGCAGGCATCCCTCTGCAAGCCTCTTAGGGAAGGACCAAGTACATGCAGATGTGTTGTTGGGAAAACAAACAAAAGCAGACAGAAAGCAGGATGCTGCAGGGACTTTCTGATGGGATTTGAGATCGTGGCTCTTCAGGGAAGCAGCTGAACTCAGGGGGGTTGTGTAGGTGATTTACTGTTGCTCCCATCCTTTTTATTCCCTCTGATGTGCACTGCTGCCTGCCTGGCTCTGCCTCTCTCTCCTTTCCATCTGAGTGAATTTGATTATTTTTATTGTATTAGCGCAGCTGAGGGACCTGCTTAGATCCAAGTCCCCTCCAGCCATTTCCAGGGAGACTGCTGGGTAGCCACCTGCTGTGGTACATCCAAGTGGCTCTGAGCCCTGGGAGACAGAGACAAACCCAAAGGAAAAAAGCCTCTGGCCTTCTGTCTCCTGTCCCTGCCAGACCTTCCCAGCTGTCCCACACCCTGTCAGGTGAGAGGCAAGCTCCCAGCACACTCGTGTGCCACGGGGCAGGAAGAATGGAAGAAAGAAATAAGGGAAGAAGAGATTTATGTTTTCTATGCTGAGGTTGCTCAGATTGCTGGTAGATGCCCCGTGTTTGGAAGCTTTGATGCCTCAGCCTCATTCAAGGTCAGGTTGGACAGGGCTTCTCGGAGCAACCTGATTGAGTTGAAGATCATGGAATGGTTTGGGTGGGAAGGGACCTTAAAGCTCATCCATTGCCACCCCTGCCATGGGCAGGGACACCTCTCCCAGCCCAGGGTGCTCCAAGCCCCATCCAACCTGGGCTGAGACACTGCCAGGGATGGGGCAGCCACAGCTTCTCTGGGCAACCAGGGGCTCAGCACCCTCACACCAAAGAATTTCCCCATAATGTCTAATCTAAACCTCTCCTTTTGCAGCCCAGAGCCAGCACCCCTTCTCCTCTTGCTATGAGTCCTTGTCCAAAGTCCCTCTCTAGTTTTCTTGCAGGCCCTCTTCAGGTGCTGAATGAAGATGCCTCAGCTTGCTGCAGGAGGGCTGGACTAGGTGACCTTTAAAGGTCCCTTCCAGCCCAAACCATTTGATGATTCTATGAGCAATCACTGAGCAAACCCTGGAGGAAAGCAGCAGCCCACTACCAGCTCCTCTGGGCACCCTGCTCCCTGACCCTGACCCCCCCTGGCCCTGCTGGTGCTGCTGGGGTGGCAGTGGGCAGCTTTGGAGGCAGGAGGCAAGGGACAGAGGGTTTGGGAGCCCCTTTCCCTGCCCTTTTCCCTGCCTGCCCAGGGTGCTTTCTCCGGAGGAATCCGTCAGCCCCGCGGTGTGCAGAGGGGGAGTGATAGGATCAGAAAGCAGACTGCTCCCCCAGGGAAGCCTGGCTTCCATTCCCATCTGCCCATACACCCAGAAAATTAGAATCTGGTGTATTCGGGGAGATTTATTTTCAATTACAGGTTAAGGCTGAGACATGAAATAGCACCGGGTTTGAAAGTAGTGCATAAATCCTGCAACAAATCTATGTATCTCAGCTCCACATAATAAGATTTTATTGATTGCTATATTGTATCTGTCAGAATAAAACTCTCTTAATGCATGCATCAGGATGGAGAAGATAGAAAGCTTGTTGGTGGTAGAATCTGATTCAAGAATCAATGCACTTTGATTAATATGATGTTAAGGAAGTGAGAGTTATTTAACTTGTTTGATGCACATTTCAAAATGATGACTCAGATCTTTGAAGTTTCTTTTTTTTAAGCTGCATTGAAAAAAAAAAAAACCTAAACACTCGACCTTGTACCTGTTTTTATGGAGGCTAAGTCCTGGTTTGTCACTGAATGTTTTGCTAAATTCTTTTAATCAGGCCACAACCACCCCTTGACTCCCATTAACAATGATTCCCATGGCCCCAAAGCCTTCCCACATGGCACTGGTGAGGGCCTTGGAGGAGCAGGGTGGACCTGCTCTGTCTTTATTCCATCAGGATGTTCTGCTGTGAAATAGGAAGCTCCAGGGAAAAAAAACAAACCCAAACCCAAACCAAAGGTGAAATTAATGTGGAATAAGAAATCTCCTGGCAGGCTCTCAGGTGCTGCCAGGCTCAGGCAGGTGGCAGCACACTGGGTGTCAGCTCTGGCTTCTCCACTGTCACCTCCAAACTTGGGCACCCAGGATGAGCCTTGGCTTAGCTGGGAGCATCCCACTGCAGAGCTCAGGATGTTCCAGAGGCAGAACCTGCCCTCGCAGCTGCCATGAATCCTCAGGCTGGTTTCAGAGATCTCCTGGTGTCCCTGTGTCCCCCTCAGCCTGCAGATCCTTGCCATTCCCAATCCCAGCTCTTTGGAGATTTCCACCGCTTCTGATGGGAAAGGCAAAGCTTCCTCCACTTTTCCAGCCTGGAGATTTCTGGTGTTTGTAGGAAGCACCCTGGGCACACTGTGTGCCAGACCCCAGCCATTTCTCCTCTCAGGCTGGTTCCCAAGGAGAAGGGGCAGGACAAACAGTAAGTGACACACACCCCAAGCCTCCAGCACAGGCTTTTCCCCTGGCTCTTGCCTGTCCCCTGGGAGGAGCAGGTGTTTCCCTGCCAGGGGAATTGCTTCCATTTGTGGGTGTAGCACCACCACCTGAAAGACAAAATACTTTTCTCCCAATCAAGGCAGATTATAAATAGAAATGCATCTAATTAGCATCCTAATCTGCAGGTTTGCTGTTTGTTTGCAGTGCCTTTCCTAGGCACAAATCCGGTTAATGCAAATTTCTCTTTTTAAAGGAAATGATTCCTTAATTACAAGGTGGTGCAGACGAGGTGACTTACTGGCTGGGTAAGCCCATGGGGTGAAGAGTTGGTTCCCTCCCACACTGGGCTGAAGCTGGTGGCAGAACTCCCCTGCCTCCTTTGCTAGAGCCACCTTCCTACAGAGGGAAAGGCGTGGAAGGACATCCCCCAAAAATGCCAGGCAAGCCCCAAACACAGCTCTGTGTGCTGCCTGAGGAAGCAGATCCCACTGGATTTTCGTGGGATGGGAACAGAAGCTGTAGGCATCTCCTGGGTGGTCTCTCCAGCCCAGCTGTGTGCTGCATTCCCATCCAAGAGCTGTTTCTAGAAGCAGAAAGATGGGATGTGGCATCAGGCATGCACAGGGGTTCATACATCATCTCCAGTCTGACACTTGTGCACGTCTCTAACACAGGAATTCACTTTTCCTGCCTCAGTATTTAACTTTTCTCCTTGAGGAGACAACATTGCCAGGTTTGCCCAGTAGCTGGAAGTCCTGGGGTGACCAGGACACAAGGAGATGGAACCCCTTGCCTGCTGACAGGAGGGATGTTTTCTGCAGCTCAGCAAGTGACTGGGGAGTTTCCTGGCTGTAAATGAGAGCAGCTTTTGGCACAGAACGTGTTTACTCCCTACAAAGCACTGCTCCCCTTCTATCAAACATCTTGGACCCCAACCCCTTTACCTGTTTGAGACCTCAGAGTCCAACCTGCAGTGGTGGGGGGAACAGCAGACACCAAAATCCAGGCTCTTCCCTCTGGCTCTCCAGTTGCTTTTCCCTTTCAAGCCCTGCTAGGGCAGCTCTGCTCTTGCATCCCCAGGGAAGAGGGTGCTGGAGAGGGGCTCCTGCAGGCTCTGAGTGCCAAGAGTCAGGTATCAGATCCCAGCCCAGGGATTAAGACAAGCAGCTCCAGCTGGGCTGTGTCGTGGAGCTGTCAAGCTGAGCTCTGCAAGCCTGTCAGGAGATGTAGTGGGAGAATTGCAAGTGGGTTCAGAGGGGAAGTGGAGGATTGAGCTCAGGATGTGGTAAGGGACTGGGATGAACAATCATCTCTCTGCTGGTGCTTGGCAGAGGCTGTTGGGTCACTGGCAAGGTTTGCTTTCAAGTGGCTGCTCGCTGCTGTATAAATAGCATCTCTCCTCCGGTGCAGAGTTAAAAAACCCCCCAGGGTTTTTCACAAGGTCAGTATCAAACCAGCTGAGTGAGATCTCCTGCAGAAGACAGGGCCCTGGTCCCATCACAGGCACTGGGTTGCTGTGAGTACAGCTGGAGCAGGGCCCCGGGGGTCTTCATGGTTTGGGGGCTGTGTTTGCTGTGGCTTTGCTGTCACAGATTGCACCGTGACCACGGGGCTTTGGAAAGCCCCTTCAGCAGGCAGAGACCCCTTCCACCAGCCCAGGCTGCTCCAAGCCCCATCCATAGCAAAAAAGCCCCCAAATGATCTCCTTTTAAGAAGTCAGATTACACAGTCACAGAATGTTTTAGGTTGGAAGAAACCTTCAAGCTCATCCAGTTTGACCAACACCCTAACTAACCACTAACCCATGTCCTGAAGGATGCCATCACTCTCAACAAGTCTCATCCCTCTGGGTTTCTCTCAAAGACAAAGGAGAAGATATTTGCTTACAACTAGTGGTGTTACACTGTAAGCACAAGTGTGGGCTCCTGGATATTTAAGCAAACAATTTCAGGCAGACCCCATCCCTCAGACCCCCTGCTACCTCTCGTAGTTCAACAGCCCCCCAATCTTTGTCTCTTCTTCGCCTCATAATTCATCTCACCCAAAACTGGGATAGGTTAAGACTGGGAAAGAGGAGGCAGTGGAGGTGTCAGTGATCCCTCAGCTCTTCTGCAGAGGGCAGGAGGCAATGCAGGGGCTCAGGCTGCTGTTTTCCTTAGCACCAGAGGTGCTCTTCAAAGTTTTGCCAGCTGAGTGACACCCATGTCCAGCTGGGCTCCACACCTGGGAGCATTTACTTAGGTATTAGTCTTGGAGTTGCCTTTTTCATCTTGGCTTCTGTAGGGATTGTTATGAATATTTAAATGTTAATGTGAAAAAAAAATAATTACCACACAAAAAAACCCCCAACAACCAAACATCTCTTTCATTTGTACCTACCTGTTTTCTTTTCTGGCTTGTCCTCTGGGCAAACCCTTCTGGCTGTGAGCAGGAGGAGGGGGGGGTTCCCTTTGCCCAGCCTGTCCCTGTCACATCAGTCACCCAAGAGTTGTTGCTAATGAGGAGTCAACCTGCAAAGCTGTGGCTGCCTGCCTGGCAGGAACACTCAGAGGTTGGGCTGCTTTGTCTGCTGGGTTCCACTGGGGAAACTTCACCTGCTGCTTGTCCTTCAGGTCTGGGATGTGCTGAAGGGTTGGAGAGGCTCCTGCCCATGCTGAGTGTTCCCAGAAACCGAGGCTGGCACTTCTGTCAAGGGCAGGCAGGAGCCAGGCTCTGCTGAGGTCTGATTTTCATCTCATCCATTTGGTGCTTTCCTCTGCTGGCTGAGAGCTGGTGCCCAGGACTTTGGCTGGTTTGGAAGAGGGTCTGATGCCAAGACAAGACTGGACCATATGCAGCAATCCCAGAAACAAGAGCAGGGAGACGGGGATCTGGATTTGCTGTCTGCTTGGTCTTGCAGGGGGTGGGTGATGCTTTTCCCTCATGCCAGAGGAGGCCTTCCCAGTGCTTCCCATTCTTTCTTACCTCTCTGCCAGCCTGGCTCAGCTTGGCAATACAAACCAGGTTGCCCCAAGCTCTGCACGGCACAAATTCATCTCAGGCTGGGTTGTGGTTGGTTTTGGTGTTTGGTTTGGGCTTTTTTTCTTTTTCTTTTTTATCCTCGTTTTTCCTTCCTGTTGGATGCTCCAGGGCTCTCTGGGGAAGTTTTGAGAGCAGGGAATCACTTGCTTAACCCCCTTCTCTCCAGGCAGCTTGAAGCTATGATGCAGTTCCCATCTCCTGACCCAGCTGGGGGAAGAGGAACCCCCCCCCCCCAGAGCTGTCTGCAGGCCTGCAGAGCAGCCAGGAGGGCACTGGGAGGGTCTGTCCCCTGCCACCAGTGCTAATGGGAGCTGAGCCCCTGCCTGGAGAGGGGAGGCTGCCCCTGAGCTACAAATCTCCTTGGCAATTTTATTATGTAAATAAATGGTGCTTGCACATACACACCTGCTGCTACTGCTGCTCCTGGTGATGTTCATGGCACGGGACATAAACAAACAGCAATCCCCTTCTAATAGATTTATTTCCTTTCTCCCAAGCCATTAAATTACCTCCAGATATCAAGTGGGCAGAAAGCTGCAGTGGTGTTGACATCTTGCTCTGCCTCAGTGGCCTGGGAAGTGTGACAGCCACCTAAAGTGGGGTTCTGCCCATCCAGCCCTGCCCTCCAGCCCCTCCTTCCTCACCCAGGACCTTGGGGTCCTGCACCCAGACCCGAGTCCTTTGAGGTTCCTCCTGAGCCTTTCTTTGCTGCAGCATCTTCTCAGCTGGTGGAGTGAGGCTCAGGGGAGCATCTCCCAGGTGGGACCAGACCAGGTGTTGGGTGCCCTCCCTCTCCCAAGGCTCCATAAATAAATCCCCCCTCCCCCCCCATCCATCCCAGCAGACTGTATCAATCTTGTTTAATAGACTGGAAATCTGATTGCGTGGCGCGGGTCGGGGTGATGGATTGTGCCTTCCCCTAGCAGAGCAGCAGTGATGTATAATGAAATATTTATGATTTATTCCAGCTAATAAACTGGAGTGAAGTGTGTGATGTGTGGGAGCAGATGGGGGATCTTTCCGTGCAGTTTTCAGGGCAGGGAGCAGGGGAGGGCTGGGTTTGTGTCCCTGTCACACAGCCCTCTGCCCAGCCAGGGGGGATTGGGCTCCAGAAGCACAGATTTCATGCCTACAGCTGGCCTGAAAAATGTTTGTCCACCCCACATCTCCTCCTGTGGCTTTTCTCAGCTGCAGGAACCCCTTGTGGGAGGAAAGGTTTGGTTGAACTTTGGGCTTGGGGAATCACTCATCCCTCTCCTTGGCCACAGGCAAAGTAGCTGCAGGAATGTCACTGCTGGGCCACCTTCTCCAGCTTCCTGCTCCCTCTGGGTCTGCCTTACCTACAGACAAAATATTCCCATGGGTTTAGGAGAGCAGTGAGACACTCAGCAGGGAAGCTGGAAACGTGTGGAAGGGCTGAGGGCTCAGCCATGGGATGGGTGATGGGCACGGGGAACACCTTGCTGCAGGTGCCAGAAGCTTGGCCATCAGAGCAGGAAGATCTGCTGCTGGCTGTCACCTCGGGTGGTGACACCTCACCTTGCTGGCTTTCTGCAGGCACTTCTGAAACCTGGAAAAGTCATTCCAGCAGCCAGGAAAGTGTTGAACGAGCAGCTCCAGCCCCTGTGGGCAGCAAGAACCTCCCAGGGGCAGAACTGTGAGGGCAACACTCACCATTCCTTGGGTTTTTCCAGCAGATCCTTGGCTCTGCATCTAGGCTAGGCTGAAGTCACTCTTCCCTCATGATTTACCTGAACAGCCTCATTTTCTTCCACTTCTGCTCACCCAGAGCCTCTCCAAGCTCTTCAGTATTTCATTTCTTCAGCCAAAGTGTTCTCTTGGTCAAGGCTTGGCTCAAACCTTTGTTCCTGACACCTTTGCTGGAGAGATGTTGCAGTGTTTGCCAGGAACAAGCTGCCCCCAGGCTCAGGGTGTTGGCACAGGAGCTCCAGGGAGGGTTTGCTCTGCTCTGCTCTTGTCCTGGGAAAGCAGCTCAGGCTCTGTGCTGGGAGGTTTCTCAGCCCTTTCACCTTTGCAACAAGGATTTTGTAACTTGAAGGACATGATTGGAGAGATCAGGGATTTGAGCTTGGAATGAGGCTCTCCATTGCCTGTCTGCTTCTTGGAGTTTGTTTGGGCAAGGTCTGCATCTCCAGGCCAGCAGTTAGAGACAACCTGTCCTTAACAAGACATTTTAACCCCAAAAGGCTCATTTTTAAAGCAAAGGGGAACTTGGAAATGTCTTTTACCTTTCACTCAGCACCTGATGATTCCTGGCATGGTTCTGTGGTCTTCCATGGGCTGAGCTGGGGGTCAGCATGGCATGGTCCCTGCTGAGAAATAGATATTTATATTTATATAAAAATGGAATATATTTATATATACAAATAGAATCTTAAAATGGCTTTGGTGGGAAGAGACCTTTAAAGAGCAGGGAATGTCTTCAGCCAGATCAGGTTGCCCTAAGCCTCATCCAACCTGACCTTGAATGTTTCCAGGGATGGGGCATCTGCCACCTCTCTGGGGCAATCTGGGCCAGTGTCTCAGCACCCTCAGTGTTAGAAATATCATCTTTTTATGTAGTCTGAATCTGCTCTTTTAGTTTAAAACTGTTACCCCTTGTCATATCTTTATAAAAGTTGTGTCTATATATACCTATACATAAAACTAAATATATTTAACAGGCCAGGCTGGAAGGGGCTTGGAGCAACCTGTGCTGCTGGGAGGTGTCCCTGCCCATGGACCTGGGATGAGATGATCTTTAAGGTCCCTTCCAACCCAAACCATTCCAGGATTCTATTATATATATATATAAAAATTTGTAACTCCAGCAAAGTGCAGCCCAGCCCCAGGGCAGGAGCCTGCTCAGTATGCAGCTCAGCAGAGCCTTTAACATTTCAGGGAACAGATGCCCACCGAGCATCTTGAACCCAATCCAAAGGTAGCAGTGATGGCTGCTGTCAGGGAAACATCATCCCTGGCCTGGCCAGCATCAGCTGTGCTGCAGCACTGGGGTCCTGCCACCACCTGGGCTCCTGCCCCTGCCTGCTTTGTCTGAGAGAGGTGGAGAGGTGGTGTCAGGGACTGTAATCCTGGACTGATTTGGGTTAGGAAGGGTCTGAACCATCACCCAGTCCCAACACCTCCCCCCAGCCCAGGGGGCTCCAAGCCCCATCCAACCTCCAGCAACTCCAGGGATGGGGCAGCCACAGCTTCTGGGGGCAACCTGGGGCTCAGCACCCTCACACCAAAGAATTTCTTCCTGATGTCTGAGCTGTGTAACTGAGCAGAAAAAGCCTTTGGGGATGGGGCAGGAGCCCAGGAGGAGGGATGGCTCTGGGGGTAATGCACCCCCAGCCACAGGGACCCTCGTGGATGGGAGACAGGCAGGTCCCTTGCCTGGAAATGATGCTCTGAGAGCTTTTTAAAGTGGTGTGGGGTGGAGGAGGAGGAGAGGGAGTCATTGAGCAAACACCAGCATCCTTTGAACTCCTCTCCCTGGCCCAGGAAGCACCCCCTGGGCTGGGAGGCAGGCAGAGCTTGGCTTTGCTGGGCAGGCAGTGAGTGGTAGCAGATGGTGGGGGGCAGAGGGTAATGTGAGTGCCCCCCCTGGCCTGCAGTCCCCTGCAGCAGGCTCCCTCCTGTCAGCCTGGGAAGTGACAGCAAAACCCTGCTGCTCAGCTCACGGGAGAGAGGAGATGGAAAGGAAGAGACAGGGGGGACATTACAGAGCTCACAGTAATTGGGATCAGCACAGCAGTGGCAGCGGGGCTGGGACCTGTGTGAGGAGCACGGTGGGGAGGAGTGGGGCTGGAGGGTGAGGGGCAAGGAGGGGTCTGCTGTCCCTCTCCTGCACTGGCCATGCAGGGATGGAGGTGAGGACTTACCCAGCCTGGCCCCAGCTCCAGTGCCAACCCCAGCACATCCCCACCTCACCTGGGGCAGGATGGGGACTCCACATGGCCCCAGGAGCTGGGGCTGCTGCCAGCTCAGGGATTTCCTCACAGCACAGACCCCTCAGTTCCCCCTGCAGCAGGCAGAGCTCAGAGTGTTCTCTGGCTGGAAAAAGGATCCAAGGCCAGGAGCCTTTTTGCTTTGAAAACACCTCCTGGAGACCCCAGCCGTGGCTGCCACCTCCCCAACAGCTCAAGGACAGGCAGGGGTGGGAATTCATCCCTCGCTGGCTGGGAGGAGAGATAAGATGAGTGAGTTGTGTGGGCAGGCACAGAGCCCTTCATCTTTCCCATCAAGAGACCTTGGGGCAGAGAAACCTCCTGGTCTGTCCCACGGACCCCTTGGACCTCTCCCTGGGGCTATTCTCCAGAGGAAGATGCAAACGTGGCAGCTTTGGTCTTCATCAACACTTAAAGAGTCCCTGCCCCAGCTCTGCATTCCCTCTCTTCTCTCTATGAACAAGCAGCTCCTTATCTCCCCCCAGAAAGCCAGGGGTTCTCTGGGCCTCCAGTGCCACCTTTTATTTAATGTTCACTCTCCATGTCCCTGTCAGTCTCCCCCAGCACAGCAATACCAGGCACAGAAGGTCATTTCTCACCTCGGCCCTGAATTCTTTTCCAACCCCCCCAGCAGCCAAAACACCCAGCGAGTCCAAGTTTAAACTTCTTCCAAAACTAAAATATTCCAGACATCCAGGAGAGCACCAAGAAGCAGGCAGATAAACAGAGGATCAATTCATCACTCCCTGGCTGAGCAGAGCAAGATGAGATGAGATGCCCAGGGTGGTGGCAGGGGAGCAGGGACACAGCTCTCCTGGGGAGCAGCCTCTGTTTCAGGACTGATTTCTGCTGTTTCATTGCTCTGACCCCATGAATCTCAAGGTTCTCATTTTCTCTGCATGCAGCTCTGCTGAGCTAAGGGAGGTTCCTACAGGAAGCTGGGGTGGGCAGAAGGAGCGGGGGGAAGGATGAGAGCAAGATGGGGATGAGGGTCACAGAATTCCAGACCGGTTCTGGGTTGGAAGGGACCTTAAAGCTCATCCAGTCCCAGCCCTTTGCCATGGGCAGGGACATCTCCCATCAGCCCAGCTTGCTCCAAGCCCCATCCAACCTGGGCTTCATCCCCATGACCCATGGGGTGTGCTCACCTCTGCTGACACTGAGGGTCCTTAGAGGAGAGAACCAGGAGCCACATCAAGAAGTGCTTCCATGGCTCACCCAGTGATGTCCTCAGGTCTCCACCCGTCCCAGAGTCTCCTTGGAATGCTCCTTGCACATCTCTTCTCCCAAACCAGAGGTTCAGCAGGTCCTTCAAGGCTCACCAGGCTCCATTCACCAGGGTGCTGGGGTCCAGGACCCCAGACTGTCCTCATTCCCTGGATTTTGAACACATCCCTGGATGAGGAGCAAGGCAAACACCTGTGGGAGCTCCTACCTCTGTTGGAAGCTGCTTTTCTCCTGCTGCCCATCTCCTCTGTCATCTCTACACTGGAGCATTCCAGCGGGATGAGGTCTGGAAGGGAAGGCCCAGCAGGAGCAGGCTGTGGCCAGGCTGGCAGCCTGGGGCATTAAGGAGAGGATGGAGGCTGACATGGAGTGGAGGGGGCTGAGGGCCCCCCTGGTGCTGCCATCAAGGCTCTGAAATGGAAATAAGAGGTGTGCCCCCCACCTCCCACCCCCCTCCCCCCGGCTGGCAAAGGCTCCATTAGCAGGATGTGAGTAATCATCTGAAGGAGCTATCAGAGAGCACCAGCTTGTTAAGCGGTTAGCCAGGGTGTGCTGACGTGACCCCTCTCCTCAATCATCCCAGCAACTAATTACCCCATCACACCTGCCACACGCCTCCCCCCCACTCAGGAAGGACGGGTCAGAGCCAACGTGGGGCTTAGGATGGGCTCATCTTCCCAACATAATCCCACACACGATGGGTTTTTTAGCAGCAGGGGGAAACCCCCCTTTGCAAACCATGGGGTCACCAGCTGGTGGCCCCAGAGCAAGGGGGGGGACACTCCAGGGGGTGGCAGGGGCGGGACACTCCAGGGGGTGGCAGGGGCTGATGGCTGAGGTTGGGGCACACACATGGTGCTGGAGCTGCTAGAGAAGTCCCCCTGTGGCTTTGGTAGGGTGCTGGAGGCTGATTGCTGAGCAGCCCCAGTGGTGGCAGAGGTCCAGGAAGAGTTCCATCCTCCTAAGATGGAACAGCCAGGGGCTCTGTGCTTCCCTGGAGGAGGGGGAAAAGGCTGAGCCAGAGCCTGCTTGTGGCTCATGCTGAGAGGGTGCTGGGCAACATCACCTGCAGCCAGGGCTCCCCTTGTCATTCCTCTGTACTGGGTGCAGGGGTTCAGACAAGCAGTGGCTGTGCCACCTCTGCCTGTCCCTGGGGGCTGACTGTCACCCAGGGAAGGCTGAGCCCCCATCCCCAGAGGCTCAGGAAGGTCACAGAGAGTCCCCAGCGAGCCAGGGTCTGGCCCCAGTGTCACAGCCCTGTGGGCAGAGGAGAAGCGAGGGGACAGCCCCTGATGGAGCCCTCTTTGCTTTGCAGGAGACACAGCTGCCTACAAGGATGGGGTCTATTGGATCAAGGGCCGCACCTCTGTGGACATCATCAAAAACGGGGCCTTCAAAGTCAGCGCCCTGGAGGTGGAGCGTCAGCTGCTGGCACACCCCCACATCACAGGTCCCTGCTGTCCCCTGCTGTCCCCTGCTCCCCACGCCCCTCAGCTGATCTGGGGGATGAGGCTGTAATTAAATCAGGTCTGTGCTCACGCCTGACCCCATTACCAGGAGGTGGAAGTGGTGCTCCTGGCTCCCCACCACCCCATCCATCATGTTCCTCCCCGGGTGACTCTCGGTGACTCCAAGCACAGAGCTCCCTCCCTTCCCCGTGGTGAAAAGCTCCAGTTTTGGATCCCATCAGCACACTGCCCACACAAACATCCCATGGCAGCTGCTCGCATCTCCCAGGGGTGCTGAGCCCCTCTCCTAACCCCACCCCTCAGCCCCAGGAAGGGATTGCTGGGGTGTCTGAGGATGAGTCCTCTGCTCTCTCTGCAGATGTGGCTGTGATTGGGCCCCCAGACATGGTGTGGGGCCAGCGGGTCAGTGCTGTCGTGCAGCTGTCCAAGGGGGAGATGCTCTCAGTGAAGGACCTGAAGGTCTGGGCCAGGTGAGAGACCACCCCGGGGTGGGGAATGGCACAGGGGGGACAAAGCCACCCCGAAGCCTGCAGCACCCTCAGGAGGGGCCTGGCAGAGGTGGATGGGGTGGGTAAGGGGTGGCTCTCCTGACCCCCAGCAGCCCAGAATGACAACCCCAACCCGCAGCCAGCTGTCCCTGCTCCTTGGTGGCCTTGACACAAACCCCCCAGAGGGCTTGGCTGCCCACCCAGGCTCCATCTCCTGCCCACAGCAGCTCCAGGCACTCCCCCACCCATCTCCCCCCTCTCACCCTGTCTCTCCCCTTTATTTTTCACATCACTCAGGTCCTTTTTCTCGTGCTGCCTGGCAGGAGACACATGTCCCTCCCCAAAGCCACATCCCCACTTGGGGACATCCATATGGCAGAGGGTGCTGGTGGCAGGCGGGGTAGGGGGGGACACTCGCAGCTGAAGGGCTCAGCAGACTTGGCATCTCGGGGTAGAGTCTGTGCCAGGAGCTGGGCACAGCCCCAGGTTGGTGACAGAGGGGTGGCAGCAGGCAGGACAAACCCCCCTCTGCACTCTGCAAAGGGCAGGGGGATGATGCTTGGGACTCAGCTCCCTCCCCCAGGGAGGCCACCACCCCACATGGGGGGCTGCAGGTCACCAGTGTGCACCCAGGGAGGTGGCCACCAGTGGTCCCAAGTCCTCTGGGCTGGCACAGGACACATGGGGGTCCAGGATCCATCACAGCCCCCCTGTTGTACCAGGTGATCCTTGAGACCCCTTTCCAACCTGACATTCTGTGGTTCTGTGCTTGCTTGCTGAAGGGTCTGCACGTCCACTCCCAAGGGCTCAGGGGGTGTTTTGGGGTGCTGCTGGGGTGCATGGTACTCACAGGGTGCTGGAAGCAGTGGTCAGTCCATGGGAACCAGGTTGGGGACCATCCCCAGCCTCAAGCAGAGCCAGCAGTGAGCCAGGTCCAGGGCTCAACCAGGGAGCTCAGGCAGCCCCAAAACAGGGACAGAAGATGGGTTACACCACAGGAGTAGGGTCCTCCTAGAAGACAAGAGCAAGAAGAAGGCTGCTCCAGCCCTCCAAGGGATCCCTGCAGGACAAGCAGGAACACAGGGCTGAGGTAGCACCCCATAGCACAGCTCAGGGGGAACGGGGAGACCGAGGCTGAGCCTAAATGGGCTCCTGGGGAGTGGGTGGGGGCTTCAGGTGGGGCTGCTCAGGGTTGTTAGGGCTGCGGGTGCTGGGCCATGGGTGGGGTCTCCAGGTGGGGCTGTGGGTGCCCTCAGGACACCTGGTCCTGCAGAGGGGCTCCTCACCAGTCCCTGTCCTGCAGGAAACTGTCACAGACACCAGTGGAGGGTGCAGTGAGCCCCGGGCCTGTTCTATGCTGACCTAAAGGCTGGAGAGCCGTGGCTTGATGGGCATAACGGGCTGATCTCTGCCTTGCAGGGACACCATGGCACCCTACAGCATCCCGACGGAGCTGATCGTGGTGGAGGAGATCCCACGGAATCAGATGGGGAAGGTCAACAAGAAGGAGCTTCTGCAGCGCTTTTACCCAAACTAATGCATGGCCTGGGGCCAGGACCTGGAGGCCAGGACCCCCGTGGCATCCTTGGGGCTCCCTCTACCACAGGGCTGACGAGGTGACCATGGCAGGGCTGAGCAGCCTGGCCCAGGAATGGTTTAATAAAAGTTGGATTCATCCCATGTGGTCTCCTCTTTGGGCTGAGCCCGAGCTCCAGGGACACTGTCCTTGTTCAGGAGCTCCTTGCAGGAGGCTCGGAGCAGTCCTGGGTCTAGAAGTGAAACGTGGGTTGAAACTGGGGGTCCTGTGCCAGTGCTGCCCCCCATGCCAGGGCTGGCTGTGTCTGCCTGCCATGAAGGTGGTGGCAGGCAGGTGACAAGCACTACAAACACCTCCACATCCACCCCCATCTGGCCCCAGCAGCCTTCAGGGAGGTCTCAGCCCTCCTCAGCTATGCTGTGTGTGCACCCCCATGTATGGCCACCACACCTGGAGGACATGGACTTCCCAGGGTAGATAAACCCCTCCTCGAGGAACCATCCCTGTTTGACCTCAGGTGTGGTGGCCATGCCCATCCCAGCGTGGGGACACAGCACTGGGGGACAAGGGGCAGCAGAGCAGAGGGATGGGAGCAGCCCCAAATTTCCCCATCAGCTGATGGAACCCTGGGAACACCACAAATAATCCCCTGGAGCAGCAGCTGCAGGGAGGGCCGAGCGGATCCTTTGTTGAAACATCAACGCTGCAGTAAATTTTTTAACTTACCAAATAGATCAATATCAAATTATCATGTCTCACATTCATAACTCTTAAGCAAGCAACAATGGAGAGAGACAAGGTCACTGGAGAATAAATAGCAGCAAAAGCTCTTAATGATCTATCATTCTCGACAACCCCAGGCACCCAGCACCAGCCTGGTGACAAGATCATTAATAAAACTCTGCAGGAACGCTATCGATTGCTTTGATGGATGATCACAGGTAGCAAATACTGTAAAACACCTGGCTGTCACACACTGAAATGAGGAGTTTGACTCACACCTCGGTGGGGGACCCGGCTGTGGGTCTTTTCCTCCATGGTGGCTTTGGCAGAGGGGGTGGTGGCTCAGCCCTTGGGACCTGGTGGCCACAGCTACAGCCCCTGGTTTGGGGTCGGCATCCTGGCTCCCACCTCCCCATCCCTGTGGCTGGGACCTGTTAATTAAAAGCATCATCAAAGCACCAGGTTACGGTGCCCTGAAGACCACGGCTGTGACCCGGTGCCACTGGGTGACCCTGGAGACTTGCTCCATGCCCTGCCTGCTGGATGTGGCCCTGGGACACCCTGGGACACGGCCCAGGCAGTGGGGACAGATGGAGGTCCCCAGGACCATGGGCATTGCCACCCCCCACGCTGGATCCACCCTTAAAAACCCACGACCACCACTCCCCAAACCATCATCTTCAGTGGGTCGGACATCACCCCAACCCTGCCAGCCGTGCTGGTTGTCCCCCAGCCTGTTGTAATGTCCCCACATCTACAGAAGGGGACCCATTCACCCCGAGCTTTGCTGGGGGTGTCCCCAGGGGGCTGGCCACACATCCATGTCCCTCCCCCTGCCCTGGGCTCAGCACACCGGGCCCTGCTCTGGCACTTTATAGCCCACATTATCTTTTATTGCCACATAAAAGCCGAAGCTCCGGTGGGTTTATGGCTGCTGCTGCGTTCAGCACCTCCCTGCTCGGCTCTGTGCTCCCCTCCCTGCTCACTCTCCCCATCACTGGGTCTGGTGGGGAGGGGGCACTGCCTAAGGCCCCCACCCACACCCCCCCCAAGTCCCTGGGGCCACGACTGGTCCCACTCCACCCACATTAGGGATGCGACTGGTCCTGTCACCCACAGAGCGGCCACGACTGATCCCCAAATTAACTCCTGCACTGGCCTGGGTAGATCAGAGGGTGTCAGCTGGGAGGGGGACCCCCCAAAAGAGGGTGACCTGAGCACCCTCCTGATGGGCAAGGGGTCCAGCTACACCGTGGGTCACCGTGCCTGACACTCACCCGTGTCCATGTCCCTGGGGACACCCGCAGCTCTGCCACCACCCCTCAGCTTCTGGGACTGAAGACATCCCGCATCCCATGTCCCTTGTCCCACACCTTGTGCCTGCTGTCCCACCCATGCCCCACACCGGAGATGGGGGGGACCAACCAGGGCACTTCTCCCAAGTCCCCGCAGCAGCCAAGTGGGACGGGACACGGCCAGCAGTGTCACCGAAATGTCGCATCTTCCCCTGCCAGGCCCAGGGCTGGGTCACCATGAGGGCGAGGACCCTCTGCCCTGCCCGGGGGGGTGGGGGGTGCTGACTTCCAGCCCTTGTGCTGCCGGGACCCCCGGGACCCCGCTACGGCACCCGGGGCTGCGGGACCGGCGGTGTCGGGGCCGGTGGCCGGGACGATGCTGCCACCTGGTGGCACGGGCGGGATCGGCACCGGGACCGGGGGGGACAGCACCGGGAGCGGCTAGTGGGGGTCGTGGGGAAGCATCGGGGGTCGGGGGGATCCCCCGGAGCCGGCACCAGATTTTTTGGGTCAGAATCGGGAATGGAGTCAGAGGGTAGAACCAGCAGCGGTACCGGGACTCGGGGCACCAGGGCTGGGCCCGGAGGTCAGGGCACAACTCGGGGAGCGGCACCGGGGGTCGTGGGGAAGCAGTGGGGGTCGAGGAGGAGCCCTGGGGGGGGGCAGGGGGCAGCGGGCCCGGGGGCCTCACCGGGGCTTCGGGATCAGCCCGGATCCACTCCGTGAGACCCCATCGCGACAGGGACACCCCGGGACGCTGCCAGCCCAGACAAACCCGGCACCGGTACCGGAGGGACAGGAGCAGAGAGGGGCGTGCAGAGCAGATCCCGAACTCTGTCCCTGTCCCTGTCCCGGTCCCGGTCCCGGACCAGCCACGGCGGGGACACCGGGCCCGGTCTCTCCCTCCCCGTCGCGGCATCCCCGGGACGCGCCCTGCGACAGCTGCTGCGTTCCCTCCCGCCCTGCCCAGGGGGGCTGCTGACCCCCAGCCCCCCGCCCGGGACCCCCGCAGGGACCCCCCCCCCCCGCACCCCTCCGCGCCCCACGCCCCCTCCCCGAGCCTCCCGGCCCCCCCCCCCCCCGCCGGGCCTCCTCCGGGCAGGGGGTGCGGGCTGCGGGCCGGGGGCGCAGGGGGGGGCGGAGGGGACAGCTGCCTGGCCGGGGGGGGGCCCGGCCCGCTCGGCAGCACATGTGCTGTCACTCAGCCAGCACCGCGGTTATTTTAGCTCCGGGCCGGCGAGCGGCCGGACTGTGCCCCGCTCCGCCATGGGCCCCCCGCTCCTCCTCGCCTGCCTGCTCGCCCCCCTCTGCGCTCGGGTAAGGGGCGAAGGCAAATGGGGAAGGGGCTGGGGACAGGAATGGGGACAGGGCTGGGGACAGGGCTGGGGGTCCCCCTGCTTCCTGCCCTGGAAGGGCCGGCTGGGATGGGGAGGATGGATGGGGTGGCGGGGAGCAGCCGGACCCCAGCCCCGGCCCAGGGACGTCCCTGGGGGTGGCGGGGATGGGACTGGGGGTGGTGGGGGCTCGGTGCCCCTCTTGGGACATTTTCCACCCCACAGATGGTGGCAGCAGGGGGGGTCTGCGGCTCCGGCACACTGCCTGCTCCTGGGAAGCAGGAGATGGGATTTGGGGGAGGGTGAGGCTCTCACAAACACCCTGCTCCCCCCCCCCCATCCTTTCCCAGCCCAGACCCCTCTGCACCCCTCTGTCCTTGCAGGTACCCCCCAGAGTCCCTCACCGAGGTCTCAGGCCTGAGCCTCATAGGGCTGCTGGGGTTCTGGCCTGGATGCTTTAGGCAGGGGAAGGAAAGGGGGGGGCTGCAGGGCAAGGCCCCCCCACATCACCCCCCTCCACCCTCCCCATCTCCAGCAGCCTCCCAGGGACGGGGGGAGCCTCTGCAGGGGCAGAGGGACAGCTGGAGGCTGCAGCCCCTTGTCCCGCCCATCCCATGGGGTCAGCATGCAGCCCTCCCCCCCCCCTTCAGCATAGCCTCACAGCATCCCCAGGGACCCCCAGCACAGCCCCCACAGGCAGGGTGCAAACTGGGGGACCCCCAGAGCCCAGAAGATGGGTGCAGAGGTGGGTGGGTACTGATGTGCTCCTTCCCTGGGGAGGGGACAGCACATGTGGCATAGAGGCCAGGGGTGGGGGCTTCATGCAGCCCCCACATAGCAACCCGACACCACAGCTCCCTGCCCCATCTCCCACAGCTCCAGACTCCCATGTCACAACCCCCAACTCTCTCACCCCCCTGACCTATTGCTCATAGCCCCTAACCCCATTCTAGCCCCCCACCCCAGCCCCTAACTCCCACTGACACCCCACCCCACCCCCCCCAGTCTCCATTCCTAATCCCCCCCTCTGGCCTCTCTGCACTCCCAGGCCCACTGCCATCAGGGGGTGCCAGCACCCCAACACCACACACCTAGCTTGGGTGCAAGGCCCTGCCCCTGCCCCACATTGCACCCCACTCCAGAGGTTTTGGGGTCACCAGCAGCACCATGCCCCCCCCCAGGGTGCCACAGGCCCAGGGAGCCCCCAAGACTGGTGGCAACACGAGGGTCCACGGCGGGTGAAGAGGGCCTGGGTGATCCCCCCCATCAGCATCTCAGAGAACCACAAGCGCATCCCCCATCTCCTGGTGCAGGTAGGCAGGGAGCCCCCCACCCTCTCTGCCAGGAGCTGGGGTGAGGGGCACCTCGGGAGGGAGGCACATGGCAGCGGGGAGGGCAGAGGGGACCCCAGGAGGGGACAGCCCCCAGGACCTCCTCTCCCCGAGGCAGATCAAGTCGGACAAGCAGCAGCCCGGGGGGGTGATCTACAGCATCAAGGGGCCGGGGGTGGACGAGGAGCCCCTGGGCATCTTCTCCATAGACAAATTCACTGGGAAAGTCTTCCTCAACGCCATGCTGGACCGGGAGGAGAACGACCGCTACCGGGTAAGGATGCTGCCCAGACACCTGCAGCCCCCTCCCCAGCCCTCCCAGCCAGGCCCTCACCCACCTGCTCTGCTCCCCCATAGCTCAAAGCCTTCGCGCTGGACCTGGGGGGGGGGACTCTGGAGGACCCCACCGACCTGGAGATCATCGTGGTGGACCAGAACGACAACCGCCCGCTCTTCAGCCAGGATGTCTTCACAGGGCACGTGGTGGAGGGGGCTGAGCCAGGTGGGTCCAACTGGGGGGGCTGGGGCTGGGGGAGGTGAGCCAGCCCACACACCAGCACCCACCAGGCGCTCCTGTGGCCACAGGGACCTGTGTGATGACGGTGGACGCCACCGACGCCGATGACCCCGACACGGACAACGCGGTGCTGCGGTATTCCATCCTGGAGCAGGGCACCACCACCATGTTCAGCATCAATGCCACCACCGGCCAGATCTGCACCGCGCGGCCCGGCCTTGACCGTGAGGTACCGGCCATGGGGGGCACCAGGGTGACACCGGGGTGACACCGGACCTGGGGGCAAAGCCACAGCTCTAGGCATGAGCGACCCCAGGTCTGGGGACAGGGCGGGTGGTCAGCAGTGGGGGGACCTCTGGGTTCCCAGGGGGGCTGGAGGGGCTCAGCACCACCACCCCACCTCCTTCCCCACAGACCGTGGGGGTGTACAACCTGACGGTGCAGGCAGCTGACATGTCAGGGGATGGGCTCACCACCACCGCCACGGCCGTCATCTACCTGGAGGACATCAACGACAACGCTCCCGAGTTCACCAAGGAAGAGGTAGCAACCAGGGTGGGGTGGGGGGGAGCAGGGTAGGAGCTGGGGCAGCAGCAGCAGCGCAGGGGGCAGCCACCAGCCCCACGTTGCTCTCCCCCAGTTCTCCATGGAGGTGGAGGAGCAGGCGGCCGGTGTGGACGTGGGCAAGATCTTCGTGCACGACAAGGACTTGGCTGGCTCGCCCAACTGGTTGGCCAAGTTCACCATCCTGGAGGGTGACCCCGAGGGTGCCTTTGCCATCCGAACAGACCCCTACACCAACGATGGAGTGCTCTCCATGGCCAAGGTGAGCCCGGGGCAGCTGGGATGGGGGGGCATTCAGAAGGGGTACCATGGCTCTGCTGACCTGTGTGTCCCCTCTTGGCAGCCGCTGGACCACGAGGTGCGGGACCGCTTTGAGCTGACGGTGTCAGTGCAGAACGAGGGCCCCCTGGAGCCCACGGCCCCCGCCAGCCCCCGGGCTCTGGCCACCGTGCGGGTACGGGTCAGGGATGTGAACGAAGCCCCCATCTTCCGTGAGAACCCACGGAGGGTCAGCGTGCTGGAGGGGACCCCCCCGGGCACCCCCATCACCACCTACACGGCCAGCGACCCCGATACCCACCAGCTCCAGACCCTCAGGTGAGTCCCAGTCCCTGTCCCCTCGCATCACCTCACACTGGGGCTCCCATGGTGGGTGTTTTGGGGGTGGGTGGGTGACGGTGTGACCCCCTGCCCTGCACCCACAGCTACACACTGCTCTACGACCCAGCGGACTGGCTGCAGCTGGACCCCCACACCGGCACCGTCCGCACCAAGCGGGAGCTGCTGCACCCCTCTGCCTTCCTGCAGGGGGGATGGTACATCGCCCTGCTCCTCGCCCGTGATGACGGTCAGCAGCCCCACACTGCCATGTCTGTGTCCCCCATAACCAGCCCTGCCCACACCCCCCCAATCCCACTCCTCACCTCTCCCCTCTGTGCCCCCAGCTGAGCCCCCGCTCTCAGCCACCGGCACCCTCTCCATCGAGATCCTGGAGGTGAACGACCACCCGCCCCTGCTGCAGCCTCTGGCTGGGGTGCTCTGTGGGCGGCCAGGCCGCGGGGGGAACCTGCTCCTGGGGGCCACGGATGAGGACCGGCCCCCCCACGCTGCCCCCTTCCACTTCCAGCTCAGCCCCCAGCACCCCCAGCTTGCCCGTAACTGGAGCATCACTCGGTTCAATGGTAAGGGACCATGGGGGGAACTGGGGGGGGGCTGCTAAGGGGCTGCTCACCCCCTTCCCATCCCCCCCCCCTCCCCCACAGTGACCCACGCGGTGCTGGCTGTGCTGGTGGACCTGCCCGCAGGGCCCTACTCACTCCCACTGCTGCTCCGGGACTCGGGGACCCCTCCCCAGGAGCAGCAGCAGCTCCTGAACATCTCGGTGTGCCACTGTGCCCGGGATGGCACCTGCCAGGATGGGGCCCTGGCTGCTGCCACTGCCGGGGCTGGCATCACCCTCGGGGCTCTCATGATCATCCTGGGCAGCAGCATTCTCCTCCTGGGTGAGTAACACCCCAACCATCTTCACCCCACTCCCCCCAAACCTGTTTCCTACTACGCAGTGATGGTCCTGGTCACCCATCCCAAACCTCAATGGCACACTGTCACCTCGTCCTCACCCCTCCTGATCCACAATACCCCATCCAGTCCCGACCCACGATTCCCATCACCCCATGCAGGCCCAGGAACCCCATGAAGTCCCTAGCCATGGCTCCAAACACCCCATCAGCTCCTTCTGACCCCTACCAAGACCTTTCCCCAACCCCCACCCCACTCTCCCAGCCCCACCAACCCAACCAGCACCCCCACGGCCCCGCATCCCACCGTGTGGGCACCCCCCAACCCCTCACCCCGTGCCCACCCCCCTTCTGCCCGCAGTTCTGGCGGGGCTGGGGGCTGCGGGGGCTCGGGGGCGGCGGCGGGCTCTGCGCAAGGGGCTGCTGCAGCGCTCGGGGGACGACATGCGCGACAACATCCTCAACTACGACGAGCAGGGAGGGGGCGAGGAGGACCAGGTGAGCCCCCCGCCGGGGTGGGGGATCCCGGGAGGTGGGAGGGGGGGAGGTCCACTCCATCCCTGCACCCCTGACCCCCCCCACTATCCCCGCAGGACGCCTACGACATCAACCAGCTCCGACACCCCGAGTTTTTGCCCCCCCGGGCCAAGCCCCCGGTGCGCAGGGACGCCCTGCTCAGCACCCCCACTCCCCAGGCTCCCCCCCGCAAGCTGCCCAGCGGCCCCTCCGACATCGAGGACTTCATCAACGAGGTGAGTGGCGATAGCCCGGCTCCCCTCCTTGCCCCCGACCTTCCCAGGGGGGTTGACGATGTCACCCCCTCCCCTCCTCGTGTCCCCGCAGGGGCTGGAGGCGGCTGACAGTGACCCCAGCGTCCCCCCCTACGACACGGCTCTCATCTACGACTACGAGGGCTCGGGCTCGGTCGCCAGCCCCCTCAGCTCCATCGTCTCCAGCCTGACGGATGAGGACCAGGACTACGACTACCTGAGCGAGTGGGGACCACGCTTCCGACGCCTGGCAGACCTCTACGGGCAGTGACAGGGATGGGGGGGGGCAGCGGGGGGGCTGGCACACGTCTGTGCAAGGGGAGCGGGGGGCCCAGATGGAGCAGCTTTGCATACGGACATGCAGAAGAGACCTGACTGCGGGGGCTTTGCACACACGTGTGCACCAGGTGCCCCAGATTTGCACGCCTGTGCACACCCCCAGGCTGCCCTTGGTGGGGAGGGACACCCTGGGGAAAGACCCTGCAGATCTAAGGGGGTGAGAAGCCCCCCCCAGCTCTTCCCTCTTCCAATAATAAAGACCCCCGAGAAGGGGAGGGTGGCAAAGGGCACTGTGCAGGGCCCGCCCCACCGTGCCAGCCACCCATAGAAATAAGGCACTTTTATTGGCAGCCTGCAAGCACCCGCCACATCCCCCCACCCCCCAGCCCGGGGGGGCATCAGCCCCACCATAAACATCCCAGGGTAGGGGGAGAGCATCACCCTTGCCCCAGGATTCCCCACACAGCTCCTCCCAGGGCAGGATCTGGCCCCACACGGGGTGGGTGTGTTGTCACCCCCCAGCCCAGCGAGCACACACATCCCGGGTGTACCCCACAAGCACCCATGGATGGGGGTCCTGGTGCTCTGGAGGGGGAGGCTGGGGAGGTCCTGGCACTATATGAGCCCCCCGGGTGAGGGGTGGGGGTGGGGACACAGTTACGTCTGGCAAGGGGGGGGTGGGGAGCTCAGCATCCTCTTGGTGGAGGTGGTGAGGTGGGAGTAGTCGTGGGGGATGTCGTGGGGGGAGAGGAGGGGCAGGTGGTCCTCCCGGGGGGGGCGGTGGAAGAGGGGGGGTCGGCGCTGGCTCTCCCCATCCTGCAGGGACTGGGGCAGGCGTCGGCCCTGGCTCTCGGGCAGCAGCATGATGCTGAGGACAGAGAGGATGGCGAAGGAGGCGAAGACGAGGTGGTGCAGGAAGAAGCCGCGGCTGTTGGGGATGGCGGTGATGGGGGCGGCCGCTTTGCCCACGAAGCTGGCACCCACCACCAGACCCAGCCCGGCACCCCTGCGGGGGGAAACATGCTCAGAGGGGACCTGGGGACCCTGCCCGGGTGATCCCCCAGACCCCAGAGTGCCCTTGGGAGGCGTCAGCTTCCCCTTTACCTGATCACGGTGGGAAGGACCTCGCTGGCAAAGAAGATGCTGAGCATGGTGACGGCGTGGGAGGCGGTGATGCCCACCACAGACAGGGTGAGGACGATGAGGTCCAGCAGGTCTGATGGGGAGACAAAGCGCCATCAGGGGGTAAATCCTGCACACCCAGCACCCCCACCCACCCAAGCATCCTGTTCCCACCACCAGGAGGGTTGGGGTCTCCCGCCTGTCCTTACACTGGGTGAGAGCCAGCAGCAGGAGGGAGGAGATGCCGGTGAGGACGGTGCAGAGCAGGAGCACAGCCCGGCGCCCGAAGCGCTCAGCAGTCAGGCAGAGGAAGAGGCAGGCGGCAGCCTCGGTGCCCACCAGCACGAAGTAGGAGGAGAAGAATCGGGGCAGGTGGGGGGAGAGGTTGCGGGTGAAGCAGTGGCGGATGCCGGAGCCGATGAACCTGTGGGAGGTTCAGAGTCAGGAGGCTGCAAGGGGGACCTCCCGCCCACCATCCCCCTGCCTGCTCACGCCGCAAAGCCCAGGATGACCCCGTTCTTCCAGATGACCCTGGTGCCAAAGATCTCACAGACGGCGTGGTACCGGGGCTGTGGGCACCCCTCAGCCAGGGACTCCAGCTCTGATGGGACAGAGGGACCTGGGTTAGAGCCAGCACCCCCCCTGGCAGGGCAGGTTTGGGGAGGGGGCCTCGGCAGCCCCCCCACCACGCACCTGCGAGGAGGCTTTCCTGGTGGCAAGAGCCGTCCTGGGAGCTGGGGCCACTGCTTTCGGCCAGTACCTGCAGGGTCTTCCTGGCCCTCTCGGGCTGCCAGGTGGCCAGCAGCCAGCGTGGCGACTCCAACAGCAGCGCTGGGCACCTGGGGAGGTGAGCAACCATGTCACAGGGCTCCCCAGGGGCCTGGCCCCCTGCCAGCCCTGACCGCACACCCCTCCCCACATCCCCCCTTCCCGCTTTCAAAGCAATGCTGCCCAGAAACCCTCAACTTCAAACCCGAGCAAACATTTACCCGGGGAAGGAGGGTCCTCGTGCTAAACCTGGAGAGCCCTGGGCAGGTTTTGATCCCTCCCGTGGTCCTGGTCAGGGTGTGCCAGGATGGGTGCTGCCCTGACACTCCCCAGGGCACGGCTCAGCCCCCGTCCTGCACACACAGACCCCGGCCCGAGGGGGAGGGGAAGGGTTCCTTACCACCAGGAGGCAGCCAGCAGAGCCAGGATCATGGTGACAGCACCCTGCAGCACCCGCCAGTCCCGGCACAGCACCGCCAGCCCCGGCAGCAGCAGCTCCCCGGCGATCCAGAAGAAGACGGCCACCATCGTCACCCCCAGCCGGTGCGGGGGGTCACACAGCTCCAGACCTGGCAAGGGGGGCAGGGGTGCTCCATGGGTACCGTGGTACATCCTGTACCCCAGAGAATCCTGCACCCCAAGTGGATCCCGCACCTTAGAGCATCCTATACCCTGAAGCATCCTGCGCCCCGGAGCACCCGTGGTCCCCGTGTCACCACAGCCCCCCCAGCACACTCACGTGCCACGTAGAGGGACAGGAAGCCACCAGCCAGCGCTGCGCCAAAGAGCAGCCGTGCCACCAGCACCATGACAAAATCCACAGCCAGTGCCACACTGAGACCCAGTGGCACGGCCAGCACCAGGGACACCACAAAGACGGGCCGGCGGCCGAACCTGCCGGGGGATGGGCTGTCAGCGGGGCTGGGCACAGTGCCCCCTGCCTGGGGACACCACCGCGGGGACACCCGGTTACCTGTCACAGGCCAGGCCAGAAGTGACACTGCCCAGCGTCCAGCCCAGCAAGTGGGTGGTCTGCTCCAGGGGCACCTTCCAGCGTGAGGAGCACACCAGGTCCCACTGTGGGCCAGTTGGGGACATGTCAGCATGGCAGGTCCCAGCAGAAACCCCCCCCCCGCCACTGCCCACAGAGCTGGGGACAGATGGGGTCAGGAGCCCCATGAGTTGCGTGGGGGCTCCTGGGGTCCCCACCCCACAATCAGAAATGTGGAGCCACATGTGATTTGAGGGTGCTGATGGTCCTCAGAGCCCTGTTCCCTCCTCCAGGACCCCAACCTCCCCTTCCTCCACGGCTTCCCCCAGCCACGGGGGTCTCCCACCTCCCCTTGAAGACCCCTGTCCCTTCCCTAGGATCCCTAGGGCCCCCCAAGCAAACCCCACCCCCCCACCAGTGCTCCCCTTGTGTTCCTGTCACGTTCCTGACCCTTGCGGGGATCCCCAGCTTTACCCCCCACGGATTCCCCCCCCCCCCAGGTCTCTTTCCCCCTCCCCATACACTCCCCCCCCTCATGCTTACCCCCCGTACAGCCCTTTAACCCCACAGCAGACCCCCCCTCACCTCCTCCAGAACCACAACCCCCCCGTCCCCACAGTTCCCCCCCCCGCCCCTCCCCGGACCCTCGCACCCCTCCAGCCGCCCCCCCTTCCCGGCGGGACCTGGGTGACGAGGTTGGAGCGGAGCCCGGCGGCGGGCAGGCTGTAGTGCCAGCCGCGGGTGCAAGGCCCGGTGCCGTTGGGCCGGGGGGTGGTCCCGGCGGCGGGGGGGCGGTAGCGGTAGAGCTGGCAGGGGCTCCAGCCGCCGCGGAGGCGGGGGACGGCGGCGCGGAGCAGCGCGGCCCCCCCGAGCCGGCGGAGCGGGGGCGGCAGGAGAGCGGCGTCGGGGCGGCAGCGGTGCGGGGGGGCGACCCCCAGAGCCCAGCCCAGAGCCCACCCCAGCGCCAGCGCCGCGCAGGGAGCCCACCCCCCCGCCGCCCGACGGCCCCGCGGACGCGAACCCCCCCCCGCCCCAGCCGCCGCCATCACCCTCCGGCCCCGGGGATCGCTCGGGAGCGGTGCGGGCAGGTGGGGGCGGCACCGGCAAGGAACGGCCCCCCCGGGACCGCCCCCGCCCCGCCCGGCTTGGACATCCCCCCCCCAATCAAGGCTCTGCCCTCATTCAGCTCCGGGTCCCCCCCCCCCTCTCTCCAACCCCGAGCCCAGTCCAGCCCCCAGTCCCGGTTCGGTTCCGCCCAGTCCCGGTTCGCGCCCCGCCCCCGTTCACTCCCCCCAAGCCCAGTTCATGCCTCCAAGCCCAATTTGCTCTCCTGCAGCCCAGCTTCCCCGCCCTGGTTCGGTCCATCCCAGTCACCCCCCCCCCCCATCCCGATGTGCCCCCCCCAGACACCCAAGCCCAGGTCCAGTTGGTGCTGGGCGTCCGGGGGTGCGGCCAGGACCACCCACAAATACACCCGGGCCCCCCTAAATCCTGCAGGGGACAAGAAGTTGGGGCCATGGCGGTGGCACTGAGCCCGTGGTGCCCAACAAAGAACAAAAAATGATGGCATAAAAAAAAAAACCAAACAACCAAGGTGCCAGGCAGGTCCAAACAGCACCCAGAGAAGGTGGGACCCGGCCTGGGAGGTTCCTCCACCTTCCTGCCTGGCTGGGAGGAGCGGAAGGAACCAGAAGGAAAGTTTACTCCAGGGAGTCCCAAGCTGCTCAGCAGCAAGGTTGGAAGAAAATAAGGAACTTTTATTGCTTTACACGGTGGATTAAAGGTTTCTCTGTGCTTTCAGACTTGATCTTCGAGGTTTTTTCCAACCTTAATGACTGTATGATGGGAGAGATTAATTTATTTAATAAAAGAGCAAGCAGGGATGGAAACAAGTTTAAAAACAAATGTGACTTGGTGGCTGCTTTCTCCTGCTGAGGAATGAAGCCCCTGCAGCAAACCAGCTCCAGAACTTGCATCAGTTGCCCACCCCGGCCCAGTGTCCCCTCCAAAAGAGGCAACTGGGGCTGACAAGTGGTTGTGAATTCAGTGGGTCCCCTCTGGACCTCCCAGGCCAGAACACAAGAAGCCAAATTGTTTTTGCAACATCTCCACTTCCAATAGCAGCAGGATGTTCAGCCACCTGCTGCACATGGCAAAACTGACCAGAAAAAGGAGGAGGAGAAGCAGGGGCTGCCAGTGGGTGTCTGTGGGTCCAGTCCCTTGCCTGGAAAAGCACTTAAGTCCGTCTCCAGCCGTGTTCCAGGGAGTTTGTGCTTGAGGATGGGCTTTGCCAACTGCATTAAGCCCAATCTGAGAGCTCCAGGTCCAACACAATCCCTGTGGAAGAGTGTGGTGCCAGCACGTGGCAGCAGGATGATGGCAAGAGGAGTTGACACCCAACCCAAAAACCAAGTCAGACACCACCAAGTGGGCAGCTCCTTCCCACCAAGGAGCAGGCACCAGCCCTGCAGGACATGTTCCCAGCTCCCCCAGGTTCATCCCACCAGCTCCACCCTCGGGTCTGCAATTCCACCAGGCACAAAGGGGCAAGGGTAAGAGGAGAGAAACAACACAGTGATAAAAATCAGGCCAGCATCCAGAACTCCCAGCAGCACAGACCAGAGGTGGGACCACCCCTGCGTACCTGAGGGCATCAGATGGGCTTCCACCTTACACCACACATCATCCTGGCCCTTAGTTTTTATTTCACATGGAGAGCGCTGCCTAGGGTGAGCTATGCATACAAAAGTAATTTTAATTAATTTATTTATTTCTTTACACATAACTGAAAGTGATGTTACAGTACATAAGTTATTTACAACTGTGCAGTAATGTGTTGCAAAATAAATTATCTAGAAGGCAGCAAAAGTACATTGTTAATGTATATAAAAACTGTACAGCATTTATGGGATACAATTTTTCTTTATATGAGTATTGGCTCTGTAGTGTTTTCAAGTTATGTTCTCAGAAAGAGAAACGAAATGCCCAAGATTAAAGGAAAAAAAAATAAAATATATAAACCACATGGATTTTACTCCATTAAAAACACAGTTGGCAAAGTCCTTTCTCTGCGTCACCATCTCCCCGCTGGCCGTGCCGCCCCGGCGCACGCCGCGCAGCCGCTTCCCCCGCTCTTCCCGAGTGGCTGCTGCAGGGCACTGCGGGCCCCCCCGCCTCCCTCCACACCTCCAGAGCCGCGTCTGCCCAACTTGGACGCTGTCTTTTTGTTTCTAATTCTTTTTCTCTCTTTTTTTTGTTTTTTTTTTTTTTGTTTTGTTTTTTTTGTTTTGTTTTGGGTTTTTTGGTGTTTTTTTTTTTTGCTTTTTTTTTTTTGCTTTTTTTTTGCTTTTTTTTCTTAGACATACCCAGGATGGAACGAGAAACTCAAAACAACACCCCCCCACCCTTCTCCCCCCCCATCCCCTCCCCTCTTCCCCATGGTTTCCTACTGCAGCTTCTCCCAGAGGAGATCCGCGACCGGTGGAAAACAGAGCGCTGGAAATCACGGTGTTCACAAGTACATGAATGGCGTGGTGGCTGGCCCCGCGCTCAGCAGCTTCTTCTGCAACACACAAAGGGTGTCCTTGGCCTCCTCCCTCCACGCCTCTGCCAGTCTCTGGGCCGGTGAGTGCTCCCTGCCGCAGCAGCCGGTTGGAAAGGAGATGCGCCCCGACCCCGCTGCCCGGCGGAGCTGCCGTCAGTCCGGGAGCGAGGGACGCCGGTTGTGAAGAAAGTGCAATTATTTTTATTTTTGTTTTTCTTATTGTTTTGTTTTACTGCCGATAGCTGCTGCTGCTGCTGCTGCTTCCTCCTCCTCTGACCAGGGATTCATCAGCAAGCGGTAAGGGTGAATGTGAGCTCGACCGCCTGACCTCGGAGGGCTCCCCGTCCTTGCCAGTTTTCAGTGATGTCTCCTGGTTTGGAACTGTCATGCCGGCAAGAGCACAAAGTCATCGTTCACGTCGACCATTGGCACATAGAACGAGGGCACCTCGTTCACGCAGAGGGATTTATGCCCCGCGGGGTCCAGCTCCTGCACCTTCAGCTGCCACTCCATCCTTTGCACCGCGTTCAGGGCAGCAGCTTCGTGTTGCTGTCGCATGAGCAGGCACGTCTGGATAGGAGAGGGGGGGGAAAACACCAAGAGGAGCTGATGAGGGCTGGAAAGGTTTCTGCTACCTGTCCCCCCCCAGAGGACCTGCAGACACGGGGGTGGGCAGAGCCCCAAAGGGCGCAAGGGATGCCACACAAATCCTCACAGGAGGGAAACCTGGAGGATGGGTGTCTGCTGAGCCTACTTTCAGCAGGAGCAAGGGCAAATCCAAATCCAAAAGGGCCTCATGGGGTAGCTTTAAAGGCTGGTAAGCACTCAGTTCCCATCAACCTGAGAGCAGGGTGCTGCTGCCTTCATGAGAGCTGCCACCTCCCTCCATGTCACCAGCCAGATGCACGATTGTCCCTACTCCCAGCCATGTCTGCCACCCAGAGCTCTGCAGAGCACTTGACAAATCACTGCTTGGGCTCCTGCCACCATGAAGTCTGCCACAGGTTCTGAGCTCACTGCAGCCTGTGCTGCTGGTGAAGAGCAGGCCCCGAGTGTTTCACTGGCCATGAAAGCTCCAGAGCATATGGCAGCAAGCAGAGGAACAGCCAACCCGGAGCAGAACATGTCTCCCTTCCCCCTTTTTTGGAACCAGCAACTGTGCTTCTCAAGTCTACCTCAGCAAACCTGCTCCCAGCAGGTTTTCTGGAAAACACAAAGGCAGCTTCCAGGCTACACCAAAAGCTGGGACCCCTCTGGGGACCCCCTCCTGGCACCAGGACCTGTTACTGTCCATGCCTCTCACCTTCATCCGATCGTACTTGTCATCCACGTCTTGCAACCAGGAAATGAACTGTCGTGCGTTGAAACGGTCTCTGACCGATTTGTTTTCATCTCCCTAAGCAAAAGACAGCAGAAAGGAATTACATGGTAGATTGCTTTTGTTTTCATTTAAGCAGTTCCAGGTCCAGCAGGCCAAATTCAAACCCCTCTGAGGGCAGAAACAAGAAAGGTGCCTGTGGGAGGGAGAGCAGAGCAAGCTGCTCCCAACTGCTCTTGCAGCAGTTGCCAAGCTTCAGGACCCTGCAGAGGATCCCTCCTGCAATGCTTCTCTGAGCAGCCAGGCTGGTGGGTGGCTCGAGACCACCACAGCCACTGGACACGATTCCCCTTTTCTCCAACAAGGAATGAAGTGAATTAAAGAAAGAAATGACTGCTTTTTGTGGGTTGGGAGACAGATCCTGGCTCATTCAAAGCCATTATTCAGACTCAAATCAATACCATGGCTCTCTCTCCTTCCTCCAAGAGGAAGAGATATCCCAGAATGTAGTAAAATAAATCTTACAAGTGTGCAGATGACCCTGGCCAAGAAGAAAGGCTGCTGAGGCTCACTGATAAGCACGAGTCTTCTCTATCCCTGCAGAGACATGATGTTCCCTCTATCCCCGTGTTCTTGGATTTATTTCCCTCTCCAGCACACACATGGGGTTATCCCGGAACACGAGACACCAGAAACAGTCAGATTAGCAACCCTGAGCAGGTGCTGGGAAGGGCTCCTGTGGGATGTCCTGCATCTTTGTGCCACGGGGGGTGGCAGGCACCTGAGCAGGGAGAGCTTCAATAACTCCTGCCTAAATCCCTCCCTCCAGAAAAGCAGTCACCTTCTGGGTCCTGCCCAGTACTTCTGAGAGGCTCCACTGCCACCACGAGAGGCACTGACCTGACTGCCACCACGAGAGGCACTGACCTGACTGCCACCACGAGAGGCACTGACCTGATTTTCTAGGGGCATGTTGTAGACCTCGGAGTCCAGCAGCATGGTGCAGGCACTGAAGGGCACAGCCTGGTTGGCAATAGTCCTCGCTGCCCGACAATGAACTCGCAAGATCTCCTGCTCGCAGGAGACGATGAGCTTCTCCTGAGGAAGAGCAAACCAAGTGGTGAGCGTGGCAGCCTCAGTTTCCCCAGCAGAGGGAACTTAGGATCTCTTTCCCAGCTGGAATTTCCCTTTGGGTGCTCTCTTACCCTCTCTATGCTGTGCTGGAGCCGCAGTTTCCCCCGGACAGCTTCCTGCTGCTTGAAGAGCTCCTTCAGCGGCTCAGCGAGCGAGGGCGGTGGGGCGATCTGTGGGCACACCACAGCCAGGGTTAGAGCTGCTGTGGAGCCCACGGGGGGACTCCTTCTGAGAGAAGAGGTCAGCCTGCAGAGCTGAGCCTAAATCACCCCCCACACCCCATGGATTTCTTTACTGGAAGAGCAGTGAAGCATCAGAACAGGCTGCTCAGGGCAACGGTGGAGTCACCATCCCTGAAGGTGTTCAGAAAACATGTAGATGTGGCACTTTGGGTCATGGTTTAGTTGACATGGTTGTGTTGTGTTGATGGTTGGATTTGATGATTTTAGAGGGCTTTTCCAACCTTAATGATTCCATGATAAAGGGGCCTGAGAGCATCTGACAAAGGGGATGTGAGCAGCCTGGGCTGTGTACCTGTGTCCTCATCTGTCCCATGCTTTCCTGGGGAGCAAAGTGCTCCTCAAGAACAGCCTGAGCTGCCCAACAGGGTTAATTCTCTGCATTAGTTAGGAACAAGTTGATGTGCAGAACAGCGCTTGGGCAGATGAAGCACAAATTAACTCATGCCAACAGTAACTGATGCTGCCATGGTACTTCTGGTCCTCAGATTTGGTGCTGAGGGATATGGTTCAGTGGTGGGTTAATGGTTGGACCTGATGACCTTTAAAGGTCTTTTCCAACACAAATGATTTGGTGATCTATCATTCTAAGCACAGACTGCAGTGCAACAGGAATGCCCACAGGGTGGGGTGGTTCACCCTGCCTACAGTGGGGAATGAGGCCTGATGTGGCTGGTTGTAGGGACCCTCCTTCTCCAGGACCCTGGGTTTCCTGCCTGCAGCCTTATCAATGAATCTGTATGAATGAGCCCATGCAGACAGCACAGCAGAGAAATGCAGACCCCACCATGGCCAAGGAGTGAGAGCTGCCAGTGAGTCAGACCTCAAGAGCTTGGGAAAACGAAAGCACAAGTTAAAAGTCATCTTGTTTCCTACAGTTCTTTATCCCGTGGATAGATCCGGTCCAGTGGATTCATACAAACCTACTCAGAAGCCTGAACAAATCTCAGGTTCCTAAGGACATCCCCCAAGGTCTTCTCTGCAAGAACACAGCATCTCAGAGGCTTTGGTTTGTCACTCTCAGCATCTCTGAGCACAGCTGGGGCACCAAGGGCACGGCACAGGGGACAACCTATCTGTGCCTGGAACAGCAAGGGAGGGGACAGTCCCCGCTGCTGCGCTTTAAAGAGAGAAGGTGACTCACCACTGGAATATGGAGCTTGCTCAGAGGCTTGCCATCCAACAGGTAGGAGCCCGTGTAGGTGACATACTCAGCATAGCACTGGGGAGCTTGGGGAGTGATGTAGCAGAGGATTTTTCGCTTCTCTTCGATCTTTTTCCTGATCTGGAGGTACTCAAAGTAAGGGTTGGACCTGTCACTGTGGTAAGGTTCGATGTCGTCCAGTTTTATAGCGTCGACAATAGCTGCCAGGGTTTGCTGGATCATCTCCCTCGTCTGCTGGGTGGACGTGTTGATCTGCTGCTGCAGCTGCTGGTTGGAGCGCTGGAACCGCCGCTTGCGGGGGTGCTGGGCCTGGGAATCGTCCTCCTCCGTGATGCGGCCTTTGGCACGGGTGGCGGGCGCGGAGACAGGAGGAAATTCCTTCTCAGAAGCAGCAGCGTTCTGCTTGTTTTGGTTGGCCAGCATCTGAGCCCGGTTCCTGGTAATCCGCTGAGGAATCTCTTCTATTTTGGGCGGTTTGGGAGCTTCTGCTACCGGTTTTGGTGCCGGTTCAACACTTTCTGCCTGAGTGTTGCCCGGAGGTGCATCTGCCTGGGAGGAAGGGGTCTGACTCCCACCCCGTGCTGCAGCCCCCTCCTGGGAGACGCTGCCCTCGGCGGTGGTCACGGCCGGGGCACAGGTCTGGGAGCTGCTCTCTGCCACCCCACCTGAAGAAGACAGCTCTTCCTGCGCGGCCTCCACATCTTTGCTCTCCACCTGAGAGGACTCGGAGGGGGTCTGCTGGAAAACCTGCGATTCCGAGTCCTCTGCTCCTCCTTTTTCCTCGGCTACACTCAGAGTTTCTGAGGTGGCTTCTTGGGCAGCCACTTCTGGTTTCTGCTCCTCTGCTTGTGGCTCCGTCTCCATGGGCAGGACAGCAGCTGCCTGGCTGGCTGGGGGCTCCTCGGGCTCACCAGATGTTATCACAGACGTTTTCATGATCCCGCTGCTCGTTTCCGAAGCTGCTGCTGGGCCTTCTTCTACTGCTTCTGCCTCCGTCATCTCGGTCTCTGCAACGTCCTTGGGTTGGAGTGGCAGCTCTGGCAGAGAGAAGGGACCAAGGTCCAAGTCATCCTCTGTATTGGTGAAGGGATCGGGCCATGGTACAGCCTCCTCCGTATTTGCCGGCGCAGCGTTATTGTTTTCCAAATAATTGTTTTCTGGCACACTGACAACTTCTGCAGGAGGTTCTGCTGGCATACCAGGGGGCTCTGGAGGTATCTCAGGTGCTTCTTCTGGAAGAGGCTTGCAGTTGTTGAAGAATGTGTCTAACCTAGTCGGGGACATGTACGGCGCCTGCTCTTCAGTGTTGGCTACTTCTCCTGGAACTGCTTCCTCAGCATCCTCCTTGACCTCTTCCAGCCCTGGTTCAGACACCGACAGGGGGTAAGATATGGGAGAGATGGGGTAGGGAGTCTCTGTGGGAATGAAGGCGACTGGTGTGGGATGAATTGGCTCCAGGGAACAGAGCGAAGGTTTAGGGGACTCGGAAAACCTCTGGGGAGATTTCATCAGGAGCTCGGAGCCCATGGACCAGGCGACAGAGTGCTCTGAGGGGTTGCCCATCAGGCTGGGAGGAATGGCAGCCTCAGGATTTCTGGCAGGAGGGTTGTCCCACTCAATATTGGTTTGTTCTGGCATACCTGAACTGAAATGGTTTTCCTCAATTGGAGGTAAGTAGGTGGATTCTGGTGGCATGATGGAGGCAGTAGCTTGCTGCTCCTCGGTGGTATCCAAGGGCATGCCAAGGTCAGGGGGAAGAGCACTTTCTACCGAAGGAGCCAGCAACTCATCTCTGTGTGAGGGGGAGGATTTGGCTTGTAAACCAGAGAAGACACTTTCAGGCGACTGGGTGACCCCGCTGACAGCTCCTGGAGTGCAATGCAGAGCTTCCACTTTGGGTGATGAGACCCCATAATCGGGTGAGTAATACCCAGGAGATAAACACTGGAACTTCTCAGCAGGAACAGAAGGAAGGGGAACTTTCTCCTCCATTATATGCTGCACTGGGGAGTCGTAATTTGATGTGGCTGGGACGCTTTGCTGCCTGAAAAATTTATCTCCAACGCTGAATTCTTCTTCAGGTGCCCTTCTGATATCAACTGAGATGGAACGATAAAGGTTTGTGGAGGGTATGGTACGGGTTGGGGTCTGACTTGGGTTCTCAGGGAGCCCACTGGAAACATTGTTGTATCTGTCGAAGAAGGATGGAGAACAGGCATTCATGGACATGGTGGATATGGGCAGCGAGTGCTGCGAGTCGGCGCATTCAAACATCATGTCTGTGTAGTCTTCATTGCTGCACGAAGGAGTCCTGGGTGTCTGCATCACCTCCTCATAGCTGGGACAAGAGACAACGGACGCTGGGGTGGGGACTCCCGTGGGCCTGTTCTGATCCGGCCTGGGGGAGGCTGGGAGGATCTCCTTCAGCTGAGGACCTGTTATCCAGTCCTTGGAGTCTGTCCCAACAGCAGGCTGTGCCTTGTTCTCCGGTGACAGTATAGGAGTCAGGGGACCCAACTCTTTCAGCTTCTTGTCCTTGAGCTGAGTATCCAGTGCCAAGGGCTTCTTTGCTGCCAGATCCAGACTCTTCTTGCGCGCATCTTCCGAGCTTTTAAGTTTGTCCTTTAATTTGGGGTCTCCCGACCTGTGCCTCATTTTCTCCATCTGCTTCATTCTCTCTTTGTGCCTCTTGTGACGCTCCTCAATTTCCAGGTCTTTCTGGCTCAGCATCCTCTCAAAGCTGGTCATCATCAAATCACCATCTCCCAGCAGTTTCTCCCTTGGCCTGGCATCTTTCTTGCCACTGTCTTTGGAGAGGGTTATTTTTTCATTCCCATTGCTAATTTTTATTGACTCCGATTTGTCTTTATCTTGGTTCTCCTTGAGCTTCTCCTTCAGTTTGGTGTCGCTGAATTTGAGGCTATCCTCCTTTGATTTATCTTTAAAGGTGGTAACTTGAGGACTGTCCTTGTCTTTAAGCGTTGACTTTGGCTCATCTTTGTGATGTTTAAAAAAACCATCTGCGTGTTTGTCTCTGTGCTTTTCCTTTTCCTCCTTCCATTTCTCCTTGTGTTTATCTCGCTTCTTTTTCTCTTTAGCCATGCTGATGGTGCTGGAACCATAAGTCTTTTCTTTTTCCGCCTTCTTTGACAGTTCTCTTTCAGAATCATTTTTATCTTTCTTTTCAGAAAACAAGTAATCAATGCTTTTCTCTGGCTCCTCATCAGCCTCTGCCTTCATGTTGTAGGAAGTGCTAAAAGTCTCCCCATCCACAGAGAAATCTTTTTCATAATGA
Organism: Phaethornis superciliosus; assembly: GCA_023637945.1. Taxonomy (NCBI): domain Eukaryota; kingdom Metazoa; phylum Chordata; class Aves; order Apodiformes; family Trochilidae; genus Phaethornis; species Phaethornis superciliosus. Next base: position 1,354,240 of record JAJQWJ010000014.1, on the reverse strand, counting down.
GTGGAATCCTTTCTGCTGCTGGAGTCTTTGAATTCATCCGTTTTTTCCTTTTTCTCTGTCTTCTCCTTCTTTGCTTTTTCTTTATCATGACTTTTCTTTGATGAAGATGAGGAATGTCTGTGTCTCTCCTTCTCCTTGAGTTTGTCCTGCAAGCAGGGTAAAGGGAGGGAGTCCTTAAACTTTTCTTCGGTGGCATCAGTAAGAGAGAGGTTAGAAGACTCGAAGAGGCTGGTCAGTCCTGGATCCTGCCCTCTATCTGTGAAGCTGTCAGAAGATATCTCGCTGATTTTGTCATTGGAGTCATCCCTATAGTCATTCAGAGCCTCCTCCTCCAGTTTCTCCAGCAGGCTCTTCTCCGACTCCCCTCCTTTCGATGACTTTTTCTCCTTGGAATGCTCTTTATCTGGCTTCTCCTTATGTTTGCTTTTCACCTTGTCGTCACTGGCGTGTTTCTTTTCAACCTTGTCTGGGAGCTTCTGCTTGTTTTTCTTCTCTTGAGTGGAATCTATGGATGTTCTGTCTTTCCTGTCCTTGTACTTCTCGGTTGAGTCTTTATCTTTCTTCTCTTTGTGTTTCTCAAAGGAACTCTTCTCCTTCTTCTCTTTTCCCCCCTCCGATGTTCCTTTGTCCTTTTTCTTCTCCTTGGAGTCCTTATCTTTCTGCTTCTCTCCCGAATGCTGCCGGTCGGAGGAGTACTTGCGGTGCTTGTCAGGGTACAGCTCCCTCTCGGTGCCTGTGCTCTCCTCCTTCTCCTGCAGACTGTCCAGCCGGTGCATGTCACTCCCAGCAGAGTCACTAACTTTGAACCCAGTCAAGCTGTAATCATCCCTCTCGTCTTCACTTTCATCGGTGAAGATGTCTGCGATGCTGTACCAGCTTTTCTCCTTGCCTTTCTTCTCATCCTTTTTCTCCGAGAAGTCCTCTCGATCGGCAGAGAAGTTTTTCTCTTTCTTCTCTTTAACCTGATCAAAAGAACTCTTCCTTTCTTTCTCTTTACTGTGCAGGTCTTTGTATTTCTCTTTTGTTTCTTTTTTCTCTTTGAAGCTCTTCTCTAGTTCTTTCTCCTTCAGGATTTTCTCAGGAGCAACTTTTTCATTTTTCTCCTTGTCGCCTTCTTTGGATTTTTCCTTGTATTTTTCTGGCTTCACCTTTTCTTTTTTTTCCTTATCGGGAGCATCTTTCTTCTCCTTTTCCTTCCCAGAATGGTGCCTCTCCCAACTCTCCAGAGTCTTACCACTGAATTCGGGGTCAGACTTATCCTTGAAGAATGTTTCGCAGCCATATTCTTTGAAGTCATCTCGATAGGGCTCCTCCTGCTTTGTTTTGCTGTCCTTTCGATCTTTAGAGCCATCCGAGGAATCTTTCCTGTCTTTGTTGGTTTCACCCGTATCTTTTTCTTTCCTCTCCTTGACACTCTCTGCAGAATCCTTCCTTTTCTTATCTTTTTCAGGCAAATAACTAGGGGTACCTTTGTGTCTGTCCGTTTGGTCCTTTTTCTTCTCGGAGCTTTTGTCCACATAGTCCCTCTCTTTCTTCTTTAAGAAAGTGTCCTTCTCACTTCGTTTCTCGTTGTAGTCCTTCTTCTCTTTCGTTTTATTTTCCTTCTTCTTATCTTTAATTTCCTCTTTCACAGGTTCTATGATGAGTTTTGCCACGGTGTCATTTTTAATCTCCCTGAAATCTGTTACTGGAGAGTCCCAGCTATCTTCACCTTTGAAATCGAAGGATGAATCAGAAGACAAGTCTGAAAACCACCTCTCTTGCTGGTCATCTGAAAGGCTGAACTTCGTGTCCTCGCTTTCGGGAAACTGGGTTTTGTTATTAAACTCCTCAAACCCAGACTCATCCCTGTAAATTTTTTCTTTTTTGCATTTCTCTTTCTCCTCCTTGAAGGATTTATCTTTCTCTAGTTTAGAAACCTTCTCCTCCTTCAGCTCATTCCTCTTCTCAGATTTTGACTGCTTGTCCTTTGACTTCTTCTTTCTCTCCTCCTTATGTATCCTCAGCTTCTCCTCTTTGGGAGATTTCTCCTTGGCAGGTTTCTCTTTTTCTGATTTACTTAATCCTTCTCTGAAGGATTTGCTCATGTCTTTACTACCATCTTTGAGTTTTCTTAATGATTTCTCCTCTTTCGAGGATTTTCCAGTCTCATCTTTAAACAACCATTCCTTCTCCTCTGCTTTACCTTTGGGGAGTTTTTCCTCCTTCTTGCTGTGTTCTCGCTCATGCTTTAACACTTTCAATTTGTTTTCGACTGGATTTTCTGTCTCTACTATCAAGCCTTTCTCAGGCTTTTGTTTAGAGTCCTCAAACTCAAAAGAAAATGCTTTGATGATTTTAATGTCTTGGCTGATGGGACACTGCCCCTTCTCCTTGTTTTTATGTTTGTGTTTTGTTTTATGCTTTTTGACAACCTTCCCCTCCTTGTCCAGCTTTGGAATTGCTCCATCCACATTGCTATGGAATGAATTCTTTTTCTCAGAAACAGTGTTATGTGGGGGGTTTTTCTTTTTGTGCTCTGGTTTCTTCCTGACTGGCTTTAGTGACTCTAAGCTCGAGTCCTCAGACGAGTAGTCTGACTCGCTCGTCAGCCTCGTCCTGGTGGAGTCCGATAAGGAACTGACATCTGACCAAGCTGGAGAAGATATGGTTTTCCAATTGTCCGTCCTCCAGTGCTTGGAGTGCTGTTCTGTAAGATTGGGATTATGTTTCTGGGATGCTAAACTCCCATGAGAAGAGGTTGATGAGGCAGACAGAGAGTTAAACAAGGAGGATTCTTTTAGCACTAGCCTGGAGTCCTTTACACAGCTAGAGCTCTGAAGAGAGTCTCTATCATCCTCCTCACTCTCCACATTTTCACTCTCTGATTCAGAGGAACAAAACTTGTCATTTTTTTTGCCAAACCGAACCTCTTTGCTTTTCGTCTCCTTCTTCCGTTTCTTTTTTACTTTGCTTTTCTCCTTCTGTGGCTTTGTGCTGGGGGGCTCCCGAATCTTGCTGCTGGGCAATATCGAGTGGGTCGAAAGTCGCAGCTTCTCCCCCGTGCCCACAGCAACACTGGTCTCCTCCTCATCTGAGCTGTCCGACAGGATGCGGTGGGCAGCTTTCTTTGGTGTAATTGTGTTATTTTTAGTGTAAGTTTTCACTTCCATTTTGGGTATAGAAATGAAACTGTTTGCTTTAGTCTCTTTTCTGTAATCCTTTTTCAGTAAATGTTTGTCATCGACTGGCGGGACCCGGTCCTGCTCATCATCCTCATCGAATTCATACTCATCCTTCACCGGGGTGATGGTTTTGGGGGGCTCCTGGGCCTTGGGCTTGTGCTTCAAACCCTTCTCAAACTCTGAGTCTGTGTTATTGCCATCAACAGAGCTGGAGGGAGCGAAGGAAGGGGCATCCTCCTCTTCTGAGGTCTCTGCAGAGAGAGAAGAATAACGTGTTAAGGGTTGTGAGGAGCTTCAGGAAGGGAACAGCCTCAGTTTGCTGCAGTTGTGAGGCCCTGCAAATGGCCCTTTTGCCCCTTTGCCTCACCCAGCCTCTGCTCAGCTTGCAGCTGACAGCTCCCAATGCCTGCCTGGGAGATCTTCTAGAAGGGGATAGTCAGCCACTCAAACCTGCACCGCCTGCTCCTCAAAACACCACCCTGGGTCTATCAGGAGAACTTTTTAACAGGGTTATGGCTGCATGCAGCACAGGCCAAGACTGGAACTCCAACTGGAACTAATTAAAGTGGGACAAGCTCTAGCAGGCACTCAGTGGAGGAACAGCTCACGAGCACAACCTGAAACATCACCTGAAACTGGTGGAGGTGAGTGTCATGCACCCAAACCTCCTCCTCTCTCCACACAACCTGAAATACTCCCAACATTTCAAAGGTAAGACATCCATTTACCTGCACGGGCTTCCAATCCTACATCTCGACTGCACCAGGCAAGTGATCTCAACGTAGGCTTCCAGGGCAACCTTCTAGAGCTCCCAGAGCTACAGGCTGGGAGTTATGTTGTCTGAATGTAGTTATGGCTACAGACAGACTCCTGACTGTGGCAGCAGCGTGCAGATATTCTCTGACAAGAGTCTAACATCACTGTCCTCTCAATGTCTCTGCACTAGCAGACACTGGCAGGCCACAACCATCACTCTCACGTTCACAAGAAGTCAATCTCACCTGTTGAGCTCTCTTCGCTAGAGGGGTACGTGGTCTTCCCCAGGAGCAGGTTCACCATGGTGGGAGAATTAGCTACTTTGAGAGGTGTCTCGCCTTTCCTGTTGCTTTGATGAGGATTTCCTCCGTAATGTAACAACAATTTCACCACCTGAAAATAGAAATTGAAGCTTGAAGATGCTCGTTGATGTTTTCATTCCAGGCTTTTTGTATAAATTTCATACTTAACTAAAAGGAGGATGCCCTCAAGCTGTCCTATGGTACCAACACTCATCAATAAAAAAGGAGTCAAAACCCAGCAACACAAACCAACTTGTGCAGGAAAGAAGGGAGAACAAAACACAAAGCCATTCTCTAATCCAGCAGAAGAATGAACTATCCCCTGCACAGGGGAGTATCAAGTAAAACACTGTGCAGCACAAGAGCAGGGAAATTCTTGCCTGTTCAGCAGCAAATAACAATAGAACGACCACGATTTGCACAGTTGCCTGCTTGAAACATATGGCAAAAAAAAAAAAAATCTCACTAAAAACCCAGCTATGAAATCCAGCAAAAACCAACCTTGAAGTGCCCATTGTTGGCTGCATCATGCAGGGGGGTGTCATCATCCAACCCCTTGGTGTTGACTTCGGCACCCGCAGCAAGCAACTGCTTTGCAACATCGTAGTAACCCCGGTTGCACGCCTCGTGCAGTGCCGTCCAGCCTGCAAGGAAAGGGACACTCAGATGTCCATCACCTCCATGGAGAGAGTCAGGGACAGTCAGCAGCAACCTCCACCTACAGATGCTGCAGGTCCTGGTGTGCCCAGGGGTCTGGTGGCCAAGAAGATGGTCTTGTTTGCCCATGGCAACAGCAGGAAGAAACCTGCAGCTCTGCCATGGTTATAACAGACAGCTGGTACTTGAATGAATCCCACTTCTCCCTCTGGATCATCTGCCAGAACAGATACAGCCCCAGGAAACAGAAAGCAAAGTTTTGTGTAAGAAATTAAGAGAATTGCCAAAACCATGTAGAAGGAAGGTCTCAAATCCTTTCCCCTTCCAGCTCTTTTGTAAGAAAACGCTGCTGCCCAGTTCAGGACTGAGCTTTAGAGTGCAGATATCACCTGAAACATCCCACACACAGCCCTCACAAATATATTTGTGTGTGCCCTCCAAAGCACAAAGCCACACCACTGCAAAACAGACCCCAGCTTGGAAGGAACCAACCAGCAGGTCTCCACAGTAACCCTGCCTCGAGTTCTCAAACAAACCTCTGAAGAACATGGAATGGAGTATTTTATCACATTCAAACAGACTATTTTTAAGCAGAAACTGTTCTGAAGTTTCCCAGCAAATGTGTGTGGCTCCTTCGGTGTTTTGCTGATAATGTGGTGGGAGCTCATCCCACCTTCCCTCACCTCCTGGTTTGAGCCTGGGCAGAACCAATTTGCTTTCGAGTGATTTTACTTTTCAGAAACGTCTCTTCTAAGAAACTTAAGAGTTAAACTAACTTACTAACTAAAAGTTAAACCTTGAAAACTTGGGAGCATGGAAAAGGGGCACCTGTGACCAGAATTAATCACAACTGCTACTGGGAGGCACAGGCAGAGCTATTTATAGTCCCAAAATCGTGCAAAGAGAATGGCAAAGAGCAAAGTCAAGCTCTGGGACGTGCTGGAAGGAAGGCTGCCTCATGCTAACTCAGCCCCACCAGTGGTCTGGGGATGCATGAAGGGCCCTGTTCATCATCTCATGGCCTCCTTCCAGCTGTTATTCCTGTCCCAGGCTCCTCTCCCCATTCCCACCAGGACAAGCTGGAGCTTGGCAGCTCTGCTGAGGAGGAGGAGGTGCTGCTCCTCAGCTGAAGCTCAGGACAGTCAGTATTTCCTCTAATTCAGATGCCTGGCTAGAGCCTGACCTTGCCTTTGACCTTGCACCCCCACGTTTGGCACTTAAAAACAAACCCCAGAAATCTGTAGGCATCAGGCATTCAACTTGGAAGCCATGACAACATCCGACTTTTTCCAGTATTTTTGTGCATGTCCTTTCCTGTATTTCCAATAAAAGAGCTGAAACAGCCCAACTCAGGCTGGAAGTTCCCCTCAAAACTTCTTCCAAGAGAACATCCATGTGGGAGGGCACAAGAGACCAGAAGGTGCTGGTCACAGCTGAGCATGGAGCCATGGGGATGGTTGAGGATCAAACCCAGCCCAGCATCCGTGCTCTGAGTGGGAGTGTACTCAGGGCAGCCTGGGAATTTACCTCCCAAACTGATGTTTTTCAGGGATTTATTATTTTGACAAACATGTAGTAGGTGTTTTTTTAAAAAAAAAAAGACAGCAAGACTTTTTCCCTCCCCAAAGGGCAAAAATCATCACTTCTGCTTAATCTCCTCTTCCCAAGTACCAAACCTGTATTATAAAGAAACTATTTTCTCTGGTAGGAGCCATTCTGGGAGGTGGAATGTGCAACCAGGTGGGAAAAGGTTGGGCTCCGTGGGCTGGTTACCTGCAAAGTCTTTCACATTGACATCTGCACCCTCGATAATGAGCTCCTTGATGCGCCGGGCATCTCCTCGGATGGCAGCTCGATGCAGCCGAGTCTCTCCTCGCTCATTTCTCTTATTTACTTTATCTTTGGTTTTGGAGGCAGAGTTAGGAGTTCCCTTCTGACAAACTGTAGACTGAGAGGGATGCTTTGGTGTTGTGTCAACTGCACGGAGGAGAGGAACAAGAGTCAGAACCCCACCATTCCCAGGAAGCCCTTAGAGGGAGCTCGCACCACGCTGCTCACCTCGCCCCACAGCGCTCACCACCCGGCGCCTCAACCTCTGAAATCGATGTGAAGACAGAGGAAAAAGCCTCTGTGTGGATAATGCAGATATTAATTGCAGGCTGCCAAAGCCCACTGGAGAGAACTGCAGTCCTGGCTGAAGGCTGCAGGCAATCCCATGATTTAGGAGCAGACAATGCAGCTCCTTACCCCGAAAACCTCAGTTCCTGAGGGATGTGGTCTTTTACCAAGTACATGTGAGGTCTGACAGCCCTGGGAGGAGGCTGCACATTTCCTGGGAGAACTTCTGAACAACTACACAGCTTTTTGCCATTTAGTTGTCCCCGAATAACAGCAATGTAAGCAGCTAGATCGGTGTTGAGAACAACAAAATATGTGGCTAAAAGCTGCAGTGTCTGAGTGTAGGATGCAGACATGTGCATACCCACAGCACTGAAAACCCCAGGGGGGTCATGTATGCAACAGATAAAAATTGCTAAAATACAAAACCCGTGGTAAACACATTCCAGCTGCTCTGGGGCTCGAGTTACAGCTGCACTGGTTCCACGTCTTGCCCCCCTCTCCATGAGAAGACACATTAATAAAACCCCACAGAGGATGATATTTTAACTTTATTCACAAAGCCCCTTTACTGAGTTAGCCTGAGACACCAGCAGAAAATGTAAGGTTCTGATGTGAAGGAGGCTCCCGTGGAACCAAAGCTCTGGTTGAGCACTCAGGGCAGGCTTGGTGGTGGCCTGGATTCATCCCCTGGGACATCTTCTGCTACTGCCTTGTACTGGAAGAAGGAAGGGCAGTGGCAGCCCGTGCATGGAGCTCCAGCATCCCACCTCAGGTGCTGAGACCCTACTGGGCAAGCGTGTCAGCCCTCCTGCACCATGCCAAGAGGGGCAACTCATCTCTGCCACCAGTGAGGAGCTTCCAAAGCTGCCTGGTGATGCCAGGGCTGGGCACAGAGAAGCCTGAGAAGCTCTGGCTGTAAACTCACAGCCATCTGCCCACACATCTGAGGAAAACCTCCACCCCTCTGGACCTCACCTGGGCTGTTTGCAGACTCTTCTGCTGTCATCTGCATGAGGAGAGCGACTTGCTGGCGCTCCGAGAGCGGGTACCCTGCCCGGATCCCCGAAAGGCCCATTCCGAATAGCAAGCCAGGCTTCCTGGTGGCGGGCTCCTTTTTAATCCTCTTCCGCTCTGGACCTTGCTTTTCTGGGGTTGGAAAGGAGACACACACACAAAAAAACAAAGCCACACAAGCCATGAATGGGGTTGCAACTGAGAACCACGTTTGTTTCTGAGCAAAGCGCTCCCACCTCTCCAATTCTGTTTCCACCTCTCACAGAAAAGCCTGGGGTGAGGGAGGCAGCCCTGGGGCAGCCAGGTTGTAGCTAGGACACGCACGGCTCCTCCTGCCCATCAGCTCCTCCTGGTGCAGGCTTCCAACAGTTCTCACCATCAAAGGGGAAGGGAGTGGGTCCTTGGAGGGGCTGCTGCCAGCACTGCACCTTCCATCTTGCTCCTAGGAGCCTCCATGTCATGACATGGTGCTTCAAGGAGTGTACACAGCCTTACACCCCCACAGCATGGACTGGAGGCATCTAAAAGCATCAACAGAGTGCTAACAAGATACAGGCTGACAGCTCAGAAATGTTGTCATCTCCCCCCCTCGTCATCATAAAACCAAGGACTCTGCAGACAAACCATCACCACCAACCAAGCCCTGCTGGGATGGTGATGGTGGACGGGTATGCTGCCTGGGGAGCATAGGGCTGGTCCTCTCCTCACCCACCTCTGGTCAGGCTGACAACTGCTTAGCCACATTCAATCCTGCACCCCTCTAAAACACACCCCAAAAAAGGGGAGGAAGAAACCCCCGAGCGACAAGTTTGTCATCCCCAAATCCCAGCCTGGCTCACACCCTCAGCCCCGTGGGAAGCCTGACTTGAGAGCTTCCCTTAAGCACTCTTCCAGTTTTCCTTCTGCAAGTATTGACCCTTCTCCTGTGCAACAAGATTCAGTAGCCCTTTCCCTGAGTTTTTGATTTGTTTCATTGAATCATGGAATAGTTGGGGTTGGAGGGGACCTAAAGATCATCAAGATCCAACCCCCTTGCATGGGTATGGTGGGACGCCTCCCAGCAGCCCAGGTTGCTCCAAGCCCCATCCAACCTTCAACACTGCCAGGGATGGGGCAGCCACAGCTCTTAGGGGCAACCTGGGCCAGGGGCTCAGAACCCTCACAGTGAAGAATTCCTCCCTAAGACCTCATCTCAATCTCCATCCCTTGTCCCATCCCTCCAGGCCCTTGTCCCAAATCCCTCCCCAGCTTTCCTGGAGCTCCTTCAGGCACTGGAAGGTGCTCTAAGGTCTCCCCATTGCAGCCTTCTCTTCTCCAGGCTGAACAACCCCAACTCCCACATCCTGGCTTCAGAGCAGAGCTGCTCCAGCCCTGTGACCACTTTTGTTTGCTTGTTGATGCTGTCCTGTGGAAGCCCAAACGCTGCCACACTCTCTCCAGCAGCTCTGCAGCCAACGCCAGAGTCTCACAGCTGGCACACTGAACAGAATTTCAAGGTGCCAGTTCAGGAAACAAAAAATTAAGTTTCCTTCCATGGATCCAGTCAAGCAAGAGAAGACAGAACCTGTCTCTGCAGAGCAGCACAGCGATTCCTTGCCAGCAGCCAAGCTGCATCCCTCCTACCCAGCAACTGTCCTAAACCCACCAGGAAGCATAAGGACGAGACGGTGCGTGCGAGTGGAAAATCCAGCTTCTGCTCCCATCTATTTCTAAGCCCTGACAGGGTTTGTTTATAACCAGGCCAACTGCAGGGCTCCTGCTGCGTGCAAGGGCCAGGAAGGATATTCTGAGCAGTCACAGCTATAAAAACATCCCAGGCAGGTGAGTGGCTCCTCACTCTCACCTCGTGTGCTCACATGCCAGCTCAAATCAAGGCTGGTTTGATGCTGCTGGAGAAACCTGAGCAGCAAAAAACACCTCACTGCATCCCTGATGCCATGAAAAACCTGTGCACAGGCCAGCTCCTCCAAGCCCCCCCAGAAGCAGAAGCTCTGATCGCAAACTGACGGCGCTTGATCTTCCAGAGAGCAAACCCCACGTGTGACTTTGAAGCACGAAGGGAGTGGGACTCGCCAGGATGCTGCCAGAAGACTCAGAGGAATCAGGGGGGTTTCTTTGCCAGGCTGCAAGCACCTCCTCCCCCTGAAAAGGAATGCTGTCACCTGGAGAGCTTTCACATCAATTGACTGTGCTGCAGACAGCGGCAATTGTTTTAAATTAAAGAAGAGTAGATTTAGGCTGGATGTTAGGAAAAAGTTCTTCACCATGAGGGTAGTGGACAAATGGAAAAGGTTGCCTGGGGAGGTAGCTGAGGCCTCATCCCAGGAGATATTCAAGGTGAGGCTTGACAAGGCTCTGAGCAACCTGATCTAGTTGAGGGTGGCCCTGCTCACTGCAGGGGGTTGGACTTCCCTTCCAACCCAAACTGTTCTATGTTTTGGTACACTGAGTCTTCCAGAGAGGCACCATAGGTGGGGGCCCTCTTCTACTCAAATGTTTGACTTTAAACATGCTTATCATTTTGATGAAGATATTTTGAGAATCCCCAAAAGCCTTAGAGGGATGATACAAGGTTTGCAATCAAGGTAATGTCTAATGACACTCTCTGAAAATGAGGGCTCCAACTCCTAGCAGCTGGGGAGGGGACACCCCACCAAGTACCACTCCATTGTCTGCCCAGTCCCCAGCTCCAACACTCTGAAACTGGGAGTCAGAAGTGTGTGGGGAGGGGCAGAGACGTCCAAGAGGATTTGCCATGGATCACAAAGATGCAAGCTTAATGACCAGCTGTATCCAGTCCCTTCCCTACCATCTTCCCCATGCCAAGGCAGTGTCTGGCAGCACCAAAAAACCCCAAATCCTGCAGCCTGCAAGCTCTGACCCAGCTCTGCTCATCCCACTTTATTTGTCATTTTGTCACACTCGATGTGGGTCACCAGCACATGGGATAGAGCCTGCTCTGCCCCTACACAAAGTCCAGTGGGTCAGGTGAAACCATCAGCGGGTGGGTGTAAACTCAGTCACTGGACTTTGTGCTGCAGCATGGGTCTCCTCCTCCATCCACCAAACTGCCAGCAGAGTAAATGTCTCCAGCAGAGGAGGGCAGCAGTGTGTGGGGACATCTCCTCTGCTCCAGCTCCATTCCTGCTGCTTGCATCTCCTGCATTCCCTTGGCTGTGGAGCAGGCAGCTCCACAGCTCTTTTCCCTGCAGGACGGTGCCATCCTCTGCTGACCTCTTGCTGCAAAGGTCTCACCCTGAGCTAATTGTTTCCACCCACCTGGGATCCACGTAAGAAATAACATCTTCATACCAGGGAACCTCACCAACCAGCCAGCATGGGCCACCCCTCTTCAAATACAAGCCCTGGAACCACGGCTGCACTGAAGGAGAATCCCAGCCTAATTCTCCAAAGCCACAGTTCAGTCACTCTGACAGCTGTAACAAGAGCTAGAAGATGAAATCAGATCATGGGGAAAGTGGATAGTTTTTTTAATGTCTTCAAATAAAATTAAACTCTGTGTGCTTACGGTAAGAAAACATTTTAGCCTGGGCAGTTCCAGGAGCCAGGCTGCTGTGCTGCACGTCCTGGCAGGCTGACCCCAATCACAGGGAACCCTGATCCACAGACACAGCTCTTCCCAGCTCCTCCTTAGGCTCTGGAGGGGCTGTTCAAAGCAGGCTTGTTAAACCCTGTTGGGCCAGGTGGTGGGTGACTGAATCACAGAACTGTCACAGTTGGAAAGGACCTCTAAGAGCACCGAGTCCAACTGTCAACCCAGAAAAACCCACCATGCCCATTGGAACATGTCCTGAAGTGCCTCATCTACACCTCCAGGGATGGTGACTCCACCAGATCTCTGGGCAGCCTGTTCCAGCCTCTTGACTATTCTTTCATAAAGAAATTCTTCTTAATATCTAGCCTAAAACTCCCTTGGTGCAACTTCAGGCCATTTCCTCTGATCCTATCTATTATTTACTTGGGAGAAGAGCCCAACCCCCCTGGCTCCAACCTCCTTTCAGGGATTTGTAGAGAGCAGGAAGGTCTCCCTTCAGCCTCTTCTTCTCCAAACTAAACAATCCCAGTTCCCTCAGCTTCTCCTCATAAGACTTGTTCTCTAGACCTTTTGCCACCTTGGTTGCTCTTCTCTGGACATGCTCCAGCACCTCAATGTCAGCTCCTGGCTGTGCTGCAGAGCAGGGGACAAGGATGCTCCAGGGGGTCACATCTCAGCCAGAGACTTTGAAGTACAAGTTCTGCACAAGGGCTGTGCGTGGCAGAGGGCTGCTCTGTGTGTATGTGAGCCCTGTTCAGAATGGGGAGGCTTTCATTAATATTACTCTGCTGCTGCAGGTTGTCAGCCTGAGCCTGTGATTTGCAAAAATTGATTACCAAGTTCAACTGAAAACCCCCTAAACTCCTATTAATTCTGCAGTTGCAGAAATTTCCTCCTCCACAGAACATTTAACATTAGGAAGCATGTGATCAACAAGATAAAAATAAATTAGAAAGCAATCACAGTGAGGCAGCTGAGGACTCAGGCTTGTAGCATCACCCGGGTCCCTGGAAGATGGTTCCTGGTCCCTCTCCTGCTCTGCCTCACCACAGCACTTTGCTCTCCTGGCAGTGAAGAGAATTGGTCTCTGGTTCTGAGGCAATGTTCATCAGTTTCCTGATGGCACCCAGCATGGGCAGTGTGGCACCCCACCTGGCACAATGTTCCAGCAGAAGCAAAGTCTCTAAGAGGGTGGATGGGGAAGGAGCTGCTCCCCATGGATGTGTGCTGTGCCACCAGCAGCTCTGCTTCCCAGCCTCAGCCTTGGCAGAGGCTCTGGGCTGGCACTCCCAGCCCAGGATTAACCGAGATGGAAAAAAACATTTTATTTCAATCTGGAAAACTTTTGCTTGGAATCCAGTTTCCAGCAGATTTCAAAGGGGTACCTGCACAAAGATCTCTGCTCAACAGCATCGAGAGCCACCGGCTCCTGCAGGCTGCTCCATCTCCTCTAATTAAATGCTTTTCTGTAACACCTTGCAGCAACATGGAGCAAATTAAGAGAAACACTCACAGTGGGTCAATACCTCAGCAAAGAGGAATAAAGGTTATTTTACACTAAAACCCCTTTGGCCAGGCTGTCCATACGCCAGCCCCTGTGTGGAAGCACAGATCCCAGAGATGGGTGGGGATGTGCAGGCAGGGAGCCCCGCTGGGGAGGGAACCAGGCACCCTGAGCCCAGTGGGAAGGAAGATCCCAGCAGGGATGAGCCCCACCTCCGTGTAGCTGTTTTTGAAAGCAGCTCGTTCACTGCTTGCTTCAGCCTGCTGCAGCCCTCCAGAGTAAAGCCCCATCCTGGCACTGCTGCTGTTTTCATCTGGGGATCCTGCTCGGCTCTTCCCTCGCGCTGACGCCAGCAGGAACCGTGTGCGCAAGCTTAAAGGGGAAAAGCAGGACCTGAGCCCAGCTGTGGCTCCTATCCTGCCTTTCACCACACTGAACCCCAGAGGCAGAGCAGGAGCAGGTTCCCAGGACAAAGAGCTTTCAGTATTAGCCCACGAGTGGTTCTCAGCACTGAATTACGACTCCGGGTCGTGCGACGCTTGTGCTGCTGCAATGGGGAGCACGAATCTGGGGCTGCTGGGAGGAACCAGGGCAGCACCACGCAAGCCAACCCCCCCCAACACTCCAGCTGAAACGGAAGAGAGAGGAGAGGTAGGGAAGGAAAGAGCAAAGGGCAGTGATGGGAAATCCTTCAGCGATTTCTCAGACATGCACTGCGAGGTGCTGGCCGGTTTGTGGGGATGGGAGCTCCAACCTGGAGCAGCACAGCTCCTTGCTACCTACCACAGTGTCTCTGCTTAAACTCCTCCAACGTGACAACGCACACATATAAGGTGGTACCCTGAGGAAAAATACCATTTCCAAATAAGCAGCTCCTGCTGAACTCCTCAGCGCTGTGCCGAGAAGGCGACTGTTGGCTCGGCGATAAGTCGGGATTTTCAACAGTTTATTTGCCGAGCCAGCACACAAACAAAAGATCAATAGGAATAAATTAGAACGGCACAGAAAGCAAATAGAGACTGCATTGCACCCCCGAGAGACCGCACAAGCCTCTGCTTTCCCCGTCCACTGCCTGGCATGCGTAAGAGTGACTCATTTTTACTGCAGGACTTGTAGGGCATAAAATGTTTTGGAGCGTGTCAGCTCCAAGTAGGTTTAACACCAGGATGGGCAGCCCCGAGCCCCAGCTCACACGTGCTCACAGGGAGCCTGCAGACCTGGGCCTTCACGTGCTGGAGAAGACTGATGAGGAGGAGAAAGGTTTATGGCAGCGCGACCCAGTCACATCCCACGGCTCCGAGAATTTAAGTGATGGAGCAAGTTAAGCACCCCCTTTTAAACACACAGGAGAGAGCCATGTGAAGTGGGAAGCAGGACCATGGCATGGGCAGAGAAACAAGAGAGGGCAGCAGGGGAGCAGGACAGAAGCCAGGTGAGCTGGAAGAGCACAGTGAGAAGGGCAAACGGGGCTGGCAGGAGGGCACGGAGCCCAGCACCAAGCAGAGGAACACAGTGCTGGGGCTGCAGAGCTGCACTGGGAGCTCATGGATGTGCTGCAGGACCAGAAGCACAAACAGGCTCTGGGGCAGAGGCAGGAGATGATGTCTGGCTTGTCAGCCAAGTGACAGCAAGTGCCAAGAAAGAAACTGAAGAAGAAAAGGAAAGGAAAAGCTGTCGCGGGGTCTGCCTAGGCAGAACAGAAGGAAAGCACCTTGAGCTGCTCCTGTACAGCAGGGAGCTGAGTCCTGAGCTGAGGGATGGAGCAAGTCCAGAGCCAGAGAGGACTCCTGCACAGCTAAGCTGGAAGCTTGTTTAGATATCTCATATAAACAATAATATCAGAAGGGCTGGACAATATGATCCTTGATGTCCCTTCCAATCTGACATTCTATGATTCTATGAAGGTTGTGGTGATGTTGGCTTCAGTGGTCAGGAATGGAGGAGAGGAGCTGCCAGGAGGGAACAAGCCCATTTATAACCATGTCAGGTCATGCTTTGTGTGGAGCTGAGCCCACAGCCCTCACCGCCCACCCTGGCTCCCTGGGGACAGAGGATCTGCAGGCCTTGACCTCTATTAAAAAGCATAATTCAGCTAGAAAGGTTTAGTGCTGTGCAGTGGCCTGGTATCTGCCTGAGGACAGACACCATGGCTGGGCAGAAATGTGTAAATGCATCTTCTCACTGCACTGGCCACTGACTACCAAAGTGCTGCAAGAGGAACCAAGACGTTTCTGTCAGAACCAGACATCTTTATGTGAAATGCAAATAATTCCAATTTTCGGGTCCAGACCTTTCCTTTCCCATGAAACAGGAAAAGCTGGAGGAAGGAGGACTGGGGAGGAAGGCTCCACACAACCACCCCCGGCCAGCCCTCCCCTCCTGGGAGCTGGGGCAGGACACTCTGCAGACAGGGCTGATAAAAGCCCTTGTATTAAAGAAAAAGCCATCATTGATAGATTTTTGGTTCACAGAGACAGAGCACACTGCAGCCTCTCACTCTGCATGTTAAGGAGGTGATGCGGGGCTGAGGAAGAGAGCGGGGGGAGGAGAAGGGAGATTTATGGCAGCTCTTGTCATAAACCGACCTGCTTTTCCACACAGCACTTCCCAGATGGCTGATGCACACAGGGAGTTTCTAAGGGTGATCTGAAGGCTGGTGTTTGCCAGAATATCCACACTGTACCAGCATTATGGAGCCCAGCGAGAAAGGGAGAAGCTCTGACATTCACTCTCTCCCTGGTTGCTAGGTGAGAACAGTTTCTTGACTATTTTAGTAAAAAGGACTGAAATTATACAACCAAAGAAAGACCCAATGCAGCACAGCCATTAAAAGTCCCCCAGCTGCACACATCAGACCCGAGCCAGCGACAGAAACGGAGCACAAATAACAGTTTGGGAGGCAGATGCATTTTTTTTAATAGGGCAACAATTTGCTTCTCACGGATCCTCTGGCCAACCTCCCCAACTTGTGACCAACGAGCCCGTTCCCAGGCAGTGTCACTCACAACACTCGCAGGCACCAGGCAACCCAACAGCCAGCTCCAGGAGAGGATGATGGTTTAGGTCATCTGCTTCATTCTCTAACCTAGTAATTAATGTCACATAAACAGACTCAGGGGATTAGTGTGAAGGAGCTGAGAAGCTGCAGAAGTTTTAAGCTCTGAGGCCAGCTCTTGCTGATCATACTGGTGCTAATTCTGGTCCTTCAGCCAGCTATGAGCGCCTGGGTTCAGCCCTGGGCTCCTGGACACCCTCCAAAGACAGGGAAAGGTTGGTGTGCATGGATCAGCAACACAAAACCTCAGAAACCTGCTGCCTCCTGGGAAAGGAGCTGAGAATGAGGGCAAAGAAGCTGCTGGGCATCCTGGGTCAGAGGGGAGCTGGAGGGATGGACATTGTCCTGGCCCCACTGCCAGACCGTGACTGGGAGGTCACCAACACCCCCTCCAAACACCAGGAGAACATGATGGGCAGTTGGGAGGGGTGGCAAGAGAAGGCAAGGTGCTGGGGACATGGGAGGGTTGGACACACAGAGTATTCTCACCAGCTTCTTATTCCCAGCTACACCTACTCTATTATTCAAGAACTTTAAAGCACGGCTTTTGTATCTTTTTTTCAAAGCAGGAGACAGAAACAGCTCAAGGACTTTTCACATTTCAACTGTGAGGCCTGCCAGGCTCTCAGGCCATGTTCCTGCCCATCCACAGCCTAGCCAGCTCTCCCCACCCCAACTCTCCAGGCTGAGATGACCACCAAAGGCCACAAGACCACAGCAGATGCAGAGGGTGCTGTTGTTATTTCTGACAGCAGGAAATCCTCCATCCTGCCATTCTCCAGGACAGGAGCCTCCTCCAGTGCCCTGCACCATGGCAAGTCTCCCACCTCTGCCAGCCCTGCCTGGGCAGCACAGCCTGCTGTGACATTTGGTTCAACTCAAACAACTGTAGTGACATCACCACCACAAAAACTATCAAGTGATGCCGAGAAATCCCATGACCAGAAGCCACAATGCTGCTGAGCCACAGCGCTCATCGCCCTTCCCACCCCGGCAGCAGCAAGAACCTGAATTCCCAAACGAATCCCAGTGGGATCCAACCCACTGAAACCCCCCCCCCTTCTGTAGCACTTCAAGAGGAATGCAACCCCCCCTTCTGACCCCTGACCCTCTCCTCGGGGGGACTGGAGGGAGAGTTCAGGTTTGGGAAGTGCTGGGCTGGAGAGCTGCCAGAGACATGAACATCTGCATGACAAAATGCTTCAAAATGAGGATTTCTCTGGTGTTTGGGGAACTTTATGCAGTGGGAGGCGTTTGGTTGGGAACTAAAGCTTTTGAGGGCTGGGCACCCCATCTGTAGCTCTTGCTGACCAAGAGCAGATGATGCTCTACCCAGCCAGGGCAGTGAGCACACAGCTCCAGTGCCTCAGCTTTCCAGAGGACATTTGTTTAAGCCTATTATTTAGCAATAGCAGGGTGTGGACATGAGCTGCACAGAACTTGAGCTTCTCTCTTACATGCACCAACCACACACAAAACCAGCCAGAGATTTCATGCAAGCCCGAGGAGCAGCACTGCGAGGCTGGAGGCAAAAAACCCCAGAAGAAATGCTGTACAGGCAGAACAAACTCCAGCATATTCCTCACTTCTTTCAAGTGAATCCTCATCTGAGACAGACCTCCTGCACCCAGGGAGGGCAGGGGGTGCCCAGCACTGCTGTGGACCCACAGGTCTGACCCAGCCTTCCTCAGGCTTTTCCAGCTCCCAGGGAGAGCTCTCGGAGGCCAGAATTAACTCACAGTGCTTGCAGATTTACATTAAGTCCTACCTCTCCCAGATAACGACTAAAAGCCTGGAAACCACAGCTCCACCCCGAGCCAAGGGACTCAATGACAGCCTGACATCCAGCTGGGAAAACTGCCTGCAGTCAGGTGGATATCATGACTTCTGGACTGACCTTCCAGCAGCATTACCCGATGCGCTACGCACGGCACGGAGCAGGGAATAAATCCTGCCCCTGTGAAGCTGCTGCCATCAGCTCTGCAGCCCGGGTGGGCAGCGGGGAGCACAGACACTGCACCAGCACTGCACTGGGAATCTGGTGCCACTGAGTCAGCCCCTGACTCAGATGTGGCTCAGCACCGCAGGCACCAGCGCCGGGAGCAGAGCCACAGTGCCAACCACTCCTGCTCACCCCTCCTGCCACCTCCTGCAGGCAGTTTCCCAGCAAGACTTGTTCCCTTCTCCTGGCCTGCTCCACTCTGTATGCTTCAGAATATTATTGTTTTCTAATATTGATTTTATTTTACTAACTCCTTTCAGCCCAAACCAGGAGCTGCAGACGAAGCCTCTGTGCACAAGCTGTTGAAATTTGCTGGGGAAGGAGCTGGCTTTGCTGGTTTGGTGGCTGCCAGGCAGCACGTAGGCTCTGGGCAAGGTCTGTGGATGTGGGGAGATGCTGCACGAGGGAAAGGAGAAGGAAGGAGAAGTGTCAGGCAGAGAGATGATGCTCCCACAGCACTGGATCTGTAACATTCACAGTCTGGAGGCTCACAGCTTTATGCAATTTGGGTTTGTTTTTTTTTCCTAAAGATAGTTTATTTAGGTAACTCCGAGGAAGCCGAGAGCTGGAACTGTTGCTCTAGAAACCATTTTGAAGGAGATAATTTAAAAAGATTTATCACTGAGCCTGCTCTACCCAAACCATCCACTGAAGATCAGAGCTGGCCAGCTGCACCTCCCACAGCCCACCCCAAGCCCATCTCTGTATGGGAACAAACCCCCACTGGTGCTGGGAGCTCAGGACCAGGGCACAAGAAAGGTCCTGAGGTTAAAAAAAAAAAAGAGCTGTGCTGAGGGTGGGCTGCTGCAAAGAAAAACAGATTGAGAACAAAACTGCTTACTTGCTGGCTTTCTGAACACATCAGCACTCTGCATTCTCCAGCTAGGGTTAAAGGGAGGGCAGGTGAGCTTCTCTGCTGCAGCAGGAGCCAGCTGCAGATGTGTCCCCAGACACACCTATCCCCTGGGAATGCCTGGCTGCAAACTGGAATTGCCATCCTGGGAGGCACCGGTGCCATCCACACAGCAAGGAGGCAAACAGAGGCCATGAAATGGAGAGTTCTCCCCAGGTCTTTAGGCACAGGCTGTGATGGTGAGGCAAACCCAACACATTTTCTTGCACCACGTACAGAGCACATCTGTCAAAGCTGAGCCACAGCTCTGTGGGAGAAAAAAAAAAAAAAAAAAAAAGATACACTGTGCTCTAAGGAAGATGAGCCACTGCAACAAATCAGGATGAGGACTCAGGTTATCGTTTAAACATATAAAGAGGGGACAAAATATCCCAGTACAGGGAAAAAGAGAGCTGTGCTAGCTCCCAGCTCCTTACAGGTAAATTCCATGTGGCTGTGGAATATCCCAGCAAAATCACCCTCAAGCAAACAGGCCAGCCTGTGCTCAGCAGCCAAGGAAGCATGACTGCCTTCTATAAATTATCTAAAGTCAACACCGTGACGAGCATGGCAATCACTGAATTTGCAATCCCACTTCTCAGATGAGCTGAAATCAAATTTTAGGAACAGAACAAGAAAAAACAGGGGAGGTAGAGGGGGCTGTGGGGTGGGGGCACTGCAGCCCCTTTCTTGGAGGCAAAGCCCATCCTCCAGCTACACACACTTGAGCCTCAGCTGCCAGAGCTGTGCTGTTAGACAAATGCCACGCTGGTTACACCTGCACAGGCTCGGGTAGGAACACCTACAAACACACCTCTGCCTGCAACATGAAAGGTGGCCTCAAGCCAGGCCAAGGGACAGAAGAGCCTGAAGTGCCCCACAGTTCCAATCTGGGGATGCAAGGTATGTTTCCCAAGTCAAGTATCTCATTCCTAGAGTAAAAAATCTGAGTAGAGAAACAGGCTCGTGCCAAGTCCTGCCTCTGCACCTTTATCTGCTGCACCCTGTTGCTATCTCCTCCCCAGCATCTGAGTCAGTTCCTCTCTCCAGTCCCCAACAAACAGGTTGCTAGAGACTCGCCTACACCTTCCCAGGATTTGTCCAGCTCAGTTTGTCCTTTAATTGCATCTCTGAGCACAATGACCAACTCCATACTGAGCATTACAATCCACATCAAGCACAACCACCACCCCAGGACTGGACAGATCAAACACCTCTAGCTTGAGCACAGTGACCAACTCAGGCTCTCCAGCTGTCCCCCAAACAGGCAGGGAGCTGCAGCCCCTTGGCTCAGCACAGCTGCTTCTCCAAGAAGGATGAGCTCTGAAGAGGAAGGGGAAGATGTGTCCCAAGATAGAGTCACAGAGCAGAAGGGCAGCAGGGGGCTGAGTGGGCAGGGGTGTCTCCTGAGCTGCACCCTGTGGCATCCACAGCCTCTCCCCAGCACCACTCTGCTCTCCCTACCCTGCTGCTCAATTTAAGTTTGTTTCCTTCTCTTTTTGCCCCCAGGAGAAACATTTCTAACATCTCTACAGCTAGAGAGAGACCAGAGCTCTGTGAGAAGCAGATAACTGCTGCTGGGGGACATGGAGAGTGAGCTGGTGGAGCCCTACCATGACATTTTAGCTGTCACAAGGGTCAGACAGCCCTGAAGCCAATTTGGGCTTAAATTATCAAGGAAGCAATGAATGTGGCAGAATTACACTTGACAAAAAGCAGCAGCTATCTATGGTTCTGGCTAACCAGCTCTGCCTTGTCCTGGCCACCCTCCCTCCCAGTTCATCCCTGCATGTATTCCAGTGAGCTGCTGCAGCACCATGAGCTGTGCCAAAAATGTTTGGAGAGGGGAAGAAGTTCCCCCATGTTGGCCTGTGCCCCAGTCCCTAGCTGGGGACACTATTTCTGAAACAGCCTTGCAATCAAATATTACATTTTTCTCTATGTCAAAGCTTTGCAACAGCTCTTCCCATTTTCTTCATAAACCAAACATCCCATTCAATAACCCTCTTGTGTGCAAGGCCACATGTAACAACCACTTTTCTGCCACCAAACATGACCTGCCTGACCATGACAGAGACAGGCTGAAACACCCTCAGCAGCACCAATGCTTCCTCAAAACCTGGTGTGTACCAAGGATGTGTTCTCCAGCCCTGCTGCAACCACCAAACCAACCTTGGCAGTCCCAAAAGCAGGAGCAAAAAAGAGGTCACTTTTACATCCTTATGGTCCTGAGGACCAGCAGACCTAAGCACCCAAAGAGGCCCAAGATGAAGTCACACCTCCAGCCCAGCAGTGTCACCTTCAGACAGTTTTACAGGTGTTTGATAATGCCTGTGCCCACACCATCTGGAAATAAACAAATGCTGAATGTTTAAAGCCCTAAAACAACAAACCATGGCTGAAGAGGCATACATATATATATTACTACAGACATGCAGAGAGATACCAGATTTACTTTAGACAGATGCATGCAAGCTCACTTTTTAACTGCTTTTTTTCTTTTAAGGGGTATTCAGCTTTTTTCCCTTACTTTCCAAGTTGCTATCAGACCACCAGGCAAAGGAAAGGGTGGGTGCCTCCTCACAGAGCCACCTCTTGGGCCAGTTAAATAGATTACTAAGAACCTAAGTGCCTTAATCCGCTCAGCCCCAGATGCCTGTGTGACACCACAGTGGCTGTCCTCTCGTACACGTGCCTTTTCCTTCAATGACAAGACCACAGGAAATTTGCTTAAACCCCACCAGCCTCAACACTCTTATTCTGAGGGTGGAATACGTCGTTCCTGTACCTGTATCCGAGTCTTTTTGATCTCCATTTGTTCCAACAGTGAAAGGCAACTTCCGTTTGGTCGCTCGCTCTTTCACCTCTTTGCCGCCATCGCTCCGGTCCAACTTTGGAGTCTTGGTTAGAGAAACTTTATCTTTATCCTAGAAGAAGAAGAGACCATGTTAACAAGAGTCACCCCTAGACTGTGCCCACCTAACGCCTGGCATCCTGCACCAGCCTCATGCAGCACTTCTCCTCTCCTTTCTACCGTGGGTGTCCAGCATCAGGGTTTAGCACCTTGCAGAAAGGAGCCTTCACCAAGAGGAAACACTGAAACATCTCTAGAGAAGAGTGGAGCCAACCAAGACCACAGCATGGTGCAAAATCTGCAACCATGAGCCAACACCTTGTGTGTAGTGAGGAGGTACCTGGCCACAAGCAAAGGAGAAAGGCAGGCTGGGCTGGGGAAATCCAAGGATTTCCAACCAAAACTGCCCTGGTTGTTTGGGAAGAGATTCCCAATCCTGAGCAGAGGTGGGATGCAGGGGAGCACACCCAGAGTGCCCGGGGGACACCCAAAACCCATTGTTAGAGACCTTGTCTCAACATGGAGAGCTGGAGGGCTTCTCCTGGGGGCCTGCAGTATTTCTAGCAGGAGAATACAGCACTACTGTTTGAGCTGACGTGATAATGTGTTATTCTGGAAAATATTCTGGCAGCCAGTACGTCTGCTAACATCACTGACTGTTTACAGGCCTGGCACTGCAGCCAAATGCACTTAGAAGGTTTGCATTGTAAAGTCAGGCTGACAATCTGCACAGGCAGCACTCTCCACCCCACAGCAAGCAGCTCCAGCTGCTCCCAGCTCCTCTGGGCTCCCACAAGTGCCTCCAGCACCGGGCAGGGCGTCCAGGAGCAGCGAGGTCCCACGGGGAAGTCCCAGCTCCAGCCCCAGCAAAGCTCAGGCTCCCTCAGAGCTGTGTTTGGGGGTTGACCACCTCCAAAACCCAACTACGTCCACACACTAGAGTTTTCAGTGGTTGAACACTGAAGCCATCCCTCTCCCATCCGGGGTTCTACTGGGATTTTAAGAGAAGCTGCGTCAAGAACAAACTTACAAACATGACATCAAAGCATGGAGAGGGAGGGAGGCGCTGGCTGAGCACAAAACAGAAGTACATCTGGTCTGTACCAGTCTCATTTATTCAGCTTGGTTTGGATTTAATATGCCTCGAGGTGTGCAGCAATGCTGGGGACTGCTTGGTAGGAGCAGCAGGAAGGAATTTTGAAGAAACATCCCAAACAAGAGAAAGTTAGCAAGGAGAGAGACAGGCAAGATGTTTGACACAAAAAGGGAGAGCTGGTGCATGACTCAAACTCCAGGAGTTCAGCACATTGAGAACAGACACAGACTGAGGTCAGGCACTGGTGGTTTTTGTATTTGAGACACAGAATTATTTATTTTAAGCAAGGGTTCCGGTTTGATCACTGTGCCACTGCTCCAAAAACAAGGCCAGAAAGCACAGCTTGGCGATCGATCCGATTTCAACCCCCTAGCAAAACCCAGACCCTGAGCTTTAGCTATCGAGTTACATTAAATAAAAGAATCCCACTCCATTAAATCACTCAAGGCCTTCGCTGGGAAGTCAGACAAGCAAATCTAACAGAAATTCCCTTGTTTAGAGAAGCCCAGTCATGCTGTCTGCATCCGACTCAGCGGCCTGGCAGGTGGCTCCTGTGCCAGCAGTCACAAGACCGCAGCGTCACTGTGTGCACTGCTCCTTCCTCTTCCCCAACCTCTGCCTGACAGCAGATAGAAAAGACAAAAACACTTCTTTGGACCAAGGGGTCCTGCTCACACATCCCCCTCACCGAGGGCTGGTTGACAGACCCATGGCTGCAGGCCCTGAACTTGGCCCCTCTCACCCGCGCCCCAGGGAGGATTTAAAAAAAAAAAAAAAAAAAAAAAAAAAAGAGGTTGGGAAATCCCTTTTTTGGTAAAGCAAGCGACACAAACCTTGCTGACAGGGGCTGCTGGGGCCAAGGCACGTTTGCCTGTACAGGACTTCATGTTGGGAGCCCCAAGAAGGGCAGTGGAGCTGGAGAGCAGGCACCCAGAGCCCTTCCTTGGGGCAGAAGGCAGTGGAGCAATGGGGACGAAGTCACAACAGCCAAAATAAACATTTCAGCATTTCGTTTCAATGCTCTGGATTTAAAGGCTTTCCTCTTACTTTTTTTTTTTTTTCTGAGGCAAGCAAAAATAGTTTGCGATAACAAAGGATGCCACTTCTGCTGCCAGCTGCTGCTCTGAGCAGATCAGAAGTGTCACCACTGCAGAGATGTGGCCCCAGTGTTCCCCTCAAAACAACACATCTCAGAACAACCACCAGCTCACCATTTTTGACCCTTAAAAGTCAGGATTTAGGACAAGAGCATAAGAGCAGAGGAGACCACATGTGTCTCTTCTGCCCACACCTAAGGCCATGCCTGCACACACGGCATCCAAGCAGCTCCACGAGATGAAGCACAAAGCTCTGGTGAAACCTGGCACCTCATCCTGCTCTGAAGGTGCTTTGGGACATCTCACACCCCACACTGGCGGCTCAGCTCTGCCAGCATCCCGTGGTGGCAGTCCTCAGGAAGGGAAGGACTTCTAGAAGCCTCTGAGATGGATCACTCATAGCTAACACTTCATAAATTACACTTCAACTGCAATTTCCTTGCCTAGAGCCTTCGAGCTGGCTTTTCCACCAAGTGTTGCAGGACTATGATGCTCTTTGCCTGCTCTGGGAGCAGCAGGGCAGGATGGGGCTGAGCCCCCAACACCCTGTGGTGGGATTTCCTACTTCCAGAGACCGGTTTCAAGTTGAGAGTTCCAAAAAGAGGTCAATTGTGCTCCAGACACACACACAAGACCGTTTTTCATTGTTTGTTACCTTAAAATAGACTTCAGCTGGAGAAAAATCATCATGTCCTCTGCTGCCTAAAGAGGCAGCACCAGGCACCACTCCTGCACCCCATGTAAAAGCAAAGGAGGACTGGTGACAGCTTGTTTCAAACACACCTCTCAAATTTCCTTCCTCTTTGGGCTTTGCTGGTGTGGTGCAGGCAGACGGGTCAGTTCTCTGCCTTTCTCAGACCGCACAGAAATAAGAAAGAGCAACGGGGCAAGTAAAAACACAACAATTCTCGGAAGTTATTGCAATGTTGCTAAAAGCTCCATGTTGGAGGAGAGACAAAGAAGAGAGAAATAGGAATTAGGCAAAAAAACCCCAAACTTCCCAGCCAAGCCAGTGAGCCCAGCACAGCAAGGGCTGTGTGAATCCAGCACCGGGCACGCTCGGGCAGCTCTTGGTTTGCATTCACCCTGACGCTGGGAGCTGCTAATCCAGTAAATTCAGCAAAATTAAATACCAAGGAATGAAGGAAGTGGTGGTAGTCCTGGCACTGCTTTGAAGATTAATTTGTACGGCAGCACAACGATAACCTTTTATACTAATTGGAGAAAAGGAAGATCTAAACTTTGCTCCCCCCACGGAAAGCAGTGACCTGCTGAGGATGCCTGCAGCAGTTGCAGAGAAACCACCACAGAGAAATGAAGGCATCTTGGAGAGTCATGTTCCTGAAAACAATGTGTTTTCATCTTCTTATCTTAAGCTTTACTTCCCTAATTATTTCCAATTTTGTAATGAAGAACGTCGGCCTTTTCTCGAGTTAAAGCTGCTCATGTTTTTAAGTCACCTTATGTTCAAAGTAAGCTCAGACTCATCTGAAAGGTACAAGAATCAGGTTTCACAAAAGGAACAAATCCAAATTAATTGATGTTGCGGCGAAACTTTATGAACATCTGCATGTTAAGACGGGCTTGAGGCTCTCTAAGACTGGGAAAACTCTTGCTGAGAGGGAGTCTGAGGAGAGCTGTCGAGAACTCAGCAACAAGATCCCCATGGTAGGTGTTAATAAAAGGTGCTCTGGCAGTGGGCAGCCGGCAGACCATGACTAGGTTAGGTTATTAGTAACACTTCCTAAATGAATGACCAAACCTGCCTCAACTCGGGGCTTGCTACAGTTAAAGATGCATCAGAGGTTGCTACCAGCCATAGTGGTTTGGAGCACAAACCCATCAGGCACTGGCCCCCAGCAGTGACCTCGACACAAGCCACCCATGCAGGGCACCAGCTGAAGTGCTTAAGTGCATCTGTGCTGAGTTCTCTTCACAACAAAGATCTCTAATCAGCAAGAGAGATCCTGATACCAATCTGCTCAGGTCATTTATGATATCCACAAATAAAAGCCACTTTTCACCCGCAGGCAGGGCTCCAGCTAGGCCAGCTTACTGTCCAAATGGTGCCTTCTCAGAGCAAAAGCAAACACATCGTTCTCTTCGATGCAAAATCCTACAAGTCAGAGCCACGCACGAACCCATGCAACGAAATTTGAGTTCCAGCAGAGAAGCCGAAGGAGCCCAGATCTTGCTTGACAGGATGGGCCATACATCTGCAGCCTGCTCCTCCTGTCTGTCCATAAGAGCTGTCGGCAGCAGGGCTGTGCTGCCAGTGCCCACACACAGGCTCTGAACCACAGCCCCTGTCTGCTGGAAGCCCTGCCCTCAACACGACAAAACCTGACTCACAGCCCAGCCGCTTATGCAAAAACTTGCATTACCAGCCTCGGAAATCCCCAAAGCCCTTTGTTCTCCAAAATGAGTCGAAAGCATTTCAGGTTGCAACAGCAGTGAGAAGTAGGCAGCAATAAACAAACCCAGGGCCAGCTGCCTGGGAGGAGAGAAGCCCAGAAGGACCAAGGGCTCCAGCACCCCTTGTCCCTGGGCGATGCCTCATGCCAAACTCTAGATTTGAGTAAAAACAACCCACGTTGCAAAAAGCAAATGCAGGGAGAACAGGAATTCCCTTGCACTGACACAGACAGCAGTGTGTGGCTTCCTGAACAGCTCTCTGCCGGCAGTGAGGGGGAGAGAAGAGGCAGGAGGAGGGTTCACACCCCGAATTACAAAAAGCGACAGAATTTTATCCAGAGAGCACACTGGGAATGGTGGAAACCAAACGCTCTCATTCCCTAACCATGGGTCCCTTGTGGCCTTTCTAAAATGAGACTACAACACACACAGATGCGGCAACTTGCAAACAAGTCTGAATTTGGGTCACGATCAATGCTGCAGCTAAACCTTACAGAGACAACTGGAACTGAAGCCCTATTCCTGCACACCTCAGGCCTTCACTGGGGTTTGTAAGAAACACTACTCTGGGCTGCTTATTTTCCCTGAAACATCAGCTCTTCAGTACCTAAGTCACCCGCTTTGCCCAGTTAATCTCTGCTAGTTCTTACAACCAAGTCCAAAACACTGCTGTTCTGCTCAGTGTTCAACCACTTGCAGCAAAACTGCAATTCAGACTATGTGAGCAGGAGCATTTCCCCATCAAGGGACAACTCCTCTTCTCAGCACACGCGTGACCACGCAGCGCGCGGTCCCAGGCACATCAGGAAATTATTTCGACCGCTGATACGATTTTTGCTGTGGTGCCCTGCTCAGCCTTTAAGCCATGAGTAATCTGCTTCTGGGATGGGAATCTGTGGATCTGAACCAGAAAGGAGAATTATTCATATATGGCATGCATATTTTTAAAAAAAACCTTCAGACTGAACTCAACCAAAGGAGCCCCGGAGGCTGCTGAGCGAGGCTGTGCGCAGCCATATAAGGTTGGCAGGACCCGACCGGCCGCCCGCTGCCTCTGCCAACCCTGGGAGAAACAGCTCCTTGCTCAACAGCAGCAAAGCTGATGAAGCATCTAACACTGCTGGCCACGGAGGGCAACAGAGACATGGCCTTTAAATCACCTTGCTCTTGTGGCTGCAGCAAGCAACACCTCACTAGCTGACAGCTGATCTGCCCCATGGACGGGCCGGGAGCAGAGAGCAAGGAGGAGTTGGAAGTGTTGATGAAGGCAAGATAAATTAAAAGTAGTGGCTTGCTTGACAGGCAGGTACAGCAGCATTGGGAAGGAGGAGGCCTAATGTATGAGTGCTTTTACCCTGAGTCACTGCTACAGCTCCAGAGTTAACCAGAAATGGGGTGCTGCACCATCCCCTTGGGCCACTCGGGCTGGATCCCAGCTCGGTCCCTGGAGGACAAGAGCCTGCATTTCTTCTCCATTGAGAAGACCCGAATGAAATGAGCAGAAAGGCTCTTCCTCATCCTTACCCAGCACCACTCTCTGCAGGCCCATGCGGACGCCTCTGAATGGGAAGCAGAAAATTATTTGTGTCCTAGTTACTTAGCCAGCAGGAGATAACTCCAGTTCCCGGCATCCCCGGCGCCACTCAACAAACCTCTGCATCCATATGCTCTGTAAATAACAGGCAGCCTTTAAGCTGCCGCCAGTGGATGAAATAAAATGGGAGCTGATTCACATTATAAGTGTTCCCCTCCCTCCCGAAGCACCTGCACCAACATTAAGCTTCTGACACGGCCCAGACAAAACCCTGTATTTACATATTCTGTGCTGCCGGGCTCAGCCTCATTTGCCAGGGTAAATGCTGTTATTTTCCTGATGCAAGAGGGCAGCTGTTTCACCTCCAACAGCCCTGCTCACGGCTCTTGCCCTGCTCCCACGTCATGCCCCAGCAAAGCACCCGTGCAGGAGCAAACCTCAGCCATCCCTCTGCATGCACCGTGACCCTAAATGGCAACGGTGATACCAGGCTGCTTGATAGACAAATTTCCGACTGGAATTTTCCTATTGGTTATTTACTTTTTCCTTGTTTTGTCAATAATATGACCTTAATCATAAGAGGTGTCATTATCATCAGAATGGGTGAGATGGCAGGGACAGAGGGAGTGTGACAGCATCTGAGCATCACTGGTGCTCACAAAGCTCCCAAGAACTCTTGGGGGAACCCTGAGAAACTGGAGCAAAAGGTGAACATAAAGCAGGTGATATTTGTTGTCACAGCAGAATACAGTAGATGGAGGTTTTAATTTTTATTTACAAGTAATATTAGGACATAGCTTCCTACACAATTCTTTACTGCAAACTACCAATACTGAGAAGGATGGAAAAAAGCTGAACGGGAAGAGGCAGAGCTTGGGTCTGGAGCAAAATGAGAAATGTGGGAATGAAGGAGATAAGTATTAACTTATTTAGCTTCAAACTCAGATTTCATCTCAGTAATCTCCCCTCAAGCCAAGTCAAAGCCAAAATGTACAGAAGCAGGAATTTCAGAAGAGCAGCTCACACGCTGAGTTTTGCTTAGGCCACACTCAGAGCCTGACACAGACATTTCCAGCCAGAGGAGGAGGAGAAGGAGGAAGAGAAACTCCTCCCTCACACAGCACACATTTGTGAGATCGCTCCATCAATTGCTCCTTCCACATCTTACTCTAGAAAGCCTTAAAACCACACACAAGAGCATCTCCCAAATCATTGCCCAAGCTCAGTCTGTGTGACCCCAGCACTCCCCAGAAAGGTTGCAGCCCACCCCTCAGCATGCTGGACCTCATCAGCTGGCAGAGTGCAGAGAAACAGACATGATTTTGGTGCAAACATCCTTCTACCACACGAAATACTACCAAGGCTTGAAGACATCAGGCACAAGGGGCAGCAGCCCTAAAAGAAGACAAGTGAACCAAACACCCTACCTTTTTCCCCGTTTGTTTCTCCACCATGTCGTTGCTGAGAGAGAAATCTTCTGGCTGTGGTGTTTTAGAACACCCACCCTTGGGCATCGTTCTGCCTTCCTTACTTGATCTTCATTTATGCTGCCATCGCCTCATCATCAACCGTCTGTTTAGAGAGAGGAAAAGAGAAGTTAAGACATCTCAGAAAGACCTCTCCACTGGGGGTGGGGGGGAGTTAAGACATTTCCCATGGGGCTAAACCCCCACCCAATACTTTGAACAGCAATACCAGGATGGCAGAGCACCTCCAAATGCTGCACACCAGAGAGCAGAGCAAGCAAACCCACTACTGGCTTCTGCCACCTCCTGCCCAAGAAGCAAGGTGGGACTTGCAGCTACCAACACCACTTCTTCCATATGCAAGGGAGAGACTAAAATGGATCATGGCCAAACGGAGAGTGGTAGCCCCCTCTTCTTCAGCTACAGTATTGCTCCAAGCCTACATAAAGCTTCTTGCAGATACAGCTCTGTCCAGAGGGTAGGGACATGGGGATGTCCCCCTGGCTGTGTGTGGGGCAGGGGCAGCCCTGCTCCCCCAGGCTGTCACACTCAATTCCCAACCACTCTCAGGACTGCATGTGGCTGAATTACAAAACCGACTTATAAAACACACTTTTTGAACACATCACCATTCTGAGACAAGACCAGAAACTACCCCAGAGGGGCCCAACGTCCTCGCAGCAGCTTGCCACGGGCTCCTGGCCATGCCCTGGCCCAGGTAAGACAGTTTGGAGAATAACAAAGCACTCCCTGCTCCTGCCATGTGTTGCTTGGTTACAGGGCTGAAAAGACAACTGACATCTGAAATACAGCGAGGCTGAAGCCAAGGCAGGAGAGGCCTTTTTAGGTGAGCAAAAATATCTCCTCTCCCGAGACCAGAGGCTAAAAAGCATCCGTGCAACACTATATCTCCGAGAAGTGACCCACGTCAATCCCTCCAGCAAAGGTCTCGTTGTACTTACGCTGAAACTGCACAAACAGGCACCATTTGAAAACCCTTTCCCCAGCTAATTGCCACCTGACAACGCTACACATTACACCCATTAACTTCTTATAATAGCGGCTGGGTTTCTGCAGAGCTACAATTGCAGGAAATTGTCCAGGAACAAAGTCATGCAGTGCTCAATCACAAGATGGGAATTCTGTGGGTGGGGAGAGGAGAGGAGAGGAGAGGAGACACAAGCAGGCTGATCAGCCCTGCTCACTGCTGCAGATGGGAAGCAAAACCAGAGGGGAAAGTGCAGAAAATCCAGTATCCCACCCAGCATGTCCATAAAGAGAAAACGGGAAAAGAAAATCTGTTAGAGCAAGGGGCTGACTGCAAGAAATCTGCATCTCCAAATTTCTGCTCTTCATCACTTGAAGGGCCTGCAGCCCAGCACAAGTGCCAAAGTTCAAGCACTGCAAGGGCTGACTGAAAACAGCACCCTAAAAAGGCAACTCAGCCTCCTTAGGCATGCTCAGTGCCAGCAGGGAGAGGCTGGAACTGACAAAACCCAAGCCAAGAGCTGGTGGCCCTGGCCTCAGAGCTCCCACAGCCCCAGCCAGGGGGTCACCAGTAAGCACAGGGTCACCTTTCCCAGTACGGGGGCTCTCCTGGTGGCTGGTGATGCTCCACCCAAGGCATTGCTCTGGGCCCAAGGTGTCCCCTCCATGTCTGATGGGGTCCCAGATGCTGCAATTGATTCATCTGGAAGTAGCATCAGCTGTTTACAGCCTGAAGAACCCCTCTCTGTCAGCCAGCATTAACCAACTTGGGAAGTTTAAGAATTTTTTTCCTCCTGGTTTCACCTACTGGTGGCTCATTAAGGTTCAGATGAAGGAGAAATGATCAAGTGGCTGAGAAGGCACAGAGGAGGCAGGAGCCAGCAGGAGCACACAGAGTCACTCCACTACTCACTGCAGAACTAAAAAGTGGGAATTCAGATGAAATGCTGGGAAATGACACTTTATTTTCACTTTGCAAATGATATTAAAATCAAGCAGTTTCCCTTACACCACTCATGAGCACAGGGACCAGCACAGCTGGGACCAGGCCCTCTCTGCTCCCACCCAGGAACAACCAGAAATTGAAACCACGTCTTTTCCAGCACCTCACTGAAACTGCTCCATGGCCTGCATGTTGTCAATTTATTCTTGAAAAAAATTCTCCCCACTCCTGATGTCTCTGTGGCTGTTGGTAACTGGGGTAGGTACCTATTCACGGGGAGCTTTGAAAACCTGTTTAACTGAGAAAAGGCCAGACGGATGCCAGATTAATTCTGCACCCCTTCTGTTCATCTAGCTGACTCATTACACTTGGAAAGCTGGCTGCCTCTCCATGTAAACAGAGCACTGGCCTGTTTAACAGCTTGGAGGGAGTATTACATTTGCACAACAATTACCAACAAGGCTCCGCAGTCTTCTCATTTTCATTTTTAAGTGCGTTTAATAAGAGGCAGAGAGGGGAGGTACAAATTCCTGGTTTGGAAGAGATGTCCCCGGCTCATGGGAGCAATGGCTGAGCCAGTTCAAAATGGCAAATCCAAGGCTGCAGGATGACAAGCTGGCTTCCATCCCTCCTCATCCAGGAGCTGGGCAAGTCACTCCAGCTTTCCAAAACACCCCTCTCAACCTCACCTCCCTACCAGGAGACAATCATCACCCTTCCTATTTTGTAAACAATTAACTAAGCTCCTTGAACTGGATGATTACATGTCTGATGCACAATAAGAAGTGGGAGACGGAGCCGAGCTGGACAGAATACATAATCCCTTGTACTTCTCCTGGAAAAACAAAGGAGCTGTTTACCTCTGGCCACGGGCCAGCCCTGGTGGTGCACACTGCTGTCCCTGGGCATGCCAGCCCCCCGTGTCCCCACTATGGTCCCACGCCTTTCCCCTGGGAAAGCAGCTCTGGAGAGGGGGAGTCTGCTCCAGGACCTGGGCAGCCTGGCTCCCAAAGGTTTGGGATGGGCAGCTCCAGCTCCAGGGGCTGGCAGGGAAGGTGCATGATGGTCCCAGCCCCTGGAGTGTGGCACACAAGACTTTGCAAGGAGAAAGGTGGAAAAGTGGACACCCCCCCACACACACACTCATCCTCTTCTCTCCAGCTGGTGAGGAACCATCTGAAAATGTGTTGGTTTTTTTATTTGCCCAGGGCATGCCAAGCCCAAGCCACACACTGAGACTAAACATCTCTGTGGAGGACCCCAGAAGGCAGTGGTCCCAGAAGGGATAGGATGGGAAGGGAAGGGGGGCTCATCTGTCCCTCAAGACCTGAAAAAGAAGGAGGAGGAAGATGCTGGTTCCATGTTTGATCCCACTGGACTGGCTGGGAGGCAGCAACAGACCAGTCACACCCAGTTAGCCAGGACTGGGCTCCCAGCAAGGACAAGGGGCAAGACAGGATGGGATTGAAGGATGGATGGATGGATGGATGAATGGATGGACAGGGCCAGACACCAACACCATGCCTGGCAGCAGAGAAAAGTCCTCCTTAACCAACCCAACAGAACCAGTGCATGTCCAAGTCCCCCCGCTGCTTCTGCCTTCCCAGGACAGGGAGCAACATCCACATCTGTGACAAGAGAGCAAGTAAACACCACCACAGTCTTCAAACACTTTCAGATGTACATCCGAGGCGGAGTGACAGCTTTCCCGGGCTCTGCCTGCACCCCAGGCTGCCTGTCCCATCCCTCCATCCCTGCCTGCAGCCCAGCCCAGCTCCTGCCTTCTCTATCCCAAGCCACAACAAATGAGCTCATGCCCAAGACCGGAGCCCTGCCCATACCCTGCCAGCTTGGAGTAAAAAACAAAACAAAACAAAAACCAACAACAAAAAGATCATGCAGACTTCTTTAAATGCCAGACAATAAGAAGAAAGCTGTCTGGAAGCTCTTACCCGTTACAAAAAAAACTCCAAGGCAAGGACAGCAATTAGAGGCACAGACGTTATTTTCACAAATCCAACATGTTTGGTCTGAAAAGGTTGGAATAGGAACAAGCCCCATCGAAACATGAAAGTTTTAAAACCTCAGACACTTTTTGAGGTCTCTGTCCCAGAAAAACGTGTGTCTTCAAATCTTTGAAAATAGCATTAAAATAACAGCTCCCAGAGATCACATCCAAAATCTGACCCTCCCTCCCCAGCGCTGGAAAGCACGTGGAGAAAAACAAAGGTGGAGGTCTTTCAATGTGCCTGCTGATCCCTTCACTGAGATGTCACTCTTTCAAAGCCCATCCCTGAGCTGTGCAGTATGGTGGCACCAGCTGAGCCCACACTGAAATCACAGTGTGTGTCACCAACAAGCTGCATGTTCAATAACAGTCCCACAGTCCCACCTTCACCCCACCACTGCCCAAGTGCATCCTGAGCAGTGCAGGTTTCCTGTTTTCCATCAGAAACCTGCTCTTCACCAGCTCTGCCTTTAGCTGTTAGGCCTACACAACTCAGGATTAGTACCTAAAGTTGTCTGCAAGCACCGGCAAGACTTGTGTTTTGGAGAACAAGGAACAATTGTTCTTTGTGCTCCAGCTCAGCTCCGGAAGAGTAAAGTCCATCTTTTTTCCAGCATGGGTAGAGCAGGAGGAGGCCTGCAAGGCAGCAGAGCAAACACAGGTGTTTGCCAGCCCTACCACGGGTAAATGAGAAGATCAGTTATCAATATGATATTGCTGTGCGAGGTGCTAATTCTTACCACCACTGCCCAAACAAGGAAAATGGAGAGATCTCTGCAGTTCCCTGCTCTGGATGCAGGCAGTGGGAAAGCACCTTTGCCTGCTGTCAGCTCTGGGGCTACCCCAGTTTCACAGCTGCCTCATGTCCTCAACTTCAACTTAACAGCATCTTCCTTTCCCCTGGAGAACCTGCTTTTTCTTCCTAACTTTTGAAAGGTGATTTTGCTCTTCATCAACAATACTGCCAGGTGAAACATCTCTCTTCACCCCTTTGCACGGCTCCTCCTTTCCTGCTCTCAAAAGCAGTACCTGCTCCCTGCAACAACCACCTTTTCTTCCACCTTTCACAAATATTTATTTCACCTTAACCCACATTGCTTCCTGACCTCCTGATATGCCTGGAACTACTCACATCTGGATGTGTTTGCATGGGGCTCGGGCAAGGCTTGCTTTCTTTCTGACAGACACACCAAGCAGACCCAGTAAGATGAATAAATGCAGTTATTAGTATTTCAATCTTTTGTGAAACAGATGTCCTTTCCTGGTGTTTTTGAGAACCTGCAGAATAATACAATGGAGAAGCTGAGCCTGTGAGTTCTTTGCACACATGGATACATGAACCCACCTCTTCAAAGACTATGGTTGAGATTATGCTCAAGACCTTGCTAGGCACCATGAAAGACCAACTCCTCAAAGGTTCTGTGGCAGTGACACCAAACCATCCCACTAATGGGTTAAATGTAACACAACCAAACCTCAAGGAACCTGCCAGTGACATTTCCTGCCCCAGAATCTGAAAACTGGGCAATGGCCTCAAATTTTGACAACTATGTTGTTTTTCTACTATGCTACTACTACTTCACAAGATTATATTTGGAAGTTTCTGCCCAACTCCTCTGTGATTCAGAATCCTCCAGCTGGGACTGTTCTCAGGATTCAAAAAGTCCAAAAATCAAAGCGAGCCCTGACAGTACCCTGAAACCACGAGCAACCACTCCACATGTGTGGTTTCTCCAGGAGTAGTTTTTCCCACAAAACCTTTCCCTCAATTATCTATAAGCAGCTGCTTCTTGATATTGCTACATTTCTGGATGCCACTGATTATCTGGTTTCTGGCCAAGGTTACAAAACTTGTTTCAGTCGGATCTCTGAGCTGCGGTCTGGGAGCGGGATCAGCTGCGATGAGGAAAGCTTTGGAGCAGCCGGGATGTTCCAGGAAGGCTGGAGCAGCTCACGGCCCTGCTGCACCACCATTACTCAGAGTGGAAGAGCTGATTACAACACTGTTGTCCTCTCGGTGTGACTGTGGGATGGCTCCAGACCACCAGCTCAGACCAAAACCTCCCAGAGATGGAGGACTCTGTGCTTCACCCATCTCCTTTCTGCTTCACACAAAAACCCATCAGGCTTCAACCAGGGAAGAGCTGTAACCACATCTGCCCACACAACCATCTACTGGACTTCTTCACATCAGGCTCCTTAAAACAGTGATGGACTCCACTTGCTGCATATGGGAGGGAAAAATATTTCCCTAATCAAGTACATCCCAAGGACTCACCCAGAGCAGTGCTGTTCTCCCACAGAGGGATGGGCAATGCTAACTGTAAGCAGACTGCACAGGCTATCATGTCACGTGCATTTAAGAGGAAGAAATGCAGCCCAAACTACCCTGCACACAGAAAACAGGGAAGAAAAGCAAGTGTGGAGAGCACGGGGTGTGCAAAGCCTCTACCCAAAGCTCACCGTGACGGCAGCAGGGTGAGCCTCCATGGCACACAGGGCTCACATGACATGCAGAAAGCCTGTCCTGATGGTCCCACCAGCAGGGAAAGACATGGACTCCCCAGTTTTATTCTGGCAAAATTTAAACACGACAAATCTGCACAATGCAATCTGTTCTCAGGATGGTTTGAGGAGCTGGGCTCTGTCCCCCGCCATGCCCGGCAGGGAGCTCACTGTGGTTTGTTCTGCTGAACCAACAGCTCAAGGGGTTCATGAGCACCAGCCAAGCTCCAAAAACGAGCTGGGCCTGATTTGCAAGACTGAGAAACATGTTAGAGCAGACAATTCCTGACCATTGCTGTTCCTTTGATGCCGAATAAATTGCAATAAACGAGAGGGCAAGAGATGAAGCAGCAGCAAGGGTCAGTGTCCCAGCAGCAAGCTGTGCCCTCTACCCCATCATCATGGTGGCAGCTCAGGGATGTGTGTGTCAGAGGCTGGCAGGTCCTCTGGCATGTTCTGCTCCATCCTCAGCTGGGTTGAGGCTCCTCCGTGCTCACCTGGACCCCTCCTATCTCCCCACTCCTGGCACTGGTGCCATGTCCCGAGGGGCGGCTGTGGGGTGAGCACCATTCCTGCAGAAAGCTCCTGCCGACTCCTGCAAGCCCCATCTGCTGCATAGCTGTGGAAAGGGGAAGGCTCAGGAAGGTAACAGAAAGCAGAAAGCATTTGGGCTTATTTTGGGATGTCTAAATTAGCACAGGCGTCTCCATTACGTGGCTCAATCACCAATAACTCTGTGCCCTGCTTGCCTGTGGAAGGCGGTCCGTATGCTGACGCAGACTGAGCCCCTGCCTGCCAGCCTGGGCTGCTTTAATTAATTAAGTGCTCCATATTCCTAGTGTATACATCTGTATATACACACGTACACGCACACCCATACATAATGTACACATATACCACAGTAAAACCCCAAATGTTTTTGCTCCAACTTTGTCCCATTTTCTGTGTTACAAACTTCATTATGTAAAAGTCTAAGAAAAAGAGCAGATTTTACTACAAGGAAACCCACATGACTTAAGAGGAGGAGATGACCACACACGTTTATTACATGAGAACAAGCCAAAAATATTTTGCAAAAGGTGTCATTGTAACAGGGTCCTCCAAGTGGAGGAGACCCCCAGCTCAGAGCTCTGCTCCCAACAGCCTGAGAAGCCTGCTCAAGCCTGGGAGGATTTGCACAAATGCTTTGGGATATTCAATTTTAAACTCAATTTTCAGAGGTCTTTTCCAACTGTGACCATTCTGTGTGTGTAAACTTCAGTCCACGATGTCGCAACAACCAAGCAACATCCTTCTCCCAGCTGTGAGCATGAAAAGCCATGGTAATCTCAGCAAAACATTGCTCTTCCTCTCCTTTCTTGCACAATTCTTCCCAGTTTCCCTCTCCCTGTCTCAGCATCCTTGTGCCCACTTCAAACACGCAAAGCTCCTGCACTGAGCGTGGGAAACTCAGGAATTTTGGTGAATTTAGGAGTAAGTACTAGGGGACAGAAGATATCTCCCACACCACCACTTTCCAGGCAGGGACCCTGAAGACATAAGGCTTTGGGAAAAAAACAAACAAATACGGAAATTCACTGATTTGCTCTTTCTCAGAGTCTGCAAACCCTGGAATTTTGTTTTGGCCATCTGCCTCTCCTTTTCAACTGAGGCCAGTGGGTTTGAGATCCATGTTTTACCTTTAAAGAAACCACTTTGCAGCAAAACTGCTATTTGTTTGCTATGCCACTGGCAGCTATCAAATGACAGGGCAAGAACTGAAGAGAGATAGGATGTTAAAAAAAATCCACAAAACCAAAAAACCCAGAACTATGAAGCATCATTCCAGCAGAGCAGGGAAGACAGCAAAAGCTTGCTTGCTCCAATTTTCCAAACTAACCAGAAGACTTCAGTTACCCTGGGCTCACATTAGAAGTGCCATATTAGCCTCCCAAACCTGCAAAGTTTTGTACACCTCTCAACACTGGAAACAGAGAGGAAGGATAACATCACTCAATGTAGTGTTGGCAAGAACCTCCTTTGAGCAGAGAGGTAGAGCAGGTGACCTGGAAGCCACCTCCAGCTGACAGTGCCAGGACACTGCACAAGCTCCACATGAGACTTCTGACTCTGGGCTTTGGAAAACCTGCCTCCTAAATCCCAAAACACGACGGCAGGAGATCCACCTCTTGAGAATATCCGAACTACCCGAGCCAGCTTCTGCTCTGCAGGAGTTTCCTTCTCCAGTGACAAACCCAGAGCCATAAGCAGATGGATCTCCCACCTTCAGCACTTGCACATCACAAGGTACAGCAGCCATACCCACTGTCACCTCCAAAATCCAGAGCAGGACAACACACGAAAGCTACAAACCTACTGTACTCCCAGCAAAACACCAGACTCATGTGGCATAGAAGACATGGAAAACATTGATTCATGGCTCACATTAAACTGGGCAGTGTAAGCACAAAGGAAAATTATGGTAAAAAAAAAAAAAAAGAAGCCTAAGCCATGTAAAGTTTGGGTTTTCTGCCAGGGCAGCCCTCAGGCAGGGAAGCCTTTCTCACAAACACACCATGGATCATGAAGCAAGCACAGCACAAAGCCAAGGCCAGGCAAGAACTGGGCTATGGAGGGGGAAAAGCTTCTGATGGTTTCCGAGGCAGGTGCTGGCAGGGAGGAGGGGAGGAAGGTCTGCTCTGCACATTTCTGGGCTGCTCCAAACCTGGCTCCATGCTCACTTTTGAACTGCTGATGCTTCCTCCCAGCAAAACTGTCACCAGACACTTTTCATACTACTTAAAAAGATGTTGTGGCTCCCCAAGCCCCACCATGCTGATCAGAACCGTGGATTTCCCAGATTGTTCCAGGCTGGGCTGGAAGCTGAGCTCTGTCTGGAGCTGGGTGTCTGCTGACGACAGCCCACCACCACACTGCTATTGAACAAGTTGTACAACAGGGGGAAAAAAAGGGAAAAAAAACTTGTGGTGGCTTCTGTGGGGCTCGGCGTGATGCAGCCCGCACGGAAAAAAATGAAGTGTTGAGTTTCTCCCAGCAAAACCACACGGCCTCTGCCATCAGCTGCCAGGTGTACAGGGAGAAGCACCTTGCCCATTCCCTCCGTCACTTCTGCTCATCTTGGTTCAGAAGCCAAATTCCTCATCTAGTTTTCCCATGCCTGGTCCAGCACTCGGTGCCTCTGGTGCCGGCAGGGTCTGTGCCGATGCCAGGAGGCTCCTGCCTGGCTCAGCACTCTGCCAAGGACCCCTGGCTGTAAACACGTAAGAACAGAGAGGTCACCCCCTTCCAGGGGACAGCAGGAAAGGTTTGGGCACAACACGACCCTGCTGCTGGTTTGCCAAGAACCAATTTGAGGTTAATGCTTCACAGCTCTACAACCCTCCTCTCCTCTTCCTCCATCTCTCTCATGACAGTGCTCTTGAAGGTGATCTATTGTGTATATAGTCATAGGAATGCATTCATCAAACTAAGGATACTTTTACATAGAAAACATATTTTTTTTCTCAACAAAGCTATTGTTGAGTGTGTCATCAGAGTGAGAATGATGGAAAGCTGTAAAAACAGGCCCGTGTTAACAGGTTGCTTCTGTAAGGACCTTTCAGAAAAAAACATGAGACCTCCTACTGACTTTGGGCCTACTTAAGTTACACATAAATGAGGCCTCTTGTAAGACAATTCATTGTAAAGCTACTGCTTAAACACTGTCCAAAACCCAAGCCATCCCTGGAGCGATGTGAGGCTCTGCAGATGTCCCCACCACAGCTCACCCAGGACCATGAGCACCTTTGAAAGGCAATGCTGAGACAAAACAGATGTGTGGCAAGTTAGGGGGAAAGAAAAGAACCAAACAACCCAGATTGTTTGCTAACCCCTTGTGTTCCTTAAAGAAGAAAGGCCTGTCTCCCAGCTGGGTGCTCGGTTCACCTGCCTCCCCCAGGCTGAGGAGCAACACAGGAGAAAAATTTGGAGATGGGAGGGATCAGATCCAGGCTTATTGACCCCAGGGGGAAAAAAACAGCAGCCACAAACAAAAGCTAGCCTCTGCCCCAGGAGCAGCCCAAAGCTGGGCTGCAGATAGATCAAACTAACACCTGAAGGGACCCTTGGAGCTGAGCCTTGGAGTATAAATCATGAGGATAAAGGTAGGAACAGTACAACCAGCCTAGCACTATTGATCCCTGG
The DNA here is from genome assembly GCA_023637945.1 of Phaethornis superciliosus. Taxonomy (NCBI): domain Eukaryota; kingdom Metazoa; phylum Chordata; class Aves; order Apodiformes; family Trochilidae; genus Phaethornis; species Phaethornis superciliosus. Next base: position 1,314,130 of record JAJQWJ010000014.1, on the reverse strand, counting down.
TCCCCCAGGCTGTACCAGTCTGATGTGGCTGGCACCTGGCAGGCAGCACTCGTGCTCACAGCAGGATCACAGCAGGCAGAGGAGATGCTTTAGGTCCTCCTGGTAACACTGCACCAAGCACAGCAACTTCACTCTGGAGGTGAAGCCTCCAGGAGAGCACAACCAGCTTCTGGGATCTGAACACCAAAGTCTCTGAGAAGCCTGGGCTGCAGCCACACCAAGCCTGTGCCCACCTGTGCCAGGAGGCCAATGCCTGAGGGAACCCTTGGGAGCAGGAGGGGAGTGTGGGCTCTGACAGCCTCGCTGCTTCCTGCAGCTCAATCCTTCCCTGCACGTACCCACACAGTCACTGGGGCACAGGCAATGGCTCAGCCAGGGCTGCACTCCCAAACTGCGCCTGCACCCCAGCTGAGCACCATGGCAGGGGAGTTGGAAAAAATCAAGAGCTGCAGTTCATACCCTCTGAAGCCTGACCACCTCCTCACGGACCTTCCCAGCACCAAAATGAGCCCTGCAGAGCCCAGCCAGCTCTGAGGACCACAGAGCTCCCAGAAAAAAACAGTTTGTGTACCCACAAACATCGGGCTGGAGGATATGGGGCTCATTACTTAAAGACAAGGCTGTGACACCTGAATCCACCAGTGGGCTCCTGCGGGAGCCAGGGTCCCATGAGCTTCACAACCCACAGGAGCCACGCTGGCGTTTCAGGGCTTCGTGTGGCTGTTTCCCTGCTTAACTGATGGGTATCACCAGAGCTAAACAGCTCTGCCATCTCAAAGGGGGTTTTAACAGCCTGCACGCTCCGTGCTGGCTTTGGAGAGAGCATTTCTCATGGCTGGGTAGGTCCCATCCCTGTTTACCCGGGCTGGCAGCCCGCTGCCCCGGCTGTGCAAACACCGGCCCTGGGAGCCGCCGGCAGCCCGGGCAGTATCGTGGCAACGTGGCTGAAGCCAGCTTTGCAAACTCAACAAAGTGTGCAAATTAATTTCATTATCCGCTCTTGCACATCATGAGGAGGGAAAACAAATAACCTGCCTGAAAGTACATTCTAGTAATTATTAACACAGCGTTAAGTTAACCCCAGGGGAGCGAGAGGAAAGACGGGCCAGAGAGGAGAGCCTGGCACTTGCCTGTTTGCTGAAGCACGCAGCACATCAGTACTTTACAAATATTAAATCCAGCCTTATGCTGCATTCTGTTCCCTGTTCAGCCCAGGGATTCTTCATTTGCTTGGCTGAACCTCCACGTTCTCCAAAAACGTTTACCAAACAAAACTGACCACTCAAATATTTCAGCTTCTTGGCTTCCATTTGCTATTGTTTTGACATCTCTCTTTCCCCCCAGAAAGTCTCTGGAGACACCCACCCCTCCGGCACAGCTGTCAGGATCACACAAAACCTTCTTTGGTGATGACTAAAGCCCAGGTATGCGCTCAGCCTTCTGGTTGCTACTTTACTTTAAGATTAAAAACACCCTTCAGCCTCGCAGCAACACTGGTCTTAATCCCCTTTCCCTTCACACACAGGAGAGCAAAACCTGAGATTCAAGGCCCTGCAGCACACAACAATTTAAGCCAGAACTGTATGTCTGGATTACCTGACCCTTCCCCATACCAACAGGCACAAAATAGGTGTTTAGGACAGTGGAATTTTTGCCCTGTGGAATTCATGCAACTACCTTCATTCTTAGAAATCCTAGTAGCTCCTATGTCACCCAGGAGAAAATGGCTATAGATGATGACAGTCCCATGGGTCTACAACAGAAAGTTCTCCTGACCACCACTCCATGCCCAGCCCCTTTGCCAGAAGCTGAGGAGATCCCTCCCTGCCTGCTCCAGCTGCCTCCTGGCAACAGGGTGCTTGGAAAACACCTCCTGAGGTGCCTGCTTTGGGGGGATTTATCTTCAGCATGGAAAACTGAGGGGACCTCAGTCTGGAGCAGAGCACAATAGACCACTACAAAGCTACAGCAGGGCTGTGGCAGAGCTCCAGCAAATCTTCAAGCGTTATTAGTAAGCCATTAAGAGGCACTGTCAAGACAGATAGGCTTTAAGATTGCTTTACAAGGCAGTTGTCAGGGATTTCAGGATGCACTGCTCGCTACAGCAGCTCAATTTTCACTTGAAAAAAAGACTGTTGTGTGAGCATTCTTTTGTAAGGGACCTCACAGTTATAAGCTGGTTTTCCAAGGTAGCTAATGCAGCCAGGTTTCCAAAGCCTGCCTGGCACCAGCACCCAGTGCCTGCACTGGAACCCAGTGAGTCAGAGCTGGGGCTGGATGTGGTGCCTGTCCAAACCTGCTCCTGGGGCAGCACGCATCCCTGGGATGCAGTTCCCCAAAGCTCATCAGTCCCTCTGCTCCCCTCTTCCCTCCCCTCAGCTTATTTTCACAAGGCAAGAGTAGGCTACTTATCTACAGAACTTGAAATAAAACTCCCCAGTGGTTCCAAAAGCTTTTGACTCACTGTGTTTTTTGAGAATATCAATATAAATAGATCTGCACAGAAATTCTTTCATGTTGTTCTAATGGTTACCAGGCTCGGTGTGCTGCTCTGCAAACCAGATTACCTTGAACAGCTCAGGAGCACAGTGACCTTCAAGGGCTTCCCCAGTCCTCCTCCTCTTCTACACCAGCACAGACCAGTCAGGAGGGAGGAGAAGCAGTGGCTCAACCTGGGACCCATGGTTCCAAAAGGACCTACATGCTCCATTTGTGTCACATCACCACATCCCACTGCCTGTCTATAGAGGTCGAGGACTCACTGACCGAATCCAAAGGTAATTTTCATGTCCCTCTCTATTTCCAAGCTGCTCCTGTAGCTTCTCCATATACTGTCACAATTTGCTTTCACTAAGTTGAATGAAAGTGCAAGGATTTGAAGCCAAGTGACCCTCTCCCATCAGACCTTCCAAAACAGATTTCCCATTACTGCTCTGCACTTTCCCACCCTGCTGGACCTACAAGTGGCCACATGGCTTTACAGTAACAGCTCTAACCAGCATGCTTAGTCCAATTTGCTTGCCTTTTTTTTTTTTTTCCACAAAGAAATCATCTGTGCAGCTTTCCACAGTCTAACTCAATGTGAAATCAAAGATCACCAACAAAACACCATTTCCATTTTCAACCACGTTTGAGGCACACTGCATGTTTCACAGAGTCCAGAAGCAAGACCCCTGTGACCTGAAAAGGGCAATTTTCTGACTTTAAGTCAGAAACCACCTGCTCCTGGTGCAGATGGGCCATGATACAGTGTCCCTGGGTGTGGGTGTGTGCAAGGAACACTGCAGGTCCAGAGCGGGAAGCTCTCCAACCTCCCTCCCAGGTGGCTGGGGGCTGCTGGGTCCAGCACTTCACCCACCTGGTTTTCTTCCCCTTCTTGATTCTTTTGCATCTTCAGCACGTGACTGAAGTCTTAAGCTGAGTTTTGTCCTCGTTTTAGTGCAAGTTAACCACGCCGCTGCTGCCTGAGGCTGTGAGTCACAACCAAGCCTGCACACGAAGCAATTTATTTAAAATTCAAGGAAAAATGTTAACACCTCAATACTCTATGGGTAAAGCCTCTCTCTAACCCACAGCACCGATTCCCTGGGGTAGGTGTGCTCCAAGCCATCAGAGACCAAACTGCTAGAGCTGGGACTCATCTCCATCCCTGCCCATGCCCACCAGGTCCCACAGCCTGGCCTGCAGCACCAGGGAAAAATCCTGGACTGGTGTCCCCCCAAAAAACCCCACATCTTCCAGGCAACGACAGCAAGGGAAACGCTTCCATGAAGTCCAACAGCAAGAAACCCCACAGCATGGTGAGACTCCAAGGACAGCACTCCACACTGCTCAGCTAATTTCTCACTTGACAGAGGTCAAACAAGCCTTCCCAGAAAACAGCACAAGTGACAAGACTCCTTAAGGCCAGCTACAACTGGCCTAAATGCCACTCACTGACAAACCCATCCTGAGGTACTCCAGTGCTGGCTGCTGCACTGGACCAGGAGCCAACAGAGATCACAGAATCCCAGACTGGTTTGAGTTGGAAGGAACCTTAAAGATACCCAAGGTTGCTCCAAGCCCCATCCAACCTGGCCTTGAACACTTCCAGGGATGGGGCAGCCACAGCTTCTCTGGGCATCCTGGACCAGGGGCTCAGCATCCTCATTAGTGAAGAATTTCTTCCTAATATCTCACCTAGATCTCCCCTCATCTGCTTTAAAGTCATTCCCCTTTGTCCTATTGCTACATGCTCTTAAAAAAAAAAAATCTCTCCCCCAGATGGACCCCCAGAGCCACCTTTCCCAGCCATGGGACCATTCCTGCACCTCCTGGCACGTCCCATCACATGGTGTGGTTATTCCAGGACCTCCTGGTGCCAAAGGGGACGGGTCCCGGATGCATTTTGGTCTCTATAAACCCTTTCACCTTCGAGCCTCATGACTGAGATTGAGGAGAGATTAAAAACAGCTTTCACAACACAAAGCATAATTGTTTGCTTTAGGTACCAACCAGAGGGTGTCAGGACAAGCTCTGCCTCCCCTAGCTGAGGTATTTTTGTGTGAGCAGTGGTAGCCTCTCCTTGCTGAGCTAACAAGTGGCATTGCCACAACCTCCACGTTTTTCCAGACCTGGAGGTTCACTAATTCAAACACTTCAGGGTCCTCTGCTAGGGTGAATGACAGTGAATTAAATGAATCTGGTCTCTTCCTGTGCAGGATTCACCTCTGGATGAACAAACCAATTCTGCCTGGGTAGAGCCCCGCAGAAGACGTTCCCCTCCAGTCAGCCTTTTATTTTTTCCTCTTTCTGCAAGGATTTATCTGTGTGTCTGTTCCCCACTTTGTGATGAATTAATTTACTCTGGCATTAGATCAAAAAGGTCTTATCAAAGGAACAAATGGAGAACCATACATTCCTTTCATAAAAGATACAGGTATTTCCCAGTGCACCAGAGCTTTGTTCCAGCCTCTCGATGCTGACGCTTTGCAAAGGTTGCTAGAAATTCTGGGATTTTATGCTTACTTCATTCACCCCCTCTACTTACAGCTCCTCTGATACAAACTTCTGCAAATTCCTCTAACGTGCCATGTCGTACAAAAAAGCTGAAACACCAGCCAAAACACTCCCTCCATCGCCTGGCTGTTGCTGAAGGGCACAGCTTTGTTCCACAGACAGGTTTGTGAGCTGGTATGGGTCAACAAGAGCATCCAGATACTCAGAAAACGACAAGGAGGGTGGATGTGGACCCTGCAGGATGCTGACCTTTCTGCTTCTCCCTTTGCTGCCTCAGTTTGGACCTTGGGACGATGCCCTCTCCTCAAGCATCACCACCACCCAGCCGCACATCCTCTGCCAGGCTCTCCCCTGCCCAGGAGAAATTGCTGGTTACAGACCAGGAAAGTTAAAATTTCAGCCAGCTGGATTTGTGCAGGTCAGGCCACAGAACTCGCTCTTTTCTTACCATTTAAATTGCACAACTGTATCACTATGAGCACATTTAAAATCTGTTTTTAACTTCAGGCTAGGACTAAACAGCACCAGTAACACAACATCTCCCCTCCAGCTGCCAGGATGTTTGCAACTGTGACTAGCAAGGGACAACGTGCATGGTCTAAAAGAATATATGAAAGGTTGAAAAAATAATCTGTAAAAACAGTCTTAGGAAGATGAGGATTGCTGCAGATCAAGACAGGGGCACTGTGCAGTGCTGGGGTGGGGAGCAGGGCTGTCTCAGGAGAGCATCCTTTGCTTTCCCCACCAGCCAGCCCCACGCTGACCCTCTGCTCCAGCAGCCCACATGGATGGAGGAGGCAAGGCCCAACCCTTTTTTCTAGTGGTTTTTACTTCAAAAAACAAACAAGTAAAAATAACCGTGGCCATCATACTGAGCTGGGCTCTACCTACACCGGTTTTTGCAGATGCTCCACTATTGCTAAGATGGGAACTGGGATTTTTTTTTTTCCCCTTGCTTTCTAAAAACTGATTCAAGAACACATTTATTTTAGCAGTGAAATGTGCAGGAGGGTCTGTCTGTGCAGAAGGAATAGCTCAGCACTTTGCAGGAGCAGTACACGCAAGTGCAGAGGCTCACCCAGCAGAAAGGCATTGATGAGGAGGGGGCTTTGCATACTAATTCCCATTCTAACTGTTCCACCCCCATTGTATCAGGGCTGTGAATGGAGGCATTGTCTCAGAGCAGAGCATGCTTCATGCCAAGCCCCTGCAAAATGGGAGCCCTGGTGCTATGTAATAACAAAAACAAAATCCCAGCAGAAGTCCATTAGCATCCAAAGGGCAGGAGCCTGAATGCATCCTAAGAATTCTTTGAAAAGTAAGAGTGAAACGAATGTAATAAAATGCTACTATTAAGTGATACTCATTGTCCAAATTAAACCATCAGAAGCAAAGACCTTGACTCCCTGAACATATTCAGTGTAGCACATGCTGCAGAGCCCAGGAACGAGGCTATTAAGAATTTTAAGCCCTGGACTTGTCCCAAGTATGGATTACTTCATTTCTTCGCGAGCTCTTGGTCACATGGAACTATATTTGGGTTCACAGAATAAAAGCTCCAGTCTTCCACAGGGCACACATGGCTATGCACCCCACAGGCTTGCAAATCCCTCCTGGCACCCACAGAAGATGCAGACCAGGTACTGCAGGAGCGTGAAATGTCTCAGTGGGGTTGAGCAGATTTAAGAAGACAGAAGGGAGCCCAGCACTCTCCAAAGAAGCCATCTCAAAGCAAGGCAGAAGGCTTTTCTAAAAACAGGGAAACAGGTGCAGCAATTCCCTCTCCCTGCAGATGCTGGGGAGGTGACTGGCACAGGTGACCATTCCAGGGATGCCTGTGCTCCTCTGAAGTATGGAAGAAACCACCCATCTCCCCATGACAGCAGAACATGCAGTGCCATTCTGGAGGTGTCAGTTGGTTTGCTGCTTCATTTATTTACGGTCTTAAAGATCTTATGCACCACAATCAAACCTCATCTGTTTGTATCTCCTTCAGCTTCTCCATGGCTCCTGCAGACCAGCAGCCTCCAGGAGGGTCCATTCACTCAGTGGCCTGAACTCCACCAGGCTGATGAGCAAGGAGCTGCCCCTGGGAGCTGCTCCAGCAGTGGCAGTGGGGTCACCCCCACTGAGGGGTCTGCACCCTGAAGCACCTGAGCCAAGCCAAAGAGACAGGGCAGTGCTGCCCCTGCCCAGGCCCCTCACTGCCACAAAACTCACTTCCTGGGTTCCAAAACCTCCTCAGCTCCACCTCTGCAACCTACCACCCAGCTGCTACCTCCTTTGCCCAGAGGAGTTGGTACTTAATTCACAGACCTCATGCATCTGCTGCTCTTCCCCATCCAGACTCCCAGACTCTCTCTCCTTCAATCCTCTTCTTACCCATCTTCTGACTCATCATGGAGCCCAGGACAGCACAGACAGGGACAAACCCCAGCACACTCCCATGTGCCTGCATGAAGAGGAGCAGGAGGCAGGCTGGGTGCTCTGCCTGTCCTCCCGGCCAATGTCTGCTGCATCCATGCCAGGTTTCTCAAGCACACACCTAGCAGGGGCTCAGTGTGTGAGGAAACAAGAACATCCAAGTACTATACTCCAAGCAAGGAACTTGTTGAGATGAGCCCACCAAGCCCATCACCATTCCTTCTGGTTGAGAACATGATGCTCCTCTGGGGAGGTTACAAGTGCAGTCAGCTCTTGCAGCTCACACTATGTTTGGGTCTAGAAAGCATTTCCCTACAGCATGCTGCCATTCCTCCACCACAAGGTAGCACAGGGCTTGTCTCTATTATTTTACAGCATTACAGGACCACTGGGTTCCAAACAAAAACTCATCTGAGTTGCAAGCCCCTGTCTGCCAGAAGGTGCAGGAGGAGCTGGGAGCTCTCAAAGGGTGCTGTGCTGCCCTCGAGAGAGGACAATGCATGGGCATCTTGTTCAAAAGGCATCAGATAAGGACCAAGCTGCCCACAGGTTTTGTGCAGAGTTAGCCTAGCCCCAGGATGGCAGAATGAGAGTCACCCAACCTGCACTTTCACATTTTTAAAGTCACTCCTGCAAAAGAAAAAAAAAAAAAAAAGTCTATCAAAACAAATAAATAAATAAAAATCCACTTGAAATGAACTCTACAAGAAAATTACAAGGTTGGGGAAGTGTGCAAATCTATAAACAGCCTAATTCACTAGTCAATGCCTCCTGGAAACACGGTTGCATTAGGAAAATGCCACATCACCACAGCGCTCCCCCCAGTGTGCTCTGGCACAGAATTATTTCACTTTTCTTTATCACTTCATGAAGCCTACATGTGGACATTGCAGAACAAAGCCACCACGGTGCCCTGACACACAGGATCTGCATCTCAATGTCCCCCCGGGCCCTCCAGCTCCCCAGAGAAAGGCCCTAATCTGGGTTTTGTTCCCAGTCTCTCGGCCCCATGGAGCAGGGAGCTGGGTTAAGCAACCTCCATTCCTCCTCCCGAAGCCCTGGGAACAGCTTCGGAGCCCAGGATGGGGAAGATGGGGAGGAGGGAGAGCAAGAAAAGGGCCTGGATCCAGCTTGGGAGCCAGGTTGGGTGTCAGGATGATGTGCTGCATCAACCTATCTGCTCTCCTTCTTCATCGGAACCACCAGAGGGGATCGGTGTGGAGCCTGCACCTGGGAATCCACTGGGAGAGACCTGGGAAGGAGCAAAATCACCTTTGCAGGCCTGATCTTTGCACAGCCAGGTGCTCACAGGCAGGTGGGTGCTGTGCATGGCTGGTTTTGCATAGCCCACAGAGGAAAAATGTAGGTGGGTATGTTAGGTGAATGCTGGCCCTGTTCCAGGGTCCACTGACAGCCAAACTAGGTCAAGCCTTAACCAGTATCCTTAAAAAAATGGGGAAAAAATAATGAGCAGTGGGAGGACAGTGAAGTCTCAAGGAAGAAAATGTTTGTACCATGAGACACTTCGTGTGCACTAGATGACTGGAGGAAAAAATACATACACATACCCACATTTTCTCACAGTTTCAATGGGTAGAATTTGTTTATATTTCTTTAGAGGATACACAGGTACCTAGGACTGAAAACAAGATATTTTATATGTATTTCCTGCACTGACCTAAACCCAAAAAAGGAGTTTGCACTCGTAATGCTCTTAAAATGTAGCCTGCTCTTGGTGAAGGCTGTGGGCAACTTTATTGTGTTTCAGGGCTTCTCCACTATGAATAAAAGCTATTCTTCTGCTGCACTGAAAGCAGGAGCCTGGCAGGTAACAGGATCCCAGCCCTGCCAGTAAAGACAACTTGATACCATTCTCTAAAAGTGGAGAGAAAGGAAAATGACTTTAATGTCTACTAGAGGGGACAGACTCCCACTAGGGATGGGTCTTTCTGTTGGCACACATCGCTCCTCACAAGCTGCACATCCGAAATGGAAAATGTGGAAATGGAGGTGGTGGGTGGCCATTTCCTCTTGGGAGGGGTGTCCAGTTGGGAAGCAGCAAGACTTGTGTGTCCCAGGCACTGGGATGGTCTTGGGACGGTTCTCATTTGGTCGTGAGCTGTTGACCACCCAATAGGAGGTTGGGCAACCCTCTAGCTGCAAAGCACCCACGCTCAGGCTGCAGTCCCTGCATTTGCTCTGTGAGCTCTCCAAGTTTTACCCAGCCATGGGACAGGCATTGGACACATCCAAAGCAGCCATCCTGCCCCAGGATTGTCACCTCCTGCCTCCTCCTGAACGCACCAGCACTGCACAGGCTCAACAGAAATTAGGAACCGGGTAATTTTAAACACTTGCAGGGTGAAAAACATTCTCAGGCTTATTTAAACATGCCAGACAAAGTCTGTGTTCCTGTAAAACCTGGTGCACGATTAACAGTCAAGGCCAACGTATTTACCCTAAAAATTGGGTAATATTGTTTTATGGTTCCTAATAGTTCAAACCAACACGGCACAGCTCTGAACAGACGCTGCCGAGCAGTTTCTCAGCCTTTCATCAGGACTGCGTAGGCGTTGAATTCTGGAGCTAATCACCTTAGCAACGGCTCTAAACATATGTGCAGTGACATCAGCTGATTTCTGAAAGCTGTAAATAGAGGATAATAGCACGAAAAAATTCTGGATTCGAGCCAAGACCTAAAAACCATACTATTAAAACACCGCCTGTAATTCAATGTATGCAAACTTGTTTGCATCCCCTCTACCCAAAACCTGTGTAATTACACAACTACCAGCACAACTGGTGATTGTCCCACTATAGGGTACCCTCCGTTTCAGAATTTTCTCAGGAATGAGGATTTAACAGAAATCCTTCAAATTTAATTTAAAAAATCCTGGAAAAAAAATCTGCAGAGCATGAAAAGCCTGCAGAGCATGAAGTGAGGTTTCCATCCTCGACCTACAGCCCTGTGTTTAAAGCCAGTGAGTAACAGCCTCAACTTGAGGGCATTATTTGTAAATAAGAAAATAAACAATGTGCTCATGGGTTTTATCAGTGACTCATGCAGGAACTGTGGCAAACTCAGCTTTGAGGACATTCCACCAGGCCCGTGGCCTTGGTCAGGAAGAGTTAAAGCAGCAGCAGGCAGGAGAAGGAAGAGGGAACCCATTTCTGAAGGCCCTGCTGCTGAGCACGGCCGCCTGAGAGGGGCACATTCTGAATTACCTCATGTTTGGTACCTCATTAAGATCTTAAACCATCGGTTTAGGGAGTCCCTCAATCAGCCATCAGCGTAAGACACGAGGACAATATACTTTTTGTTTTCCTCGTTTCATTGTGACCCATATTTCTGAGGTCTCTTCTGCAGGATCTGACCCGGCCAGCTAAAGAAACCTTTGCTGTGGCTCCGTGTTAAGCTGGGAGGTGGGGTAAAGGGTGGGGGGTAGAGAGAAAAGAGGGGAGAAACCGGCCTTAATAGGATTTTCAGATGTCAAAAAATATCTTTAGCAGGCCCATTTATGCAGAGTCTTAGGACTCGCTGAACTTGAAAAGCAAAATTTGCTGTGCAAAGAACACAGCTTGCATGCTAAGCACAGCCCGGGCTCTGCAGCACAAAGCCCCCGGGCAGAGGGGCTGCTCTCCGGGTGAGGAAGGGTTTGGGGGGCTCAGGGTGCTGGGGGGGAGCTTGGCTTGGCCCGGGTGCAGCGTGCAAGGTCTCTGCTCCAGGTGCCTCCCTGGGTACCATCCAGCACACTGCCTGCAAAGCTCCTCAGATTTGTGAAGAGCCTTGCATTAAAATATAAAAAATAATAAGGCTAAGGCAAAGGAAAATGCAAACTCGACAGCTGCATCAGAAGGAGGATGCAGCACGAAGCCAGAAGCAAGAAATTCCCCCTCCTTTCTTCTGTCGAGGGCTGGGGTGTTTTTTTCTCTCTGTCAATTAGAGTTGCAAGGAAATTCAGTGAATTGAGATCAGCAGCATTAATCGTTACTGTGTTTGAATTTAATTAGCATTATTTTTTAACTACAGGTAATTTACAGTGCCTCACCTAAATGTGGAAGTCAGGTAGTGAGTGCCTTCTGTTCACTAAAAAACCACCACGCCAAAGATAATCCTGCTACTTGCTTTACGCCTTTAATTTCTGTAATCCATGGTTACCAGTCGCAGCCAGACTGCCATGGTTACTCCCCTGCTCCTTTTATCAAAGGCTCCTGTGTGCCTCTCGCTGGAGCACTTCTGCCGAGATGCTAAGAATAGCAAAGCCCCTTCCCTGAGCACTGGGTAAGGTGAGATGCAGGGAAAGGATGAAGTTTCTGAGCACGACTGGGAAAAAGGGGCTGGTGGTGCCGGGGTCAACCAGTGGGAGCAGCTGATCCCACCCCAGGAGGGGCAGCATCACCTCCCACCTTCTGCCACAAGCAGAGGCTTCAACTGTCTGCCCTTGGCAGGTCTCTAGGGTGGCATCTTTTATCATCTATTTCATTTTTCTGCAAGTCCCTCCCTATAGCTGGTATCACAGTTCGGGTACCCCAGAGCTTTTGGAATCAAATCTTCAGAAAGACCTAAAATTCCAGACTGCCATTTCAGCATGAGAAGCACCATCCCGCCGGTACAGCCAGCACATCTGCAGGGCTGGGCTTCTGTCTGGCCACGAAGTGACCTGCCACTGTCACCCTAGAAAACAACCAACCTGAGCAGCCACGTTGTTATGAAAGAGGCTGAGCAGCACCTGGCAGGAACTGAGCTGGTTTCCCATACAGGCATCACACCTCCCATCAGCCAGCTCTCCAAACCAGAGCTGCCCAAAAGCTTCAAGTGTTTTGAAGGCTCAGCTGTAAATCTGCAGGAGGGGAAGGGGATGGTGCTGAGCTGGGGAAGGCAAGGCTGCACGCTTGGAATGGGAAGAAGCAAACCCAGCAGCACTGAATCACTGGCACTGGACGCCCAGCAGTGATGCACTGGATGGACAGACAGATGGATGGATGGATGGATGGATGGATGGATGGATGGATGGATGGATGCCTCAGCAGGGACCACAGGGCTGCAGGGAAGCAGATCACCCTGGAGCCTGGACATCTAGCAGGACTAACAGTTTAAACTATTTTACACATTCCTGCCCTATAAAAGCTTTCCTATGTCCAGAGTATTTACAAAACTAAGTTGCTAACACCTCAGACCTCTGCAGGGAGGTACACACTCAGCAACTGGAGGGAACAAGCATCACCTCCTCATCTGAAGGCTTTAGAGCCTGATAACCACAAGGTCCTGTCAGAAGCACGTGCAATGCTGAGGTGCTGCTGGGGCTCAGCACCCCTGGGAAAAGCTTCCTGCCTCCTGCCAGGTCCCATGGCAGGGCAGCCTGTGGGTCCTGCACTTGCTCTGAGCTAGCAGTAGGACAAGAGACTGGCTGTCTCTCTTGAAGAAGGGCACAGAAGTGCTGATGCCAGTGTCCTCACAGGCCTTGCAGCCCGTGGGGCTCACACCAGAGGATCTCAGGACCCTCCAGGGAAACATCATGAGCCACTTCGTCTGTGAGCAGGAGCTACAGCTGCTGCTGCCCCATTTTGTGACGAACCCCAGGGCACTTCTGGACAGAGCTATGGTTTATTTGTAGGGCAAATCCAAAGCTCAAGGATGGCTAAGAAACATCAGAAAACTGCACAAAAAGCAGATGCATTCACCCTCTTCTGGGGAACCTACACCTTTAAAAAGCAAAGCTCCAACACCCTATGGAAACTGGTGCACACGTGCCTGGAGATAAACACCATCATGGGACAGGTAAGCTAGTTACTCACGATTTATCACACCATCTCCCCATCTAATTGCATAGCTAAGTGGTCAGTCATTTTAATCCACGGTAAGCAGCTTATGCTTTCTTATGCAGCTCCGTGACATTGCTCACTTCCTGATTTGGAAATAACAATTCTTTTAAGTCTTGCTCTAGAGAAGGTGTGAAAACCACCATTTTCACAGTAACCCTGTACAGAGTTTGAGACTTGTAAGATGCAGACAGAGGACAGATGTCTCCTGGAAGAGGGTCCCCCAACATCTACTTCATATTCCACATCTTTCAACAAATTAAGCCACGACACCATTCCAGCTTTTTATTTTTACTTCTCCCATAAACAGCCCAGCCCCTGGGAGCACTGTCTGGCTGCCAGCTCTCCTCCCTGCCCAGCTACTGTCTCACTGCACAATGCTGAATGTCCCTTGAATTTTATTGCACTGTACCCTCTGCTGCAGCTGGATGAGCAACACTGGAAGCCAACACGACTCAGCTGAGCACCATCTCCCACCTTCACCACACACCGTGACCCACAGGTTGCATCATCCTCAGCACAAGCTCTTCAGCATCTTTCCCCTTCGTGTCCTGCCGCTGCCAGCCCTTTCTGGTCCCACAGCACAGGCCCTTGCTCCCTGTTTTCCCATAATCTCACTCCTTTTTTTCCCTACTAACAGCTCTCTGCTCTGCAGAGATTTTTGAATTTACTCAACAGGGCACCACAATACACCCGATTTCTGGACAGTTTTTGATGCTTGCTGATTCTAGTGTAGTAGTTAGATGATGTTTTAAAAACCTGTATTTTAAAATCCTTGGAGATCCATACATAAAATGCCGCTCCAAAAAGATGCCCTCATGTGCGCGGAGACCTAACCGTCCCTCCCCTCCCATCCCCAGAGCCTGCCTCAGTCAAAGGGCATTTTAGCTTTTCCAGACAATTACAGAACTTATCTGAAGACTTAATAGAAAGAAATCAGGTTTTGGGTTACATCAAGCTTTTTTCATTGCTCAAAAACTACAGCCATTGAAAGTGAAAGCTGTGGGACCAGAGAGCCCGCGCACGCCGCTCACACGCCTTCCGCTCAGAGTAACGGCTGCAGCAAAGGGGATTTTTCGGAGTTGCAAAACCAGAGAACTTTACCCCCTGAAACTACCCATGAACTTAAGCCAATGACCCCAAGTCAAGTTTCAAAACCATTCCAGATACTGAGCCAGATCAAAAGTCATGAGCTGGGACCTCCTGCCTCTGATACCCTAAGCCCCCGACACCGATACGGGGAGAGACCGTGGAGGCTCAGCTCCTCCTGCGAGGAATCTTCTTTAGCTTGATACAAAATTTATTTTACCATATGTAAAATTCATTTGTGTAAGCTGCACACCCCGGTAGGTTTGAATGGGGGCGAAGGAGTATTTCAGCTCCCAGTGCAATTTATTATTTAAAAGCAGTAAAATGACATTGCTGATAGGAGAGCCCGGGCTGAGCGCAGCGGTGATGTAATGGGTAATGCAGCCCTGCTCGCGGTATGAACCGCGCTGTACATTAGCGTGCTGGCGAGGGTGGTTGCTCCTATCAATTATTTATAGTCTTCTGGCGTGCAGCCTGGAGAGGGTCACATCGCTGAAAGCTAACTTTATCTTCATTGTTCCCAGCCTCCTGCCCAGCTGTCACTCTGCTCGCTAATTTAATACACCCAGAACCCTGGAAAAAAGGATGGAGGGCTGGTGGTTGGCTTGGGCCCTGCCCGTGCTGGAAGAGGAAAGGTGGGCTCCTGCTTTGAGCTGCTGGGGTCTCACTCATCTTCATTCAGGTGCTGGTTTGGCTCCCCTGGTTGCTGGGGTGACCCAAAGGCAGGTGGGTGTGCTTTGGGGGGTGAGAGGTGGGGTGGCTGCGGTGCAGTGGGGTCTCCAGCTCTGTTGGTGTGCCACACGAAGGCCAGGCTGAGCTGCACGTTCTCCTACATAATCACAGCAAAAGCTATTCAATTATGTATGTAAATATGAGGGGGGGGAAAAAGAGAAAGTGCACTTGGGCTCTCAAAAAAAAATTAATTAAAAAATTTAAAGGGAAAAAAAAAAAATCTCTCAAGAGTTTTTTGTTTTAGCTACAAACCCAGAGTGCACAGCCACAGCCTGATTCACCCCATTTCACCACTGAAGCAATGTGCTGTTGTACTGGCCCACCAGGCAGGAGAGGGGCCCTAAGGCTTTGTTCCTACAGCTCTCCCCAGCACACCCTTTTCTGCTATTCCCCACTAAATTAAATCTACTACCACCACTTTTCACACTTTTGAAATGTGCTCTTAAACACACTGTTCATTTGGCCCAATACATACATTAAAGAAACCCAATTTTAACATTAGCTGCTTCAGGGTCTCTGCTGCCCTTGGAATTGGTCCAGCAAAAAACAGGTCCCAGAGATGAGCTGCTGCTTTTGCAGCTCCTGCAGTTGGTCCTACTGACCAGTGGGATTCACAGATCCCATAGACTGCATCAAATATCTATCCCATAAGTCAAACAACAACAACAACAACAAGAAGAAGTCAATTCCAATCTAAATATATGCTTAAATAATAAGAAACCAGGAAAATAACCCACATTTTCCTCCTATTAGGACTGGCTGCCTTATTTTAAGCAACAAGAATTACCCAGAGCTGGTTTAGATGTACCAAACAATTCTGGCCACCGCCTCTGAAAACAACACACGGTAATTTCATGAAAAACAACACTTGCACAAAAAGGAAGTTGTTGAAAAGGCAAACACAGGCCCTGGGGAAGCAGGTTTGTTGTTCTGAGGCACAAACAGAGGCTCCTGCTGCGGCACTGACTGGCAGGGCACCTCCAGCAGTACCCGGTGCTCCAGGAGCTGGAGGGGGGGAAACTTCCTCAGATTGGGTGCAGTTCCACAGCTCATCCATGGGTAAGGCCAAGGCAACAACCAAACCCTTTCACATTTGTGTGATTCAGGCAAAGGTGAGATAGAAAACCATAATTAACCTTCAATAAGTGCAAAGCAGCAATGAGTGCATTCTGCAACTTTTTTGCACAATGAAAACCAGGAGAATTCTCTGCCCCAAACCCCAAAGCAGGGGACTGGGGCAGATGCAATGAGCTGGATCCATCCTACACCACAGAAAAATCCACCACAGAAAACCGGGTTCTGACCAGAAGCCAAGCCCAGAGCGTGCAGACCACGCGCTGCCGGCATCTTCAGGGCCTTTAGATCCTCCCTGAATCCAGGATTATTTCCATGGCAACTATCTGGAGAACTTATTAAGTAAAAAAAACCCAAGAACAGTTTGAACACAGAGAACCTACATTTGTAACGTACTAGCCGACTAAATTAGCAGCACTAGGAGTGTTAGCAATCAAAATAGATTGTGTTCTAGCAACTCCATCTTCTCTCTGCCACCGCTTAAAGGGAAAATCTGATAGTAGTATCAGTGCAAGGGGAGGGGGGGGAAATAAAGGTTTTCTAAGACCACAGACCTGTACCAAGACAAATCTTATCCCCCACAAGTGGTTCAAGAGACATTATTTTAATATCTGACAGTTCAAGTACTGTTAAATAGAGCTGAGTTTCCAAGAGATGATAAACTTCATTGCAAGGCACCTGCTAGAGAATCAAAAAGATGACATTGGGTGATGCAAAGCAGTTATCTAGCACAGAAATTCATTGGATCACCTCAAATTTGTACCAAAAAAACAGTGTAATTTGTGACCCTGCCCTTCCAAGCAGCAGCTCCAGCTTGCCTGCTCACCGCCAGCCCAGAGCAGGGCTTGCAAAAACACCATCCCCTGTGTGCTAATTTGACAGACACGCAACATCACGCCTGATCCCGGCCAGACCCGTAGTGCCAGCATGGAAAGCTCTGGAACTGGCTGCATTCTTGTGCTCGTTTACAAGCTGATCACTCAAGTGTTTGTTTCAACAGAAGAGGCAAAATCAGTGGTCTTGTATTGCACTGAGCCTGAGAGATTCATAAGTTTGGGATATTTGAGCTGAGAAAGGATAATTCACTTATTAAAGCTGATTTGAAATAAATTAAAAATTAGCAAAACCTGCTGTTGAAACCCCGAATAGGATCCATCTTTCTCTATTATTCTGTAACCCAATTTTGTTCCCTTGCAGGATCAGAGTCTACAGAACAGCAGAGGAGGATGCAGGACCCAGATGCAGGGTCTGAGCAGCTTGCCTTGGAGCAGTGGTATGTGTGAGCCTCCACTCACAAGCCTGCAGGAATTTCACAGCTACCTTGGTACCAATGGAGGCTCAGTGTAGCAGCAGTGACTAGGGCTCCTCCTAAGCATGAGGATAAATAAATTACCAAAGTTTTGGCAGCACTTGAAAACAAACACTGCCCAAGAATTTCCAAACAGCAACTCAGAGCGAGAAGTAAGTCTCAACAGGAATGATTTTGAAAGTGCTTTAAAAAAAAAAAAAAAAAAAAAAAAAGTGGCTAAATGAACTGTTGGCTCGTTCACTAAGTCCAGCCAGGGAGATTATATGCATTATTGATTTACCTTAGAACAACTTGGGAACTCATTTCCAATGGTTTCTAATGGAACCTGGATTTTCTCAGTCCTAATCTGCCTTGTGAGGTTGAGCCTCCCGCAAGGAAATACAATACCACAGCATTAAAATGGCAGCTGTCAGATGTACAACAGCCCCATTCATTTAATGAAGATAGTGCAACGGTGAGAGGGATTTTTAAAGGCTACTCCAAAAGGCTCCATTGCAATTAAATAGAGTGGTGAGGACATGGTGGTGAGGACGGCCTCGTGAGTGCCTGTAGATAATGGTGTGGACCTGCAAGTCTAGGGATTTGCAGAGCACAAAGGGAGGTTATGGAAAGTTTATTTTTGTAGTATCAGCTTGCACACACTATCTGTAGTCCTTTCAGAAGCAATGCTGATTAGTGGCTTGAGCAGAGGAGTGGCAGTTTTGAACCTCAGCTCCACTGCCTGCTCAGCCACAAACATACAAAACGTTTGGCAAGTCGGTTTTTCAGCAGCCACAGCTGTAAGAGGCACAGAGTAATGCTTTGCTTTCTATTCATAGCAAAGCATGGGATGAAGACAGCAAAGCATACGTACAGCCAGTAAACAATTCTTCCCTATGATAATCAAGGCCATTTGAAAAGAGAAAAATTCCCATCTCAACAAATAAGGAGCTTTCAGAGGGTGCGTGAGCATCAGCCCCTATTTGCAGATGTGGTGGCTCAAAGGTAGCCTGTTCGTGGCCATCTCGGTGCAGAAATGGGCAACCTCGTCAACAACTGGGTGCCACAGCCTTCCCCTCACCTCACACCAGGCAGAGGGATCAGGCCATGTCCCAGGCACCAAGCTCAGCCACCCCCAGAGCAGGACAGCCCCCAGGCCAACCCCAGGAATGCACTCACTCCCAACTCCATGTGGCTGGGATGGATGTGGGGGGAAGGGGAGTCCTCAACCCCCCCCCCCCCTGAGAGCTGGGGAATGGGATTTTCACCAGGACACCATACCATCAACTCTCAAACCCTGCTTCAGCACTGGAAGCTTCTCTACTTTGGGAAATGTTTGGGTTTTTTTTTCTCAACAAAACACCCTAGAGCAAGCTCAGCCTTCTTAAATGTTGGAATGCTTTTTTACCAAGTAAGAGCATTAAATAGGAGACCAGTATTCGGCAGGAAAGGGTCTTGCTCCTTTAGGTACCTAAAGCTAAAAAGGAAAAGGTTTTTCTCAACTCTTACAGAAAAAGCTTCCTTTAATGCTAAACCAAATAGGGAATATCATAGCCCCAAAGGAGGCTTCTAGAAAGGTGTGAGCACAGACAACAGAAGCTCATAGCAGGAAGGAAACTGTAACATTAGCTTCAGACTTTGAATGCACACACAAGATCTGCATCACCAAACACCAACAGTGAGCAAAATATTCAGTGCCAAAGAACAAAAAACAACATTTGATCCTCCGCTATTTTCAAAATTCATCTGCAAATGCTTCCTGCCTTGAGACAAATGAAAACCAAGGCGTGATGGATACATGGCAATTAACTGTCACCGTTATTTTTATTATTTGTAGGGTCTTGCACTGCCCTTCGCCCCGAGACTTCCCGAGGCAGCAGCCGGCTGCTTGCAAAAATCACTGAGCATTATATTCTGCCCCTTCTCCACTTCAATGTCTTACCCCGCAGCTTCAGAAGCTCCTGGCTCTGTCCTTCCCCCTCCCTTCCTGTCCTCCTCCAGCTCCTTCCCCTCCAGCCAGCCTTTCCACCTCCCTCCCCGCCCGGCAGCACTGCCAGATGTCAGCCTGACCCCGCAGCCGCCATTTCGGGTCAGTGATGGGGGTTACGGTGCAGGGGGGCAGTGAGCTCCAGCGGGGGTTCCCACCTCACCAGGCAGAGACAGGACGGCTCCACCGCCCCAGCCACAGGCTCTGGGCACAGCTGGCAAATTCAGTTCCAGGATTTTTATTTTTTTTTTCCCTGTTATTGAACAACCGGCAGCAGATCCAGCAGAAGTTTGAAGAGCGTTGAGGCACGCTGCAACAAAAGCCTTAGGCACCCAGAGCTGGGTAAGGTGACCCTTGAGTATGTTAAGCATCAGTCATTCTTAGAAATGTCACTTACTGCACAAGGGGAACGGGTGACCTGAATGTCTCCTGCGAGAATAATTGCACATTGAAGGCAAGGGATAAAGTTTCTGGAGATGGGATGCTGCTGTTTGCTGGGAGGGTGATGCTGCAGCTCCCTGAGGAAAACTGCTCCAAAGCTATGGGGCTGCTGCATGGCTGGAGCACTGACAGCCACTGAGGAACTGGAAATACATTTAAACTGAACCCAGCCCTGTATTCTTGACCAAGACACACTCCATGAAGGATGTGTCCCTGACCAAGGCTCCCAGACCACACTATGCAGTTTGCTGGAAGGGAAGGGGAAAGCTTCAAGCCTGACATAAGCCAGGGCTCGGATTCCTCTATCATACCGAGGCCACACCACAGATAAGCCTGCATCAACTTTTCCATTTGAGTGCTCTCCCCACTAAGGTTTACAGTCAGAGCAAAAATGTTTTGGCCAGGTGGAAACTTAACATGCAGGCTCCCAGCACAGGGAGCTGCCCATGTATATAATACTTTGCAGTATCACCCACTCAGACTTGGTTTCCCTCCACTGGGCAGAAATCTCACCTTCCTCCCCATGAAATTCTTCACATTCCTCCACAGCTGATAAGCTGTGCCCCTCTGTCCATCCACAGCCCATGCAAACTGCCCCGAAACATCGAACAACCCACGGTACACGAAACACAAGGAGATTAAACATTAACCCAGGAGCTCAGAGGAGGGCACAGGATGGCAGCATTGCCATCCTTCCCCAGCCTGACAGCCTGGCTCTGGCACGGCTCCGGCCTTTCCCACAAGCTGGTACCCACCATGCGGCAGTTTTGGAAACAAAGTGAAGTTTTGGACAATAAGGGTGCTTCTCACCTATCAAGTCCATCTGCCTGCAAGAAAAGGGGCAAGGAAAGCAGGTAGAAGGCAGCTCTGAGACCCCCATCACTGTGCCTGAAAGCAGGGTGCCTGCAGGCAGGGGACCACTCTCCCCAGCACCTCACGTGCTCCAGGCTCCTCCAGATGCATTTTCCTGAGCTTCCAGAGAACCCAGCTTGCAGGCTGCCAGCTCACACCTGTTCAGCATCTTATTTTTGTGTGTTGAACTAGGAAGATGCTCCACTTCCAAGAAAGGTGCCGGAAGAGCCCAGCTTCCCCCTGGCCAGGGGTTGCAGGCACCAGTCCCTGCTCCTGATCCGCAGCACCCAACCCCACGCATCGGGGAAGTTTTGGGGCCTGCTGACATTTGTGAGGGATGGGAGGTATTTTGGTACCAGTGAGTGGCACAGCCCCCCCCCCCCCCCCAATTCTTCACTGCAGTTATCCCTGAAGACAGAAAAATTTGTGCTTGTTTTTCTGCTGCTGCTGAGCAGCTACGAAATGTCTCCCACCACAGAGAGCCTGAATAAATCCCAGCTCCTGAAGCAGCATCTGAAATCAGCTTCTCTCCTATTTCCATCACAATTTCAAACCTTTAATTTACTGAGGCTCGAGTGAAAGCAATATTTGTGTTTGTTTACCAGCCACAGAGGAGCTCTGAGCACTCGTGGTTTATCACATTTACCCAACAGATAGATTCTGGGGAGCTTCTTGGACCAGATGTGACTTATCACAAATTACCGGTCACAAACTTTTCCTCCCTGTCCCCAAGAGAGCCCAGGAACTGGTCTCTGATGGTTGGGCAAGCTGCCCACACACATGGTGCTTGCAGCAGCCTTTTGGGAGAGCTTGAAACAAGCCTGGGTTTCTCTATTTTCAAGTTCAAATAAAAAAAAAAAAATTAGAAGGGAGGAAAACAGCCTGATTTCACCCTTCTTCCTCTGTTAAATCTTGGAGAGCTGGACCAAGACGTGGCAGTTTTCACTGGTGGAAGCATCCTCACAGGCTCTGGGGAAGGCTGGAGGCTACACAGGATCTGGAGAACATTCCCCTGTTACCTTTGGTGCATTTAAGATTCACTTCTGTATGTCAATGAAGCAACTTTGTTCTTTCTGGAGGGAACAGACAGATTGCATGAGAAAACTATATCCCAACTGCTGCCAAATTCCACAGATTTAGTTATTAGTAGGCAATTAGGAACCATTATTAACACTTCCTACTACGTTAAGCTCCATTTGCACCGCATCCCTGCGCCAGCCTGGACGGTTCCGACGGAGCGGCACTCCGGCTCCAAGGCGCACATGGCATCACGTACCAAAAACTGTGTCTTCCTGCTCACTGCCTCCTGGGCTCCTTTCTCCACAGATGTATTTAATGCAGTTGTCTTACAAAATAAAAATTTCAAGTAAAAACACAGAGATTAAAAATGAAGGGGGGTGGGGGTGGGGTATATAAAAGCATGGCTGCACAAAGGAAAAACAATTTTGCTCTTGTTTTTTAACTCACAATCAACATCTTAGCTATTCAGGAAACTGGTGCACTGCCCTCCAACCAACTTCAATTAGGGAATTCAAAAGCAGTCAGACAAAAGAATGCCTGGGAGTTACTGCACCGCACAGAGATATTTTTAGCAAGAGCTGGGAGGCTGTCTGTGGGACACGGCTTTGCTTCTATTGCATTTCAGCTTTCGTATTTACATTTGCAGGACAGCAAGATTTACTAGGTCAGAGGGAAAAAGAGAGGAGAAGCAGGGTAAACGGTGCGAATCGCTTTGCTTTCTGATACTCTCGGAAGGTATTTCAGCAAAAGCTGAGGGACACCAAAGTGAAACAGAACAAGATTTGCCTCCATCTGCTTCGAAAACCGTCTTTCAGCAGAAAACCTCAAGTCACTCCTTTTAAAAGGGTGATGTGAAGTAGCAAACACAGCCCCGGCTGTGTTCCCCGGCAGAGCGGTGGTGCACAACGCAAGGCTCCCATCACCCACCCAAACCCCCCCGGTGTCCCAGCCCCACACCCAGGTCACCCGATGGGTTCAGGCAGGACACGGCCCCAACGCCAACGCGCACCCGCCCGGCCCAATCCCACGGCCCTACAACGCCGTTCACATCTTCAGTCCGGACCCAGCCCCGCAAGATGCTTCTGCTTTTCAGAAGCCATTTCCTAAACGTGAGGCGCTGCGGCCGCCCTCCCCTCCTCTGCCCCGAGTCAGGAGGAGAAGGCCCCGGGTGGGTTTTGGGGAGCTGGCGGCCATCAGCATGGCTCCGGGGTGCAGCCCCCTCTTCCGCTCCCTCCCACCACTGCGGCAGCGCAGATGGCAGCAGTGTGACCTCGCTGTTCCTGCCTCCTTGTTTTGATCCTGCAGTCTTGATTGTTCAGGCTAATCCCACACTCCCAGCCTTGGCTGCCAGCCAGGGCTGTTATTAATGGCACAAAAGCTTCTCATTCCAGCTACTTCTACATCCGCTAATGCTGTTGTTCCCTTCGCTCGCTCCCTCCCCCCTCTCGCCACATTACAAAGTGGAGCTGGAATATATTTTACATGGGGGGGGAACAACAACACAACCCTCTCTGATCATCCTTACACACTGAAGGCTCCACCAGAACCGCAGAGGAAAGGCTCATCAGCTCCAGCAATAATTACCAATGCCGAAGCAGTAAGACCACCCTGCTCATCCAGCCACCAGCTCAATAAACAGCACAGGGATGTGGGAAGCTTCCAGCAATCCCTGAAGGAAACCCAGGACCCCAGGCAGAAGCACACAGAGCTGCCCTGCTCTGCTGACCAGAGGGCCAGGAGCACAAGGAGGGGGAGCATCCTGGATAGCAGCCCAGCATGGCATCCAGCTGCTCTTCAGGTGGCACCAGACCTCACTGCCCCACATGGGAAACCACTTGCTTTCCTGATACTAAAGCTCTTGTTACAGCACCTGCTGAAAGAAGGCTTCAGATTATTTGCAGTTTAGCCCCAAGCCCTGTGCAGCATGCTCATCCTTCTGCAAGGAATCCCAAGCCCCATAGTAGGCCATATTCAGGCACATTGAGAGCCATATTCAGGCACATTCCTCCTGCTTGGTTGGGACTGTGTTCAGACAACTGCGTGGCATGGCTGTACAACACCCACCCTCCCCAGGGAGAGCTCTGCAGGGCTGAAGCCACATGGTTGCCCTCACCAACCAGGCTGCTGGTGAGATTACTGGGTGCAGGTCCCATGACTGCTCAACTTGCTCAGACCCAGAGCTGGTTTGGGAGAAGTGATGATGATATTCACCAGAGTCTTCTGATCCACCAGAGACTACCCAGCCATGCCCACCACACACAAACCCCTGGGACACAGCTCACAGTGAGTGCAGCTCCAACTGCTCACCCAAAAGGTTTGCTCAGCTGAGGAGAGCAGATCCTCAGCACTCTGCTCACTGCACTGAGGGCCACCAAGATGAAGGTTAATGAGGTTCAGAGTTGCCTTAGGCTGCAAACCCAGGAGTAGGTCTGTGTCCCTGTGCCACAGAGCAGCCAGCATGGCAGGCACTGGGATGTGCCAGGCAGGGAGCATCACGCTGGTGCAGTGTCTGAAGAAACCTGCCTGGTTTTCAGCCCAAGCTGTCATCCTGGTGAGATGATTCACCATTCTGCCCTCGATGCTTGTCGAAAAGCAGGAAAGGAGAAAAGGAGCTAGAGGAACATTTCTTCTGATTAGGAAGGTCAGTACATTTTTAATAAAGGGCTCTTTAAAGACAATCTCATTTCAGTATTTACATGTGTTAAAGAGGTTACAGAGATCAAGATGTAATGAAGTCCAGAAGTAGAGGACAATAAAAGCATGGCTGGGGTGCTTGCCACACATGGCAAGTGTGAGGTATCTCTGGCTTGTTGGAGGGCTGACACAGCAGGGCACAGACCCCATGCACCCCCAACCGAGGTGGGGGATCAAGCATGAAAAATCCAGCAGCAGATTTCTGAATGCAACCAGCAACTCCATCTTCTGTTTTTCCTTAGACAGAGCAGGTCACCCTGTCCCCAGGGCAAGCCCCTGGCCCCTGCCCACTCCTCAGTGCGCACGCTGGGTCTACCAGGCTGGTGCAAGCAGCCATGCTCTCCCTGCCAGCCAACCCACACCACCTCCACCCCAGACACAAAACATCTTCCAACGCTGCAGCAGCTTGTACTACAGGCAGAGCCCTTGTTTACCAGCAGGCAGGCCTAATTTAAACTCCTGAAGTCATCTCCAGCTTCTCACTATAGCAACCCCAGCGAATCTTCCCACTGTAATATGTGCAGAGCAGCTTTGCATCAGAGCTTTACATCGGCTGAGGTTACATCTGACACGAGGGAAAAATCAAGTATCTGCCAGCAGCTCCCAGTGTCAGCAGTGGAGTTTCTCAAAACCTCTGCTGCCAAGGCAGAGCTCAGTTGTGGCTCTTCATGTGCCACAGATTAACCCTGAGGAATTAAAAAATTCTCCTGAAATTCTCCGCTCCCACCGATCTGAAGGACCCTGCTCTCCTTCCCCTCTTCTCTGTAACGTGCAGGATTTGCTGTTTGCTTTACAATAATTCAGTTCAGGAGTTTGGGGGCAGAGGGGATGCACGCCAGCTCTGCCTACAGTGCATGGGGAAGAGAATGTTTATGTCAAGTATGGAATAATTTCTCTACCATGGTTGAGAAAGTCCTGGTGCCTGTTTCAAAGTCCTTCTTTGCAGAAGACTGAAAATAAGCTGTATTTAAAACTACTCAATAGTTGCAAGATCAAGCAGAAGAAAAGGAAAAATGTATTCTGAGGGAAATGTTACTTTCTAGAGCTCAAACAGCACTTGAAGCCCCATCAAGTAACTTCCAGCTGAGGTTGTAGAGAACCAGGAGGAAGCAGGGAAACCAGCTCGGATTACCTGATCACAGGGGAGGGAAAAGCAAAGGTATCTGGAACCACAGGTATTTAGCATGGCTGCACCAGCACCAGGAAAGCTGGAGGGCCCTCCTGAAGCAACTGGTTTCTTTTAAAGAAGTGATTAGTGGAACAGGCAAGAGTGACAGACATAAGGGAGAGAAGTGAAGAAATAACAGCAAAAATAGGGAAATATTTCAAATTAATGAAATTCATTGTCTGCAAAGCCAAAAGGACTCGTTGCAGTCATCTCAAACCAACAGGTGACACAACTTCCCTGCATTAATTCTTGCATTTCCTACCAATACAGACCAAATACAGCAGGTATTTCAAAACCAAAACAGTATTTAAAGAAGAGCCTAATACCCTAAATATTTAAAGGATATGAGGTCTGCTACAGCTGGTCTCATATAACACCCTTCCTAGTAAATCTGGTCCTTTATTTTTCAGTTTAATTTCTTTAGCTTCAACTTCCAGCAGGCAGGCACTTTTTCTCTATTTTAAAAAAACATCTTAGAACAAAGCATGCAGGATGGATGTCAGGCAAGGTCGGCCCAAAACCTTGGGGCAGCAGATGTTTAGAAGGTGAATATACTCCCCAGCACCCTGCCCAGGCTCTGGCAGTCAACAACGGATGGGCTTCTAGCCCATCAGATGCTCTCAACTTTCTCCTTGCTAAGCTAAATACCTTGTGTTTCTAAGCCCTAACGCATGAAATGAGTCTTCTGAGCCCCATTCAACCAACCAGCTTCTTTTCTTTTTTAAGTGAATACTATGTTAATCTCATTAGCTATGGTATTGCAAAGCCGGCCTGCGAGCTGGTCCCACCTACTACCCAAATAATTTTCAGCAGCTCCTGTAACACAGGGAACACACTAACCCCAGGGGGCACTGGGGAACAAGAACGACCACCGGGTTTAGGATAAATCCAACTTTATGGTGCCAGGCCCAAAGCAAACAGGTCCAGGGACGCAGAGTGTCCTCCCTTCTATCACACCCTGAAGCAACTGACCACAGTTTGCAGGTGGGCAGTGCCTGGTATGGTCCTGACCCAGCCCTTGGCACCAGCTGCTTGTCCTCCTTGGCTCCAACACACCCACACCTCAAGAATTTCCCTGTGCCACACCTTCACCTACCTGGCCAACATCCACCACAGCCTCAGCCACCTCCAGCTCCACATGAGGCTCCCCTGCATGCAAATAACAGCTGATGGTGGTTGCTGCTCCTGTTTATGTAAAACTAGGGCTCAAAAACCAAAATGTTGAGGGTCTGAAGTGTACTTGGACATCATCTGGAAGCCACTGCCTTGACGCCTGCTTGTAATGTCACCACTATTAAGGACATCTTTTGGTGAGAACCAAACCAGAAACACCAGCCAGTGCAGTCATTACTTCAGCTCCATCTTACATCCATCTATGAGAACAGCAAAAACACTCAGGTTCTCTGACCCCAAAGCAGTTCACGTGGGAAAACACTGGGTTCAAAATGCAAAGAGTCACATGATAGCAACATGCCTACACAAAACGCTCAAGCCTGCACCTCAGGAAAGAATTTAATCACCAGTTTCTGCTTCCTCACAGGAGCCAAGGCACCATTTATGTACAAAGCACTGGGCTGACTCTTCTCCAATGCCTCAGACATGGTATGTGAGGCTCTGGAGATGAAGGGAAGCTGTGCTAGCTTCCCTGGAGGATCATCAGTACCAGTACTGCACCAGGGATATGGAGACAAGGGGCTGAGGATGGGGAAGGTGGTGGCAAAGCCCTGTCTGAGGGCAGGAGAACTGATGTCTGCACACACAGAGCCTCTTCACAATAAAGGAGAAGCATCAGGGAGGTCCATGGTGGCCAGGAGGGGTGTTCTGATGGGGCCACACTTCCAGCAACAGTTTTCTTGTAGGCTTGAGGAGCCTCATAGAGGAGATGTCTCCCCACGAGGCTCAGATGGAGAAAGCACCTTCACTGATGTGCCAGCAGGTCCATGGGCAGGGCATGGACATGTAAGCAGAAACCAGAGCAAGTGCCACACAGGCTTGGGGACAGCCCAGCAAGGGGGAAGTGAGGCTGTTCACTGACCATTCCAGGTCTGGTTTTTAAAAAAATCCTCCCTCTCCAGATCACTGACATTAATTCTTGGGAGCTGCTTTGGCAGTTTAGAGCTGACAAACCAGACTGGGCAAGAACAAGTGAGGTTCCTGCTTCCCATCAAAGGGCACAAACACAGACAAGGGAAAATCTGCATGCTGCCCTTCCCAACCAGGCAGCAGCACTGACCAGATGGACCCGTAAATGGGATTAAGAGGAAGAAGGCACAACTACATCCAGCCCTTTGCTCCAGGGCGGGAAACTCACCCTCCTTACAGCCAAGACTCCACAACAGGGAACCAGACTTTGCCTTTTACCCTCTTCCTTCTTCCAAGCCGTGTCCTCCCCTCATGTTTACCTTACAGACCTGCCACCTCCCTCTGGCTCACAATTCCTCCTTCTTTGGAAAGTCTTTGAGACACACATTATATAAAGATACACAAAAATAAATTGTTTTTAATCCTCCAGATTCTAGTGCTCCCAAACAAGGATCTTAAAGAGCTTTGCAAACAATGGATTAAGCCTTAAGACTCCCTGCGAGGTAAGAAAGTGCCTCTGCCAGCAGCAGAGGAAGGTGAGCGGGGCTGAAGGCTTCACAACAAGACCTCACCACAGCTGCAGAAGTGTAGATGCACAGACACAAGTGAACCCATCCCTGATCCCTCACCAGCCTGGCAACACCTTTGTCGTTCAGCTCCAGCAGCAGCTTCTGAAATCACCAAACACCTTCCAAACACTTTCTTTCCCACCTGGTAATAGGATCAGGAGTTCTACTCCTAACATCTGGCCCAAGACAAACCATGGCAGGGACGGCAGTGCCACTGGCTCCAGGGGCTGTGGACACAAGGCTTCTCCTGGAGCACTGGGAAGGCTTCACACTAGCTTTCTCTAGCCTTCATTAGCAGGCACACGGGAAGCTTTCTCAGCATGTGTTTGGAGCAGCTCACGGGATGCAATGCTATGGAGAAAGGCACCTTCTGGGTTTGTTCCTCAACATTAAAGATGACTTTGGGTCACGTGCTCTGTAGCCTTCAGATGGTCACCTATATTAACATGACATCATGCTCTTAGTGCATCCAGCTCTCTAAAAGCTCTTCTATTTCTTCCCAAATATATTTTGCATACATCTTGTAAACAAGCTTTACATCCTTTTGATCAGCTCTCTGCAGGCTGCTCGTCCACGCAGCCAGGGAGGGGGAGGGAAACTTCCTGTTCCCCTCTTGCTCGCAGCAACGTGCTGCGCTCAGCTCTTCCCGCCCCGTGAGCAATGATGAAATTTTCTATTTTGGTGGCTTTTTCTTCACGTATTTGTAGCAAGTGGGCTGTGCTCTGGAGTCCAGCATTGCTGTTGATCTCAACTTATTTTTTTTTAATTCATTTTAAAGCAGCAGAGCAATTCACTGCAGCATCTGCTTTTCAAGCCAAGGTGGCCAGCTCAGAAGCCAACCCTCTAGCCAACCCTTTTCATACTCACTGGCTTCTCAGTTTGCTTTTCCATTTGCCTGAAAGTAGCCGTTTTTGAAAAAAAAAGCCAAAACTTGTTTACAGATAGAACAGCCTCCTGTGTGCAGCAAAGCACACCGCCGTGTTTTCTTGCTACTGCTTATCTGCTGAAGATAAATCCAGTTTCTGCTTGCCCACGGGCAACCAGCCAAATGCTCACCAGCTGATACCTCCCTGCACCTCGTGGCGACTTCACGTGCTCCAACTGATGACCGACCACCTCCGAGAGGTTCAGCTGTGCCACGCTGCCCAGATAAAAATACACCCGCCTCCTGGTTCCAGAGACACCACCTGAAGCTGCAGAAGGATGGTAACTTCCTCCCTTTGCAAAGAGCAAACACCCACAGACACTGGCGGTGGCCGGAAGCCCAAGTGCTGTGTAAATGGTTAAAAGCAATCGCTGTGCTCTCTTGTGACTCCAGCTCACCACTTCCACGTCCTCCCCTTGCCGGCTCACATGAGGAGCTTATAAAATCAGCACGCTGTAGGCAGCCTAGCTGCAGCACAGGAATGCTATGTAGTTGGTTACTAACACCGTGTTTTGCATATTGTGTTTCAAACACTACATGCTTTGACACGTTCAGTGTCAACAAGGGGAAAAAAAATTGTCAGACCAAAATGAAGTCTTTCCAATATGAGTTATTAGCTATACAGCAGGCTACCAGGTGCACTGTGAAGACCCTGCAGGGATATTCCTGCATTCGTTTCAACCCTCCCCCTTTTGAGAACAATCTCTGTTCCTTTCCTAATTATTTTCCTCTAGCTGAGATCAGCGTGCTTCTCGGCTCTGCCCATGGTGGGCTTCCACATGATCTGCAACCAGAACAGGTACTGTTCAGACACAAATGCCTTACATTCTTTCAATGAGATTAGCAGTGAGGACCTGGAAGATTTAGGATACTAAACAGGGAGGGAAAATGAATACAGCACATTTTCATATGGGTTAAACTACTTCCAAATTCAAGGAAAAGCAATTTTTTTTTTTTTTTAAACAAATAGAACACATTACATGAAACTGTGGGTGTGCTGCTCTTACAGATGCTCTATGTGAACCAAAATTTGCTGAAATTATTACTGAAACATTCCACCATCTCCCAAAAGAAGTATCTTTGTGTATCTTTGCCTGGCTAAACTATGAAAAAACCTGCACAGTGGAGCACAGTTCCCATTTCCTCACACACTCCTACCAGGGCTGTGCATACAAGCAAGCGCACCGACCTTTTCTCAAAGAAATCAGTGTTTGCCTGTTCCTTATAAATTTGCAGAATTTTGGCTCGCTTCCATTTCACCCACTTTTGAATGCAATGCTCCCCAGCCCCTGTTCCTTTCCAAGGGATGACAGACTATCCAAAATAATAATAGGAGCACTGGAGCTCCTCGTTCCCTCTCCGGACAGTGGCAGACAAAGGAGCACTGAGAGTTCTGAACCAACCTGTTGCAGGGAGCACTCACTGTAGTTCAGTGAACCAGATTCCTCCTCACCTCTGATAATGACATTTTTCCAGCGTTCCCTCTCGCCCCAGATTCTGTGTGCAATCGTTTGTGGCATGTTTTAACTCTCCATTATTTTCCTACCCCAAAATTGGACCTCAAAGCCCTTACTAGAGGCACCATGGTTACTAGAAGGATCACCCTGTAACCTTGCTCTGTTTTTCCGTCACTGCCTATGTGGTACACAAAGAATGAGATTTTTTAATTTGTTTTGTCCACGAGCCAAAAATTCCTCTTAATGGGCTGAATATGGTGCCTGTACTAGTCTCTCAGTGCTCCAGCTCAACTCTCACTTACAACAGTCACTGCCTACAACACGGAGTTGGCCTCCTTTTGCAGGAAAATAAGGCCAAACCAGCTTGAAAGCATGTTTGGAATCTGGAGATTAATTCCATGTAAACTAATGCATTCAAACCCCTTTGTACAGCTTCAGAAAGGGCTGTCTGATCCCGGCGAGAAGTAGGGCAGCACATACCCATGCTGTACAGTGGGGAGGGAGGCAGAGCTGCCTCCATTTTGAAACTGAACCTCCCAACCATTATTAAAGAAGCATCCTGCCCCAGCCACCTGCCCGCCCCACAGCACCCGGGTGAGGGGGAGCGGGCTGAAAAGGCCTGGGGGGAAACAAAGAGGTGCTGGGAGGGCAGGGTGGAGGGTCAGGAGGCGGGAGGGCTCCCATGGGAGCCTCTGCCTGGGACCTGCAGCTTTTGTTCGCAGGAAAATGCCAGGAACAACAAAGCCCAATGAGGCCACAGGGCGGGGATGCTCTGAGGGGGTGAGCAGGCAGCATGACCCCGTCCCCGTCCCCCACCCCACACTGCCCATCCCTGCCCATGCTGCAGCACTCCCTGCTCCTCTCCCCACCATCTCTCTCTCTCTCTCTCTCTGGGAGATAAATTATTCAGAATGAAACCATTTTAAACTCTGTTGGGATGCTGAGCAAAGCTAAGATGGGTGGTGCTGCAGAGGAAGCTGTCAGGGACAGGAGCAGAAACCAGGTCTTCTTCACACAGGAGGTTACAAGTGCAATTATAGCTGAACCTACCTCGAACCCGAATGCCATGAAACACTCTGAAATAACTGAATGTAAAACTTCCAGAGCACCGTGTCACACCCAGAGACACAACACCACCACGAGTGCAAGACCCAGGGACCTGCTATGCCGAGCCCATTCATGGGAGGCTCCCACAGAGCCATCCCATCAGTGACATCTGAGCTCTAAATGTCCCAATTCCCATATTTTTTTCCTGCTGGCTTGCTATAAAGTACCAGAAACAAGGACAGCTGAGCAGAGTTATGGTCTGCATGGTGACCTTCACGTGCCCGGTGAAGCACAGCAGCTTCTCAGCCATCGCACATCCAGATGGGCTCCAGCAGACCCCACCTCTGCAGCATGTGCACTCCCATGGGGATGGGAGATGAAAGCAAAGATGGCACGTGGAGTCTGACCGCTGCCAAATACCCCCTGTGTGACCAGGCACACTCAGGCTCCCAACACTGCTGCTGGGAGGA
Organism: Phaethornis superciliosus; assembly: GCA_023637945.1. Lineage (NCBI taxonomy): Eukaryota > Metazoa > Chordata > Aves > Apodiformes > Trochilidae > Phaethornis > Phaethornis superciliosus. The sequence continues at coordinate 1,281,993 of JAJQWJ010000014.1, read as the reverse complement.
CTGGGTCACCCTGTGAAAAGACACAGGAGGCAGAGCAACTCTGTGGAGGAAAAGGAGCCCTCCTGCTGCCCTCCTGCAGTGGGATGGGTCCCCAGAGAGGTCCCCTGAGCACCCATCAGACTCCAGACCCACCACTGAGCTTCTTTCCACAAGGGCTGCACAAGCAGGACCCTCTGCGAGGGGCTGACCTGCAGCATGTGTGCTCCTCAGGTGTGAGATACCTGACACAGGGCCCCAGAGCACAGATGTATTCAGATCAAAAAGGAGAACGTCAACAAAAAAGGTATTTCGGAGAAGAGAGGTGTTTTTGTGTTGTTTTGTCTTTAAATGAGGAGAAAAAATAATTAAATGGCCTGGAAACTATTCTACATTAAAAGTCACTACAGCACTAAAAATCCAGCTCTGACAGTTACGGGTGAAGCCCTTTAAAAGTTACCATGGTAGTTGATGCAGCTATTCGCCCACTCGTTCTTCAGTAATGCTGGATTTTCATTTTTTGTGTGTGTGATTCAACCACAAACAAGCAAATGTCGCTGAAGGAAAAAGTATTTTCTCTCACCATAAAATACAACAGCAACAAAAAAACCCCACACAAAACCAAAAAACCCCCCCTCCATCCTTTATCTCTGCCACAAGCACGGAGCAGACAGCAGGTACGAGGGAGCCAAGCCAAACACAACATGCTGAACTTTGCTCCCTCCAGGGAGAGAGGAAATTTAAGAAGCAGATTCAGGATTTCAGCATCCATTTCACTTTCCCTTCCCCCCCTTCTGAACTCTCGCTCCCTGGGCCCCAAACGGCTCCTGGGCGGCTCTGTCAGCTGAACGCTGCCTCAGCTTCCTCTGGAAAACGGGATGGCAGGGGGGAAGGTGAGCCAAGTGTTTTTTTGGAATACATCTTCCCTCCTTTTAATTAAGGGCCCTGGTAGAGAGCAGAGCTCTGCAGAGCCACACAGCCAGGCTGACAGAGGCAAGTCGGAGCAAGAGGAGACCCAAACAAAGGAAAGCAAACACGGGCTCTAAGGGAGGAGCAGGATACAACTGCATTGACCTGCCCAGCTATTATTTTCGCAATCAAACCCAGGTCTACAAACTCCTACGGCCAAAGGGAAGGCTTTGCCCTGCCTGAGAATGCCTCGCAGCAGCCTGCCCTCATGTCCTCTGCAGACAGAAGATGAAAACCTCTCAAGCCCCAGCTCCAAGGGAGTTACTGGAGAGACCTGGTGGAAGGTGAGGAGTCACTTCCCCATCTGCTACTTAAAACTTCTCCTTCCTCAGGGACCTCCCCACAATCCCTGGCCCGGGGACACCCCGGGAAGAAGGGCTGATGTAGAGCTGCCCCCCCAGCCAGTGCAGCTCGGATCGGGACCAGACAGATGGGGAGAGGGGATAAGCAGCTTCCACCACTAAGCTGGGGAAGGCAAGATGGAGCCTGGGGCTGGGGGCAGTCCTGGCCGGGGGGCCACGCCGTGGGCCACTCTTCTTGCCTGCCGGTAGCCCAAGCAACACATACTGGTGGCTCTACAAAAATAATATTCCTCACTCTTAATCTAGTCTAAATTATTTGTTACACTAAATAGGCGCACTGAAAGCCTTGAGGCTTTACTAACAAAGCTGGGTTTGCACGCAGGCTGCCAGGTTTTGAGAACTGGTTTAATCAGCTGGAGAAGCTGTTAGCGTGCTTAGGGAGCACGTTTGGGCTTCGCCAGACACAGTTTAAGTGACACTTCTTTCCCACAGTCCCCTCAACTCCAAATCTCACCAACCCCAAACCACTCAGACTGGCAAACACTTTGCCACAGGAGGAACTGGGAGAAAACAATCATCACCGTGACCCCCAGAAGGGGCCAATCCACCCACTTTGAGAGTTATATATTTGGTGAGGGGCAGTTGCTGTGCTGAAGCGTGTTTCCAGCCAGCGCCCTGGCGAGCAGCAAGCCAACAACTTTCAAGATGAATTAAGGCCACTACTTTGGTGGGGTTACGCTGGTGGAAGGCGGCTTTGTTAAACCCAAATGAAAGCTCAGAACGTGCTACGTTCACCCCATTGTTCCTTCGCCTTTTCTAATAGCTGTTTTCTCTCCTCCATCACTCTCAGCTTCGCACGCTCAGCTGTGACTCTTTGTGCCTCCCTTTCACTGCCTTCTGCTTCTGTTTGTCCTTTTGATCTCCACTTCTCAGCTTGTGTTTTCTGCTGCATCCCCATCCCCCAACGCCTGATTTCCACTTTTATTAGGGTGCGAGGCAGAACGGCTCAAAGGATGAACAATGCGTTTTAGCTGAAAAGGCTTTGAAGCTGAATTGTGTTGTTTACAGATAGATTCCCCAATCTCCCACTGAAATAAAATGGTATTCTACCTCCACCAAAGAGCTTGGTGTTTATTTTCAGTTGGAAGCAATTATAAAAAGCTGGTAGCACGTTAAATGCATAAAAACAGGACCAGAAGTATGATCACTTGTTAAAAAAGAACAAAAATAAAAACAAGAAAAAAAAAAACACAAAAAACAAACAAACAAAAAAAACCCAAAACCAAAAACCAAAACAACCAACCAAACAAACCACGACAACCAAACCAAAACAACAGAAACCCAAACAGCACCTTCCAACTGCCCACAGTTTCTAGGAGAAATTATTTTGGAGTCCAATTGTAAAGCTTCTGCTGCTGCAAGGACAGGTTAATGCTTCAGCCAGCTCCTCAGAGCCCCTGTGAGCCAGCACATAAGTTTGTGTTTTCCACCTGAGTGTGCTTTCCTTCCACACCAAACAGGAGTGGGTACCAAAGGTACCCATCTGAGCTCCCATCACTCCAAAGCATTACTTCAATTAATGCACACTCTATCCAAGTTTAAATATTGAAACTCTTCAAGCTGAAACTCTTACAGTGAGTGACAAAGTGCGACCACCCAGGTCCTGCCCCACGGTGGCTTCCCAGCACAGGCAGTGCAGGGGGGGGGCCAGGCACAGCTCTCAACACCAGACCTCTCTTACAAAACTCCCCAGAAGAATCTCCTGAAGATGATCCCTGGGCTGGGTAATACTAGCTATAAATTAAGAAGCAGGGTGGGAGAGATAAAACAGCAAAATACCATGAACTGTGGAAATAAGATCCTAGTCCTTTGGTCTCCTCAGCGCGTTTTGTTACCACCCAGAATTACACCCCATGGCAGCAGCACATGGGGGACTCAGCTGAAAGAGGGGCAAAGGGGTCCTGGGAACACCCTGAGCCCTGGCTCTACCTCCCACCAGGGTGTCTGCTTTGGCAGGGCCACAAACAGAAGCAGCAAAACACCCCCCAAACCATCATGGATTTGTGAGCTGTGTTAGCAGCAGCCACCATCTGCTGGGATGTCAAACACTACCTGGGCAGGAGAACACAATAAACTAGTGGAAAGGAAAAAGCCCAGGAGAAGCCTGCAAGGTCTGCATCCCAAAAAAGTAATAACCATCATAAAAAGATTAATCTTAGAAGAGCAGCACCTCAGGGCCCAGCAGTAGCCCAGGAACCCAGCGACCACCAACAGGCAGCCTGGTAACTGCTCCCTGCCAGCTCCCCCACTGCAAGAGCAGACTTCTGAATACTTAGCAGTGAATTAAAATAAATTAAACCTCAGCTCATGCAAAGTGTACAATTATTTTTTTCATCACAGGTAAATTTTCAAGCTGGCTGACCAAACAAAGCAAGCATAAAATAGTTGAGGCTAAATTATGCCACACTGGCTACAAGCTGTAATCTCTGTTATTCAAAATTCAAGATTTGCAGGCTATAGAGTAGGTTTGGGAGCTGTTAATCAATGACTGAAATGAAAGATAACGCTTTACATGATGCACAGAGCTTCCTCAGAGGCAAGAGAGATTAACTCTCTGTAGATCACAGCCCTCACCCAAACACATTTATTTCTTTACTGTCACTACACCCTAAATAATTTAAGGCAATACTAAACCAGTCAGAGCACAATTTTAAGCAAAAAGCTTTTATTAAATAAAAACCCTTTTTAAAAGAAAAAATATCTACCTGCAAACAATGTAGCTGGAGATAGTTTACTTTAAAGAACATGGGCACTGTGAAAAGACAGTGCCCAGAACCTCCCTAAGCAGAATGCAGACCAGCCTGGCCCAGGTCTCAATTTGTAAAGAGATAAGGAGAAACTGAAGCAAAACTCATGTTATTAGGTGCTTAAATAAATAAATAAATCTCAGAGCCTAGCATGAAATAATTCTGTAGATCAGATAGTTGCCAAATTTTCTCAGTTAAGAAAAAACAATCTTTAAAAACCTGAGAACCACCCATTGCCAGCAGCTGGTTTTCATCTCCTGGCTCTGCTCCCCAGGAGCTTAGAGCTGCAGACCCAGGGATGAACCACCAGGAGACTAATGACCAGTTTGGACTTTGCTCACGTGTAGCTGTGGCATTTAATCTAAATTCTTGAAGAGAAGATGGAAAGCAGCCCTGACCCTCCTCCCACACCACGCACTTCAGCACACACGAGTGCACCAGAGCGGGGCACAGAGAGGGGTGGAAACCCCCCCTAACCAAAGGCTACCCAGCAGATCTCTGACCTCTTGGCCTCCAGGCATTCAGCACCGCCAGCTCCACCTCACGGGATCCCAGCAGCACTCACTTCTGGGGAGCCTTGAAGCCAAAAGCACAAAAGGCTGAAATACAAAAGCTGCAGGTGTCCGGAGCGATGCACGCTCCTCACTCCCACTTGCTCCTCCTTCAGCACATCTCAAGATTCCCAAGTTACACATTCACCAGACAGTTGCGTTTATCCTCGAACGAGTAAAAACTTTTTCGACACAAAAATATGATGACATTTGAACAAGCAGCTTTCAGAAACAACAGGCGAGGGTTCCCAAATTAAAAGCATAAACACACACTGGGTGGGTATGCTACAAACACGAAATTTCCAGCAAAGCAGTAATTACAGAAGGTGTATGTTGCTAATTGTTTTGAATTCCCTGAAAAAGAAAACTACAAACTTCACACAGTGATTTGAAAACAATACTGGTGACAACTTGAAAATATTTCTCCAGTTACTACAACAAAAATGCTACAACGTGTCTTCTACTTCAAACATAAGTGAGAAAAACTCCCGGCTTACAGCAGGGATGTTTGCTGCCAGGTTTCAAGGTCTGCTGGTTCAAAACACACAGAGCTGTGCTTTGGGTGCCCGGGATGGTTTTGTTCTCCACCTCTGTACCCACGTGCAAACCTTCTCGGGCTTAATTTTGGAAACAGGGTAGGTTTGTATCACCCTCTGCTTTCCAGAAACAGTGTCAAAGTAGAAACAGCATCGATAATACTTCAGTTGCAAAAATTCACACACCTACTAAGCTAGCTCAGAGTTTCTAGAACTAAAAACTTCATTAATTCAATTCAAACCCCACAAAGGAAGATGCAGAAAGAGCCAAGAACAAAGTCTACCTAAAGCACCAAGGTGTTGGTGGTGCTGGATGAGCAGTGAGGTTGGGCAGGGCTGCCCAGCTCTCCTGGAAGTTCTGGGGACAGCCCCAGGAGGAGCTCACCTGGGTTCTCTGCATGTCTCCAAATGTTTCTCAAGAGGATTGGAAATCATGGGCTGGAAAAGGAAGCAATGACTGCTGGGTAGCAGGCAACCATCCGGGCTCACTGGTACAGGGGAAGAGAAATCCTCTGTGGCCTCTAAGCAGTGCACAGAGCAGGCTCCCATTAGTGAGCTAGCACTGGTCACAGACAAACATCGAGCAGAAAACAGCCACAGTGGGGTTTTTGGTGGAAATTATTCTTCCTGGCATGTGTGAGGCACTGGCTGAATCCCTGAGCAGATGGCAGAGCTGGGCAGTCTGGGGTTGGGGCAGTGGTGGCAGCCCTGCCTGGGAAGGGATCTCAGTTTTGTGACACCCTTAGGAGCCTTGGTATTTTTTTTATTGTGGGGTAGGTTTTTTTGTTGTTGCTTGGTTTTTGTGTTTCTTTTTGAGAAACGGATGTGACACATTCAGCATCTATCATCAATCATCCAGGTGAGCAGCTGCAAGCATACCACTAAATTTTCAAGGTAATTTTGCAAGGCTGCTTCATCTCATTTCTATGTCTACAAAGAGAGCATTCCTGCCTTCACCAGGCATCTCCCTGCTTGCGGTAGCTCGGGGGCTGAAAAAAGCAGGACTAAAAAAAGAAATCACGACACTGGAAACAGCCGTCTTCATAAAAACTGTTTTACAACACCTACTCAGTCAGAACTGCGCAAGAGGGGAGAGCAAGACACGCTTTGCACACTCGTTCAGCTCCTCACCTCTTCCCTCAACACCCAAAACCCCTCTGAACAAACCCCTCAGCTGCAGGGCACAGCCTCCACCCCAGCACCTTCGCCTTCACCCAAAGCCTCTTCCTCAGTTTATCAAGATGGGGCTACCAAGCAGGAGCAGCAGCCATTCTCTCAGGAAGCCCTGGTTTGCAGAAAGCCACCAGCAGCACAAAGGCATTTCCCAAAGCCCCAAGCCGAGGCTGGCAGGGCTGCCAGGATGGCTGGAGCTGGAGGGAGGAGAGGAGGGCGCTGGAGCCGTCACGCACCATGTGTCCTCCAGCAGACCCTGTCTGGAGGGAGGGCGGGCGTGCTGGAGCTGCTGGGGGAAGCCAGATGCGAGGCCTGGCACTGACGGCAGCAGCTGAGTTATTTTTACTAACCAATGGCTCACGATGCTGGAGTCCGAGCTGCTTCTCCTCTCCCAGCCCGGCTCGCTGCTCTCAGCCAGGCTGGAGGGATCCAGGCAGCTCTTGGGGCTGAGATGGGAGCCCAGAACCCACCACTGATGGGCCAGGAGGGAATTCAGTCGCTGTTTGCAGAGCTCTTCTGCCTACACGGAAGAGCACAGACTCCAAAAGTGATTTTTCTTTTTTTCTTTTAGCAGGGAGGCTTCCCCATCAGCATCCACAGAAAAAAAAAAATCCATAAAATCACTCAGCACGGAGAAGCCTACACAGGTGAACATTTCTCTAGCCAGAATGACATCTCCCTGCACCCCAAGCCCTTCCCAAGGTCAGCTCCCTCCTCCCTGGACAAGTCAACAGCACACACCAAATCCCATTTGGGGGGGAAAAAAAAAAGTTGAGGCAATAAAAGTTCAACTCCAATGAACATACTCAAATTATTCAGCACACGTTGTCCATTGTCACCGGGCTTTCAAATGCTTTGCAGCTTCGTGAAGCTGAATGCCAGGAATACCTGCTGCAATTATCAGAACAACGCCGGCCTTCCTTGTGCTCTCTCCATTTTCTCAGGCTTCCTTCCTGGCTTCCTTCCAGCATTCCCATCTCTGACAGAAGATCCTGTTTTCCTCCATCGTCTGGGGTTGTCTCCTCCTCTTCCTTCTCATTGCCACCCACTTGGTTTTGGGTTGTTTTTTTTTCCATCTTTCCCAATACTGCATTTGCTACATCCTCTCCTGCTGCAGCCCTCTCCAACCTCCCGCAGGTGCTGGCTCTGCCTGCAGAGCTGGGGTAGGAGAGCTGCTCCCACACTCTGACCTCCCAACATCCAGCTCAGAAGCTTTTTCCTAGCACCCTGGCTGTCACTGAGCACAAGGACACTTGGCTTCACCTTCCAGCATCTCCACATTCCAGAAACTCCCCAGCACAACCTCAGCAGCTGGCCCTACAGACCCACCTCCACCCAGGTGCCCAGGAAATGAAATTTGCTGAGAAGAGCAAAAGCAGCAAGCAGAACCTTTTCTTTTTCCTCCTTCCCTTCCTCTAGCCCCGAGCAAAAAAAGCCACATACAACTCAGAGCTTCTGGCAGCCTCTGCCACACCAGTCCCTCTGGGGAGAACATCCACAGCCACCCATCCTGACTCCTCTCAAAATTTACGTACCATGCACTGCATTAAACACCATAATCCTAATTCTGAAAACTACCAAATACATTACTAATAACGATATAGTCACCCAGAAGCTTCCTTGGACTAAAAGAAGCCAGCTGCCATCCACAGCAGGAGTGAAAGAGCTCAGCTCTGAAGAGGCCCCAGCTCCAGGTAGGCTCAGGAGCAGTTTAATTCATACTTAATTTCAGACTCTAATTCACACAGTCACTTGATAAAACACATTAAACTGAAGCCACCATGGTCACCACCAGGAGCATCTCCATATCCTCTCATCACTCCTGTGCAACAACCTCAGCCAAAACCAGGTAGAAAACAGCCATTCTCACCTCTCTGGGGGATTTAGAGCAGTCCTCTGTCTTTTTTTGGCATTCAAACTATGGCCTCTGACACAAAACTGAGCCTGGCCTATCCTGCAGCCTCCGTTAGTGCTGCTGCACACAGAGGGAAGCTGCACCCTTTGCAAAGTGATGACACTCAAAGCGTTGGCCACGAGCACACTGGAACCAGCTCAGTTCCACCTCATCCCACCCACCCTGGTCCCCGTGTTCACTCAGTGCCATAAAGGCTGAAGAGTCCCACAGCATCTCTATGCTCCTCAGAGGGACACCAAGCACCTGACAAGTGATAACACATCCACATCTTTGTAGTAGCACTCCCAGCAGTGCTCCAGCACTCGTCCCTTGGCTTTGAGAGGGGGGCACGGCTGTGTGGGCACCAACACACAACTTCTGTCACAGCTTTGTTCACGAGTTCACAGCGTTCAGCCAGAGGATGATCCCAAAGCAGCCTGAGCCATGTGTATTTTTCAGCCTTGCTACGAGAAATCCTAAATTGTTTGTGGTCAGCCATCTGCACAGAATTTCACCCGGGTGTAAGTGAACAGCAGTGCCTCGCCCAGGTGTTCCTGCCAACCGCCTACACCCACTTTCCTTCACCCCAGATTTACAAAGACTGTTGATTCATCTTAGTACTTGGGTGGAATCTGCTGACTGATGTTTTGACTAAAGCCTCAAGCACCCACTGAAAACAGGCAAGCAGGCAGAAAAGCTCTGCTGAGACAGTAGAACTCTGGTAGAAGCACCAAAGCTGTAAAGTGCTGGGGAGTCCAGGCAGCAGGCATGGGATGAGGATGAGAGCAGAACAGAAATCCAAGCAAGATGCAGGAAAGATAACTAAGTGTGCAGCTGACTTGGGGACAACAGGGCAGGGAGGGGGCCAGGCACATATTCAGCAGCCTGAGCTGATGGAAAATGAAGCTTACAAAGGCTGGCAGAAAAAAAAAAACCAAAACACATGGAAATTTATGTCAGAGATTAGTCTGCAGGCCTGGAAAGGACTCCAAGAGGTCCGCATGCTCCAGTGCAAGCAAAGCACTTGTAGGTGCCTACCCCTGGGTTTACAGATCCTTCCTCAGGTGGGCCTTTGCTTAATACCAATTTGAGTTAAAGAGAATGGTCTGTTTCAGAGAGACACTGCTTACAAACCAACACAAAAGTTTGACACAGCACCATACCTGGATCATGAGCTGCTAGAATCAGCTTCTCCACACTGCAAAAAAAAGCTTTGCTTACATTTAAAAGCATTTATATTTCTTCTAATAAACTACACAGAGCTATGAGGAGAATTGGAGGTTTGCTCAAAACCCCTGTATACTCAGGCCATCTCTGACCTCCTTTTGTACAGCTTCTGGTGCTCACCCCAAAGCCTCCCTTCCTTCAGCATATTCAACGTGCACAGCCCTGCTATTTATTGCCTTCTACCATTTTTCCAAACCCAACAAGCCTACACTCACAGTGATGACAGACATCTGCATGACCTCAACATCATCATCTTTCAGTGGGTGGGACCACTGCTCAAGGCTTTGGTTAAACTCTCTTCACTGGAAGAATATCCCAGTCAATGAAAAACCAACTGGATGTTGAGGACATCTGCCCTGGTGGTGGCCCTGCCTGTCACTGCTTCTCCCCAGGTGCCCAGCACTGCTGTTAGTTCAGCAGAGTAATCAGTTGATCAGGTAACTTACCCAGCTGAATACCTATGTGGCACCACAGCCAACACCAGCAGAGAAGCAGAGATGGTAAAGAAGGAGATGGCACTATGGAGAACAGGGGCCTTGATGGCTCTCACACAACCCTGTCTGCAACCAAGGCTGTCTTGTCCCTCTGCTATTTAAATCAGCAAACCTGAGTTTGTTTGGTTCAGTTCAGTACAGGATGCATTATTCAGACTCAGCAGCAGTTTCCCTGAAACCCATGGGACACTGCTGGGTGCCTGGCTTTCAGATGCTGGCTGGCAGCTCCAAGCATGGTGACCATGGACCTCAGAACCACCAAAAATGGGATTTTACTGCAGGACTCCTTGGCTAGAACACCCCTCACTCTGCTTCCCTGTCTCCTAGGGGTGCCAAAGCTGCTTCATATGCATCACTCCCCAGCTCAACCTCAGGAGCCCAACTTCGAGCTCAGCAAAAAGCCAACCATGGACAACAGCTGACAAAACCACAACCTCACCCTGACAGCACCCACCCAGGGGACTCTCCCCTCACCTAATGATACAAAGGAGCCTTAAAGTAAACACCCATAACAAGAAAGGAACACTGCCAGCTCCATGACCCTCACCACTCTTCCACAGCCGGTGTCACCCATGGGCTGGAGGAGTACCAGGTGTTGCTTCCCAGTTTGGAAACTGGCTGCAAAAGTGCTTTCCCTACAACCCCCCTCACCTCCACAGTTATTTCTCCCTTTGTTGCCCATCCTTTGCTCCACGGGCAACTCAACCTCCACTTTTCCTGGGTGCAGTGGTAGCTGGGAGGCTCGTGTCCCCTCCATCACCTGGGCAGGGACACGGGATGTCCCAGCACACTGCTCCCACGCTGCACTGCAAGGGGCTGCCAGCAATAAATGCCATCATCTGCTGTGCTGATGCTGCAGTTGCCATTGATGAAATATTTTAATGTGGCCCTTAACGTGACACCACAGTGAGCACACCGTGAGTCTGGGCATTAACTCACAAAATGCAGCCAAGAAAATGGAAATATTTCTCTTTCACCTCTTTCCTAACAAGGCAGCCAACTGAATTCTCTTTTTTCCCTTACCTAGAATAAGCCAAGAATGGCAAGCTCTCCCATCTCACAAACATTTTTAAATTTCACTGAAACTTCAACTATTGTGACATTTGTAAATGAGACAAGAACTGCAGATCAGGTGTCTCAGCACAGAATGAAGTGAGAACAACCAGCACGCTTCACAAACCACTTGGTTAGGAGCAGTACCACGATCTTCACAAATAAAACATCATAACTGATGATGTTATAACTAGTCATAATTAAGCTATTATTTTATGAGCTTATGAGAATACCTGTGCCTTGCAAAGGTACAGATGGTTCAGGTGAGTCTGTACTTTACCTTCTGCATTATCTCTGCTGAACTTCAATTTCTACATGTACATAAAATCCTGAACCATATTGCTATTTGTCAGTCGAAGGAAGTTATTGTCATATTGCTGTGCCTTCCTTAAGTTCTACCTACTCAACATGGAAAAAATACTGGGACCTCCTCTAGAAGAACATTTCCAAGGCACACTCACAAAGCTATTCCAGTCACATGCAAGGTTTCGTATTTACAGGCCAAAGAGATCCTGGGGAAAGAAACCTTGAAAAAGAACCAAGTCATGCCTGCACATGTGACCAGAAAGCTCCTCAGCACCAGTGCATATCATGCTCCCTCCATGTGGGACCTGCCCAAGGTCTTTTTGTCAGCCCCAGCAGCCAACCTTCTCCAAGCAGCAGCTCTCAACAAGCTCTTTACCCCTGTTTTCTTCACCTCACACTTAAACCCTTTTATATTTAACCTAGATGAGAAAAACGTGGATGACAGGCAGGCGGCAAGCCCAGCTCGAGCAGGAGCCCCGCTCCCGCTTGTGTGAAGCGATGGGTCTGGAAGCAATTTGTTTTCCCATCTCATTTCACATGGGAAGCCCATCCGGCAGTGGGGCCATGCCCCGGTCCCTCCCTGCTGGGAGCCCAGCACACAAGGGGACATTGTCCCCCCTGAATGACAAACAGTTCTGTGAGGCTGAGGCTGTAAAGCGCATCGGACAGGTGCAGGGAAGCTTACCAAATCGGCACGTCCACGTCCCCAACACTGGGGGACGAGTTCATTCCAAAGGAGAACATCCACGGCAACAATAGTGAGAGGAAGGGGGGGGCTGGGGGCTCCGGGCTCAGCCCCTTAACCCACGGCTCCTTCTTTCCCAGCCCTCCCACTGCACCAGCTCCATCTCCACCGGGACAGACGGATCCTCCCGGCCAACCTGGGCTGCCTGAGCTGCCACGCTACCCCAGCTTGGCTGAGGAACAGGAAAAGACAAGCAGGCCTTCAAAACCCAAAAACTCATCTCAAGAAAAGAAACCTCCGTTGTCCAAAGAGGATAACAGAAATTGAGAAGTATTTGTAGGGAGAGGTGGGGTAAAAAAAAAAAGAAAAGCCCTGAATGCAGAGATGTCTCGCGCTTGCCAGCAAGTTCACAATAAAAACGTTTGCTATTTCTGTCGCTGCATCTCCAGAAGCTTGGGCTCAATTTGATTCATTTTCCCTATAAGGTATTTTTAAGTGTAGAAGAAAAAGCCCAACTAATTGCCAGAACGTGTCCCTGCAGATTGCACGGCAGCAGCCATGCATGCATAAACCATCACCCAGCTGGCAAGCAGGCAGGCGCGGGAGCCAGCCAGGGAGCCAGTTTCAGACAGGTTACCCCACCAGAGGCACGACGAAAACCAGCACAACCAGGTGAGCTCCAGAGCCTTCACACACACACGTTTCACCCAACTTATCTGAAGGTTTTTAGCCTTGTGTTTAAATATGCACTAAGTGGATCATTCAACAGAGAGCGTGTGGCCGAGACCTTGGCAAACTGCAGCTGGTGTTTAATAACTGCATCCTCTTTAAAGATCCTTTTTAATCAACTTTTAACTCCTTATTGCACGGTGCCAGCGTGTCCCAGCACACCCAGTATTTCATACAAAAGCACCACCACATCACGTTATTCCACCCTCTTCAGCAACCTGCCTTGCTTGCAAATCAGATCCAGGAACTAAGTCAGCAGGAAAGAAACACAGCCAGACAAAAAAGTTCTCTTTTAAAATAAAAAATAAATACAAATTGCTCTCTCTAATCCACCTCTGACATACCCACAAGCGGCTGTGCCAGCACAACTGATGGGAAGTGTTTAAGCCTGCAGTGTGGCAGAAAGAGCCCCCACACAATATAATTTTAATAGGTTTAGAGAAAACTGAGACTAGTCACAGGAACGACAATATGCAGAAAATGTCTTAATTTCCTTCACCCCAAAAAATGCATTTATATTCTCAGTGCTTATGCAGAAGCCAGTCAAAAAAACAAACAAAAAAAAAACCAAAAAAACCAAACAAAACCAAAACCTAACAGCCAGATTAAACCAGGGCATTTTTTGTTAAAGCCATAAAGCAACCCCACTGTACGATCACTGCAGCAACTCCACAGTACTGGACTCTGCTGCTGCCCAGGACCAGAAACTTGTTGGAACAGATGAAATTACTCAGGAACAGACATGCACAGCCCTGGCCATGCTGCCAAGGGGCGGGAAGGACTGGGATCCACCCAGCCCTGTTGGCCAGGCCCTCGGCACATCACGCAACACTACGGTAGGTAGAACCAAGTCTGTTCCTCTTGAATTAAAGGCACTGAAAAGCTGTTCTACCTTTAAAAACTACCCAACGAAACCAAAACACACTGCTACAGTCAGACGTGAAAAATCCCTCTGGTCTGGTTTTGGAAGGAGCAGGAAGGGAGGCTGAGACCACCTTGCCTGGGTATACACCATTAGGGTCTGTCCTCTTCCAGAGCAGCCATGCTTCAGCTCCGACACTGACTCTCCTCAGGAAACACACATCTCCTGGGTCTTGGACAGCCCGGCCAGGACAACTGAGGAGCTTCAAAACCATGAAGTTCCACAGCACTAAGAACAGACCCAGGCGCCCGAGGAGCGGTTCTCAGCGTGCTCCGGCGCAGAGCAGAGGCGAGCTGGCAGCTGGCCCCACTCATGTGCCTTTCTTGGAGCCTCTTCCAGCTCCAAGGGAGCCTGCTGGGACCATGCCTTCCAGCCAGGAGAGGCTCTGGTGAGCAAAGGCAGCCACCTCCTCCCCAGTGACTCCTGCAGCCTAGAGAAGAGCCCTGAGCCTGGGGGAGTCTGAGCCAGCACCCACGTCCCAGGAGCTGGAGGGCAGCACTGGGTGGAAGGTGCTTCAAGACACCACCACGAACCAGTTCACATGGAACTGAGGAGTTGACACAAACCACATTCCCATGATGTTGTGTTTCGGCACTCTAAAGCTGTATATACAGGACCATGCCCCCCAAGCCATTTTCCTACAACACACAATGATATTCCCCAAGTAGTTTTTCTAAAATCCATAATTATATTCCCCAAGCAGACTTTCTACAATACCTCTGCAACATCTGGTGACCATTTTGGATTTCTACACAGTTTTCACAACTATAATGATCCAACATTTACAGACAACTCTTTGTAAAGTTCTAAAAGCTGTTTCCTTTTGAGCTGTCAGTACCTTGCCCCTCCAGCAGTCGTGTACTTTCAAGGCAGTCTGAGAACCCAAGAGGTTTGGGGAAGTTTCTTTAAAAGCTAGTGAGTTTTGAACCCAGACATTGAAAGCTGAGGAATTATGCAGCCACAGCAGAGCAAATGTGATGCTCTCCAAGTACAGCTGTTGTAAACACAGGAACAGCGTTCGGTGTTGGAAGATGAACCACATCAAGGCTAGAAAATAGCAGTTTATAAAACTCATACACTAATTTGGTGCCTTTTCAACTCTGAAACTAAGCTTGATGTGAGTTTTGGGGTTTTTAACAAAATGTGATCCTGCAAACGTGGCAGGGTGGGAGCACGGCAGTTTTGCAGAGTCCTTCAGCTGACTCAGACACAACTCCTCATGCTCAAACCCATGACCCTTCCTTCAGTCACTCCCAGGATTCACATGCCTTGGAAGCCAGCAGAAGGGTCTCCACTGAAGTCAAGTTTTACAACTCAAATGCAGAAAACTAACTCTGACCAGACAATGCCCATTTTCACAAAGTTTTCCCCATCCCTCCTCCCATCATCTTTCATTTACCACCCACAGCTGCCTGAGGACCACATGAAGTGGACACTCCTAGAATCCACTACCCTGCTTTTAGGTTTTAGAGTCCTTCAACACTCCCCCTTAAAGCAGAGAAGCCACTTCTCAGAATAAACAGCAGACAACTAACACTTCTCATCCATAAGAAAATGTATGGTAGAGACTTTTTTTGCTTCCTGGCATTACTCCCAAAGACCAGACACTGAAGAAACGAGCCATCAAAAAATTAATCTCAAAGAAACAGACAGTTTGTGAGCAATTCTCTGACGAGTTTTGAAGCTGCCCCCCTTGCTGGGTGTGTTGAGAGTATCTATGGCTAAAAAGCAAGCTTTCATGTGTAAAAGGTTAACCACATTTACATCTTAAATGCCATACTTAAAAGCATCTAGATCAACAAGCTCCTTAGCAATTCCTCCCAGAGAGGTGGGACAACTGGACTGGTTGGTCTGGTTACTATATAAAGTCTCAAGTATGGTGTTTTCTACATTTTCATTAAAGATTAATTCAGCTACGTTCTGCTGAGGCTTAGGAAAAATACTGAAAGTCACCAGTCCTGATGATTACTCAGGCTCTCAGAAGGAACAGTATTTTTTCTAGTATGAGACAAATACGGACAGAAAATCCCAGTCCACCAAGTATTCCCATGGGACAGCAATCCAGAGGCATTCTGCACAGAGAACACCCCTCCATCTGCTTTTCCAAAGATGCTTTGCAACACATCAGGAGGTGCAGGCAGGATCCCTGCAAAGTGCCAAGTGGCACCTGTGGAGCCAGCTCCTCCTCCTGCCTACAGCTCTGGCACAGCTCATCCAAGGCAGACACAAGCTGCAGGTTCAGCCTGGTGAGTCACCAAAAATCTCAAATCCTACACCAACAGGCACTTGTAAATGCCATGTCAGCTACAGGAGAGAGCAGAGCAGTGAAAAGCTCAGGGTCTGTGTTTTAAGAGCAGGGCTCAAAGCATGCTGGCTTTGCTGGTACTGCCAGATCCCTCCTGATGGTGGTTGGAGGTGTTCTACCAAGTGACAGGAATAATTTCTGGATTTTTCTTAGAAATTGTATTTTTTAAAAAAATAAAGCTGAACTTCAGAAAAATTTTCTGTGCTTGTCAGGTTATGACCCCATGTAACACTGGCTGGTGTTACTGCAAAAAGATAAAGCATCAAGTAAGTCAGAAAAGAATTGTCTTAATTTACAGGACATTATGGCATCCAGAAGTAAAATTTTCAAAAAATGAATGACAAATCATTTCTTTAGCAGCTGGGAATTGGAAACAGAGAGAGGAGGCAAACACAGCAGGGACCACAGTCTCGCAGACAGCATCAGGAATGGGGATTTCTCTGCTGCAAAAGACAAGACCAGTGCTTCCAGAGCTTCTGTGCAAACAGGTCCAGTTACACAGCTGGGCTCTACAACCAATGGCTCTGGCCTTCAGTCATTATTTCTGGGGCATTTTTGAAGTCTCGCCTGCAAAATGTACTAAGTACTCCCACAAAGGCTTTGAAGTTGTTCCTGGTGATGAACAGAAGCAGCAGCACATGTTTCCATGGCTATGGACACATTCAGGAGACCAATAATTCTGGTCTTGTCCTCTTAAAATACTTGAACTATTCTTTTGTTTGGTAGCTTTTTAAGTCCAACACGCCAACTAGATTTCTGTTCAATAATCCTCAGAGGAAAACAGTCAGATCTGTTGCTAGACCCACAAAAAAGATTAAATTAATATTCTACTCCCTCCCTACCATGAGGTTCTCAGAGAAGCTTTGAAGACAAATGCCAGTCTAACAAGAGTGGCCTCTTCTTCAGAGAAGCTAGATCATGACTGCAAAAATGTTTTATATTTACTTACTAGATCAACTGGAGATGGCATTTGTTTCCCATAAGAAAGTTCACTGTGCACACCAGTTAGGGAACTGGCACATACTGACACCACTACTGAGTGAGCCTTGAATCTGACCCATTTTGAGATCAGAGAGATCCATGACACCTGCATTTCAACACAGCCATAGCTTGACACTTCCTCAGAGCACTCTGTGCATCAGAAAGCTGAGGAGAAGCATTTACAGTCCTCGCTCACCATTTTCAGAAGGAAATTGGACATTGTTTTAAAAAGTTAAAGTTTAATTAATGCTTTAATTAATCGGTACAAATTTTAAGCACTGAACACCATGATATGAGCAAGGTGAGGGGAGAGGGTCAGTGTCTTCTGCCAAGAAACAAGAGGTGGGACAAGAGGAACGGCCTCAGGCTGTGTCAGGGGAGGTTTAGGTTGGAGCCTGGGGACAATTTCTCCCTGGAAATGGTGAAATCCCCATCCCTGGAGGGGTTTCACAGCCCTAGAGATGTGGTGCTGAGGGACATGGGACAGTGGTGGCCTTGGCAGTGCTGGGGGAAGGGCTGGACTTTTCCAACCAGAACAATCTGATGATTCGATGTTGAATGGCTACAAGTGCTTGCGGATTCCTCCTGCAGGATCCGTGCTGATGCCTCACAGGTCCTGTGCTCAGCGTGTACAGCTGATGACTCTCGAACAAACTACCACCCTCAGGAGCTCATTTTCACAGCCCTTGTCTACATCCTCTCCTGCCTGACTTTGTTCTGAGACAGGCAGAAGGAAAAACTTTCTTGCTTCTCAACTCCCACGAGGTTCCCAGTTTCGAAGGCATCGGTGTAACAAGTGAAACCCTTCTGTGCACCCACTGATGAGGCTGAAACTAAGAGTGCTTAAGGCAAGATGGTTTTGTGCAAAAGCAGTTGACATTTGGAAAAGTTTAAATATCAAAATTTACTCCTCTGTAAAAAAACTGAAAATAATACATACTTAACACATGACATATCATTGGCATTTCTACAGCCTGAATCAATCTCCAGTTAGGAGGCACTCTTCGAAACCCTCTGTAATTTAAAAAAATGCACCTAGAGAGAAAAATATTTGAGAAGTGTACATTGCTTCAACATTTGAGTTGTATTGATACATTCTGTGTCGAGATCTGAAGTCTATCTTTTCAAATAACACTAAGCTTAAATACATTGTAAAATCATTTTATAGATTATTTATATATATCAGTAATGCCAGTGCTACCTCTTGTACAAAAATACAATGGTGCTTAATTCATTAACTAATTTCAGTACCAAATATTAAGGCTCTCTGATTAGACCAGGAGTGAAAGACCCTAAAGCAACATAGCCTTTATGGTACCCAGTCTCTCCACACATTTTAAGTCTCAAAATCATTTATTTTTCTAATTCTGTTTCAGGATATATACCATAGTAAATATTTTTTTTAAAACCCCACAGGAGCAGCTTATGCCAGTAAAATCAAACATTTGCTTTTTGAAAGAAACACCCATAAATACAATCACTGTTTTATACAGACAGAATTTTACTTTACTATGCTGCTGTACTGTATTGTTAATATGCATCTGCTAAGAAGGAAACACTGTTTCTAATTATCAGTCTTTTTTATGAAAGATTTTTAAAATATTTAATTTATTTGAAAAGAAATATTTCTAGAGGTGCCTCAAGTAAAAAATTGTTTAACATGTGTTTTACAGCCTTTCCAAGCTCTTTTTTATGGCCCTGGAGCCTGTCCACATTTGGGGAAAAAAATGTAATGTTTCAACTTCCATTTGTCTATTATTTCAGTGTGATGTTTTAAAGTTCTTGAAGAGAACACATCCATATTCCAAGTCATTTTTTTTCAATTAATATTTGAAAGAATTTTATTTTTTTTTAAATGGGAACTTTTTTAATAGCCATAGGAGTCAGCTTTCTTCATGCCAGTCTCTTGCCTGAGATGAGTTTCCACTGACATGTTTCTTTTCACACCTTTATGTGATCCCAGCCTTGGTTTCCAGTCACTGTACTGCAGATCCATGGCATGGGAGCATTTCATCCCCCAGCAGAAAGTCTCTGAAGTGGCCAAGAACCAGGGCAGGGATCAGTAGGTGATGGCACCCAAGGCTGTGCTCCCACCTCAGCCCACACAACCACTGAAGGTTGGGTTTTTGTTTGCTTTAATTAAAAATATAAATAGGTAAAGACTTGGACACTTTCCTGGTCAGATTATGCTAAGCAACTGAGAGAGACAAAATAAAGTCCTAGCATAAAAATTTTGCCAGAAGGGCTGCTGTTTCTCCCCACATAAAGAGCCCCCAACATCCCACCCACGGGTGCTCCCTGTGGAGCAATCACAAAACTCCTGCCCAGCCCAGGGACACCAGGGCAGAAAGCCAGGAAGGGCTAAATACCCAATTTTACTCTAATAGAATGAAGTATTTATTCTTTATTTTATTTATATTTAAGAATATAAGCAAAAGTAAGTTTTGCCAGGCACTAGACTTGAAATCCTTTGCTTCATTCTGAGCATCCTGAGGAGTCAGAGCAGAACTCCAAGGAGGAGAAGCAGGAGATGGTCTCATGATGATGCTCCACACCACCCTCCTGGCACTGGCCCCTCTGACATTACCGGAGTGAAATGCTCCAAGTGTGAGTAGTAATGCCCTTAACATCCATCTGCAGGTTTCTCTCCACAAAATGGGCAGATCCATATTAAACACTGAACCTGCCCAGGCAGGCAGAGCATGGCAGAGCCCAGCTGTACACCAGCCCATCACAGCCACACATAATTTTCTACTTGTGATGCTCAAAATCAAAGAATATTCCCCCACCAGCAAGCCTCAAGAAAAAAAGTGCATCATTTTCATTAAAAGATAAGCTCTTAATGGCCTCTGTGTCTACTCTTCTGACTCCAATTACAGCTTTATTTTCTCCACAGAAAGCTCCCCTCAATTTGGATGTTTTCCTGTCACCCAAAAGGAAACTAAAATTCAGAGTAAGGCTTTGGAGGGGTGTTTTCAGGAGACAGACCTGTAACCTGCACCCTCACAGCAAAAGGAAGGTCAAGGATGAGAGCCTGCCAGTGAGCAGACACGTTTCACACAGGGCTGGACTGGATGCAACTTGGTTTTCTCAACCAAGGATTGCTCTGAAACCAAAGCTGCCCAGGTCATTGGGGGAGAAATTGTCAGAAATGCTCGACCAGACACACACTCCCTATGGTAAGACCATTTTTCTGCTTCTTGCTTCCCAATCCACAAGCCTCTGTGTACTCACAACCTGCAGCCATCTGCACATGTACTCAGGTCTGGTGTTACCAAGACCTGGAGAGGTGGGTGGCCATGGGCAGCCAGCCGTGAGCACCCAGGGCAGGGCTCACCCGGCTCTCCTGCCTTACTGACACCAACTGCACCCCGGGACACCACAGATGGTGATGGTAACAAGTAATTTACAGTCTCTTTAAAGCTTCCTGCAATCACAAGCCAGTAGGCCAGGTCTAAAATGTGGTAAGTCAATGTTTTATTTTTAATAACAGCACATCACTTCCTCAGGGAACTGTAAAAGCTGAAGTGCTCTCTGCACAAAACCCTAAAAGCAAGAAATCACAACACACAGCAAGATCTCAAATAACTTGTCACTCCCTGCCCTATAAAAAAAAAAAAAAAACAGATGGGGGAAAGTCAAAAATCTGAGAAACAAAAATGGACAAAGAAACAGCTCAGCCTTGTCCTCACGCCAGAACCCTTCCTGCTGTCTGCCCCAAAGGGGTTACCTTCCCCACAGCTCAGACATGTTATTTGAGATGAAACATTTTATAACGTGGTTATGCTCAAAAGCACTGAAACACTATTTAACAATAAAATGCAGTCTAGGAAGAAAATGTAAGCTGAGAGTGGAGGTTGCTGTGGGTTCTCCTCTGTGGCTGGCAGGGTGTGCAGGCAGGGAGGGACCTGGAGCACCCACCACACTCCTCCTCCACCCACTGCTCTCATCAGTAGCTGAAGATCACACAGCAAGAACTCTCCTGCCATGCCTGGAAATGTAAGTCCTTCTAAAAAGGTTTTCTTACCTCTGTTTTCACATCAAGTGCTATGGTGACTGCATTAATTAAATAAGCAGATGGGGATTCAGTTACTGCCAGGAAGGAAATGTGCCACAGGGAGCTGTGATACCTCAGGTGCATGTTAGCTCCTCTTGGGGTAATCCTGTCTACCAGTTTACAAGAAAAACCTCAGGAGGCAGCCAAACTTTCGCTCTTCACTCTGAAAATTACTTACAAGCAAGTATTTAAATACTCAGACACGCAGTCTTGCATTTCCAGATCAGGCTGGCTGGTCTTTTCCAACAAACTCCATCCCCAACTGTTAAGAGTGAAATTCCACATTTTCCTCCTTCATTCTCACTCTTGTCCCATCCCTTTCCATGTTCATATGTGGCAGCTCCCACGTTTCTGAGCACTACCAGAGGCTGTTTATCACCCCTGCTTCTTGCCCTTATTGAACTACAAACAGGACTCTCACCATGACCCAGGGTTCTCCTGTTACTGCAGCTCATTGGAAACTTCAATGTACAAAAAAAAAAAATTTAAAATGGTAAATCAGATGCAAAATTAAGTGGATCAAGCCATGAAAAACAGAAATCAGCTTTTTTTTTTTTATGGAGATACAGAAAATATAGAAAACCCTGGAAAACAGAATCAGTACTTCAAAAAAATTCCATGGCCTCCTGGGGGAAGGAGGAATTGCTGTTACCAAGCCATGGAAGAGATGAGAACGTTGTTGACTTCAGCTTGGAAAGGGAAGGGGGGGACAGTATCTGAACATAACCTCAACAAGTACTCCTGGTTGGGAATTGATAGAGTTGGCCTTGGCAAGAAGAACTTCAGTTACCCCGAGGGAAGGGCTGGCCAGGCTGTCTCAGTATCTGCATGCAAATAAAACCACACTTTCGTTAACCCCACATATCAATCATTTGACAAACGGGCACACAAGTGTCTCTATCTGTCCTGCCAGCACCCAACTGATGGAGCAGAGCTCACACACACTCCCCAGAGTGGGTGGGCTGGCTTTTTCTTTAGCAGCCCTGAAAAAATACTTGGAAAGAGACTCCAAAATATAAGGCAGGGCACGCATCCTGTTCTTCTGAAGCTATACAGTTTCTCAAGTGTTGTAAGCATTATTTGCCACTAAATGAGCCAAATGTACTGGAAAGATACAAGCAGAGCCTGAGGTGGAAAGAAGGTGTTTTTAGCACACTCAGGACAATTAAGACTGCAAAGGTTTCCGAGCACACCACTCCTCTTAACCCAACAGAAGGAAAGTGAGTTTAGCAACTTATTTAGAGTTTCACTTGCTAATTTGCAAAAACAAGGAGAAATCTTCCTCTGCTCTCCAGCATCTTGTTGGGAAAGCTCTTGCCAACACGTGGGTGTTGCTGCCAACAGCTCAGCCTGGCGTGACCCAAAGTTCTCCCTCCCGATGCCGGCGTGCGACTGCAGGGAGGGAGCGAGACACACTCCGTGTTTGTGCAGAGACAGCTGAGAAGGGCTGCTTCATCATCCTCATCATCCTCACATCACATTTGCTGGTAAAATGAACCCACTAAAAACACATGATGCACTAAGCCATAAGCCAAGCTCAACCCAGACTCAAGTGATAAACCAAGTTCAAACCAGCCAAGGCTCAGGTAATGACATGGTAACCCTTGGTGTGAGTTTGAAAGAGGAAAAGTTGCACAGACACGTCAAAAGTAAAGCGGGTGAAACGTTAACAAGTACGGCAGCTGATTTCCCTCCTTCCCTTCAACACAACTAAAAATGCTACTTTAAGATAACTGTTCTCAGTTTTAGCACTGATGATAGCTAGGTCAGAAGCCAGCCTTGGAAAGTTTTACTCAGCAGCAGCTTTAAAAACCATAAATTATCTTTAGACCAAGTTTACACACTCCCCCCTCCCCACAGCATCTGACTGTCAGCTCTTTACTCAAAGTTTCTCTTTGGCCACCCCAGACACCCTCCAAAGCCAGGCAGAACCCTCACCGAGGACTTCCCTCACTTTCAGGACTACTTTTGTTAAAACAAGCAGCAGACTAGCTCTGAACTCAAGGCTCAGGTGTAGTACTTTCAGCCTGTGAGATGAAGGCTGCAGGGGAGCACAGGGCTCTCGAGCTGCATCGCCGGGGGCTTTGCTTCCATCACGATGGAAAAACCAAGTGCAAATCAAGCAAAGCTGGGTTTCTTTGCAGGCTAAAGCTGGCAAATTTAAAACAAAGATGAGTGTTCCTGATGACTTTGGTTTGAACTGTTTTCACAAACCTAAATCCCCAAAATGGTAGTAAAAAAATGTTTACTAGCTAAAGTCTTTCTCTCCCTTCCTTTGGTCTATAACAGAGACTTGGCAGAAACCTCAGCTTCTGAGAATTTAAGTTACAAAACCTGAGCATAAAACCAGCAGACTCATTCCCCTGGACTAACTGAGTCCACACTGGGATGAATTCACAGTTGGCAGCACGCAGAGCCCCAGTCCAGACCTACAGCTGCCCATCCTTGTAGTCACAGCCTGGATTAATGACTTGGTCAGGGAGACAAGCAACAGGAGAAACACTACAATTGAAAAGCTTAACCAAACTCAGGCGTATCTGGCTCCAGCTAGTTTTAGATGGGCTTTTAAGCATGGTAGCATTTGGGGACAATTCCAGCAGAAAGGCAGATGTTTGATTCAGTAGCTGTCATTCCCAGGCTAAAGTGAGAACATCTGCCACTTCCCTCTCAGAGCCAGCTACTCATGTTAAGAAAATCCTGCACCTGAAACCTAAGTTCTCAAAGAATTTCTCCAGGGCCACAAAGGAACAACAGGGACAGAGGATGCTGCATCAAGCTTTGGGCAGGGCTGGAAGAGGTGAGCAAGCAGCAGGCTGAGGACTCACCCAACACTTCCAGGGACTTCAGCTGCCCCAGTGCTTTAACCCACAGTGGGACAGGAAGGCTTGAGATGTACCTGAAGCCAATTCCAACCCTCAAACTGTGTCAGGCCACAGTGGGGATCAGAAATTACGTCAGGTAAGGCAAAACCTTCCAGACTGGGATTAGCTGAGAAACCCCTGCTGGGAACTAGAGTGAATGCCAAATTGTGACAAGAGATTAATACTTCCACAGGCATTACCACTACAAAACATCTGAGAGAAAGAATTTTTTTCCTAGACTTTTTTCTCCTTTGGAGTCAAGGGCAGTTATCTTCCAGATGAGGAGGACAGGACTGTGCTGGGCAGACCAGGTATTTTTATTATACATTCCAGCAAAGGGCAACAGACTTGGACTACTCTTATGCCATACATCACTGCTAGGCAAAAAAATTATGATAGTCCAAGAGTTAATTTTAGGGGCTTTTTTTTTTTTTTTTGCAAGTGTTCATTAACTAGAACAAGAAAACTAACTTCCAGAATGTTCCAGAAGTCTCTCTAACTGCTCTTTGTATTGATAATGCCTTTAATGCTCAATTTACAAGCTCAACCAAAGCCCCTTCAGGCAGGGAGTTCAACAAACACTAAGGAGGGTCTGTAAACTTTATTATCAAAAGAAAACTCCTGGGAAAAAAACCCCCAAAACCTTAGAACATTCTTTTTGCCCATTCTCAGAAAATTCAAGCCCTCAGCCACATACCACGTTTTCATTTTCTTGTTCTCTCTTTCATATCTGGTTTTGGCACTGCCCCCAAGAGGACTCTGACTCGGGATCTGTCCACACATTCCAGCAGTAAATGACACTAACTGGAGTCATTCTTTAGAATATCTGTCAAATATAATTCTTCCACTGTCTCGATTCTCTGACTTGCTCCCACAGTGCTGGGATGAAGTCATAAATTATATGCCCTGCCACTCAATTTTCCCTGATTGTTTGGTAGAACCTCGCCACTAATAACCAGTGATCATCAGCCACCTCGTGGCTTAAGTGGTTTCCAATCATGAAAGATTTATCCACTGTGACTTCCAGTCAATCACAGAGACACTGAAATGGCTATCAGGCACTCTCATCTTGAGACCACAAGATGAGCAGACAGACTCCAGAGAGGAGGAAAAGCAGAGCAGAGTGCTGACTCCAGACACCCAAAAATCAGACAAAAGCTGCAACAGCTGCACATAAAACAAACAAAAAACCCCAAATGAAACAAAAAAACCCAACATGTTTGTCCTCGTAAGGAAGTCAAGAGCCCAGGACCAGAGCACAGAAACTCACCTGGGTCACAGCACATGCAGGGACTGCTCTAGAAGATCAGGTCCATTTGAGAAAGAACTCTTTGCTGGGGTGGTATGTGGAGCAGCCCATCCCCTACAGCAGTGCCCAGGAGCCCTCAGAGCCCCTGCTGGAGAACTGTCCTGCACAGAAAGGACCCACTCCCACTCCCACTCCAGGTCAACAGGACTCTCAGCCATCAGGGGGAAAAGAAACGGAGTCATCTTCTGGGGACTATCTTTGAGAGAATATATTCCTCCCAAAGATAACACCAAAAGACAGGGTCTCAAGGAACAGTATTTATCCTTCAAGGGCAGGGGAGGATTGATCTGTACACCAGGCACTACATGAAAAATGAAGCTGAGAAGAGAGGCAATAGGTGCAACCTGCACATGTGCTCAGATCCAAGCTGCAGATCCACCCACAAGTGTGAGCTAAGATCAACTGTGCTCTTGTCTGGCTCTTTCCTCCCCAAATTCAGCTGACAGTACTGGGAGTGTGACATGAAAACCTACATGACTGCAGCCCAGCATCTCACACCTGCAGCCTCCAGAAGTAAACCTGGAGCATCCCTGCAGTGCACTGTTTCACTGGCACATGGAAATGGATCCATTCATGGGGGTAAAATCAGCTGCAGAAAAGGCTGATTTACAGAGAGAATTAATGTTTGCATGGTATGCTTGCTGACGTATATTAAACAGACTTTAAAAAATCACTACAAGCACGCAGTGCTATGTAAGTTTCAAAGATGACTGAGCTGGGACAGACCAAGACACCGGGTACTGACTGCAGTCAGAGCACACAAGAGGAGACAGCAGTGACAACCAGGGAAGTCCAGGCAGTGCCACTGCACCTCCACAACCCTCTCCTTGGCATGGAGATTGAAAAGCACAAGTGAGCAGCTTCAGGGAGACAACAAGAGTGCCTGGATCACGGGAGAGAGCTATAGGGAATTAATTGCTCCAGAATGAAAACTAGAGGAGTAAGCACAATTTATTTTGCCACATTCTTAAAATGAAATAAGAAAACATTGAAACACTACAGCTTATTTAGATAATACACTGGAAGACATCTTTTACTGCTGTCAGCTTGAAAGAAAAGAACATAATTACAATTCCAAGCATGAAATGAGCTCTCTTCCACACATGCCTGAACCAAGTCTAACTGTTTCACCAGCTGTAGTGAATCAAAGCAGGCAGAATAAAACAGAAAGGACCTAGAAACAGCAGCTCTTGATGCCTTTAACCTAGTAATTGCATGGCACCTGGATCCGGAAGGACTGTGGAGGACCTAGCAGTTGCAGATGTGCAGCTGATGTGGTGCACAGAGCATTTGATCTCCCTGGAATGCAGGACCCCAAACAATGCATCTGTGTGCTGGCCCACCACACAGCCGGGTGTGGGCCTGGGGGATGTATAAAAGCTAACATTATACTGCAATTGAAAAGAAAAAAGCCTCAGCATGAGCTTGACTGTTGTTTAACTAAGAGAAAAACAATTGCAGCTTTGGTCTTAAGTATCTGCCAGACTGACCACTGGCCACTTCCAGATACATTCTTTGTTCCAGTACTTCAATGCTAGGTGGCTTCACCAGCCCTCTGAAATCACAGAGGTACACAGGAGGCTGCTAAACATAAACCCAGGGTGACATCTGTACCTCCAGCTCGGCAGAGAAATTGTTAAAACAGCTCCCAACCAAGTTCCCAGCACTGCACCCCTCCAGTGAAGAGCCAGCACTCAGCTTTCCCATTTCCCAATTCAAAGCCTGATGCACAAGTCCACCCGTCCCACCCTTTACATCAGTTCCACATCTGCTTTCTTCACAGGCTGTAAAGTCTCTCGTGGTGCACCACGAAGCAAGTAATCCCAGCTCAGGTCCCTTTCCTGCAAATCCCAGCTGAGCTTCACACATGGACCCCGTGGACTCCTGGAACTGGGTGCTGTGTCCTTGTCTCCTGCTCCACAGCACGTGCCTGGTGACACAGCCAGGGCAGTTACATCACCCGCAGGGCAACAGAAAGCTGAATAAAGGAATAAAAATAAACTACACAGGAGACAGCTTTGTCATATCAGGAGGAACTCTAAGCTTGATCCTGAATTTCTGTTAAGATTTCCCCAAGACCTTAATTCTTTTGAGAAGAGTAGCTGGGAACACTGCTTTCTGTGCTACTGCTGGGGAAGCCCAATCTAAAAGGTTTATGCATTAATTCTGTCTTCCAAGATGACCAAGGCAATAATCCTGCCCCTACAGAAGCATCAGTGCTGCTGATGTTCTTAATGTGTCCTGGGGGATGACTGTCTCAGCCGAGAGCAGAGGACATTTCCCCTTTCAGTTTGTATACATACACACACATAGATTTTCCACAAACACACTTGTTTCTGCAACAAAAGCAGAAGTAGCAGATCTGTAAGGTCCCTCCCAACCCAAAGCAGTCTGGGATTCACTGATATGTCTGGCTGTCCAACTACACCCCACTAACACACATGGAATTAAGAGACAAGCACAAACAGGAGCAGAGACAGCCCCAGGTGACAACAGCTCAAGGACACCAACACAACAAGGTCTTCATATTTCAGAAGTGATGCCCAGACCATGCCCTCCCCTCCTCCTCTCATCCCTCTCTCCTCAGCAGAGACTTCACCTGCCCAGAGCCTGGCACAGGGAGCTCTGGCTTAGGACCATGAACCCCAGAAGACACAAGCAGCTCAGGGAGGAGGGGTGTAATCTTCTGCTCTGAAGGTTCCCAGGAAAAAAAGAGAAGCAGTTAGCATTGAAAAGATAGTTTAAGGTCACTATTGTTTATCATATGAGCTGAATTTAAATGTAATATTGAAAAGTTCCATGATTTCAACTGCTGCAATTTTAGCTAGTGCACAAAACATCATAGAAAAAGCTTAAAAATAAGATTGGCTACAATGAACTAGAAACAAGCAAACCTGATAAAAACAAAAAAGAGGAACATTCTCTATAAAATCACACAAGTCTTAGTGTGCACTAGAGTTATATATATATGCATATTGACTTCTTCTGCTTTAAATCATCTCTGCTACAGACATCTTTTCCTTCACCATTTTTCAACCCCAAAAGAATTACCATTTCTTTCCAGACAAGAACTTCTGCCAACATTCTGGAGGGCTGATGTCCAAACCACACATAGTTCAACAACAGCAGAGCTGAACAAAAAGGAAAACTATAGCTTTCTTTTTTTTCTTTTTTGTAATTATACCTTGTGAAAGTATGGCTGAGCAGAGGAAAAAAGAAGTCAAAGGCATCGATTAATTCCAGAGTAATGATGAAGTTTTATAACACACTGGAATATATGGTCTAATAAGTTTCTCAGATTTATCACCATCCTTTAATGTCTAAACTCAAGGTGGCTGTACAGAAAACCATATACTTCTCCACAACTCTAATACTGAAATGGCTTAAGAGTCCACAGATTAATACTTCTACAGGCAAAGGCTTCATAGCTAGGTCAAGGACTGGGGTGAAATTTTGAATTCCTACTCACCCAGCAGGAAGAAAAAAAAAAAAAAATCCAGGATCAACCTCCTTTCCTAGGGATCCCCAAGGTTTTAAGCAGGAAAAAAAAAATCCAACTTTGCAAAACTGCAAAAAAAGCCCTCTTTCAACACCTTTTAATTGAAGTACCTCCAGGACCATGCCTTGAATTATGAACAAGCTTCTTCTAAGCTCTAGAGCACAGCGCTTTAATGTCCTCATCAGAAGGGATAGTTTTTCAATAATGAAAAAAAAAAGAAAAAATCTAAATCTGTATCAAGAGGTAATGCTCAAAAAAATAACAGTGGAAAAGGAACTGGAAAAGTGCAAGTGGTAACTACAACTACTCTGAGGTATGTGAGGGACTCCACTGGTCTTTACCTTCAAATGTTAAAGCCATGAACACTTACGGTTTTAAGAAAAAATGTCTCACAGCTTTGCCCAGTACACTCTGTCCTCCTTGTTTATATCCAAGAGTTGTTCCACAGAAATTTAATAAGGACTATACAAAAAAAAAAAAAAAGTGTCTAGTACTTTCTTCATTCCTCTGAGCTACTGTAAATTAAATATGAATACAGAAACTATTGCTGTGAACAAAGGAAAGCTCTGCTCTGCATGGGGAAGATTTTATTTTAAACTGAAGTTTCAGTTAAAAAAAAAAAAAAAAAAAAAAAAAGAAAGCATTCACTGTAGTGACACCTCACCTTAAAGCCACCACCTTCTCCTGGGGCAGGAGGATTAGTGGCAGGGCAGTGTTTGGGAAGAGGGCAGACTTGCCCAAGTCCCTGGTCAGAAGCACCCAGTTTGTAGGGTAGGAATACAGTGAACCCCTGCAATCTAATTTGAATCCAATGTTTTTTTCTCTTAATTTACCATCACCAAAATATAAGTCTAAGTCTGCAGAAGCACCTTGGAGGAATCCAAACATCAGACTGCCAGCCAACCAGGAGGACACCCCAAATAGGTGATGAAACCAGCAGCTAATCGCTTCACTGACAACTACTCTGGTGTCTGCAAAACCATCAAAGTTGAGCTTTTTTGTTCTCATTATTTGCTTACTAAATTTTGCTCCAGTGCCCAGAGGCATCTGGGCATGCAACGCTGAGAAATAATTATGCTTCAGCCAAGGCATGCGTGTTGCACAGCAATCTGCAAACGTCACTGGAATTCCAAGCTACTATTATGCACAACTCATAGCTCTAGTTATCTGTCTTGAAGATCTAATTAATCCTCTTGCTCATCAGTGCCTGAGCTCACACAGGAGTGTCTCAAAGCTTGGTGCCGTTTCGCAAGTATGAAACAAATAGATCAAGCAGCTCTGAAGACTTCTATGGGAGGAGAGACTGTCAATCCACATTCTTCTCACCCAGGCAGGTACAAAGCACCACCAGGCATTCCATGAAAACCTCCCCTTTGCTCCCTGTCCCATCCCGTGCTCCTTCCAGACCATGGGAATTAGCCCCAATTAACAGGAACCTGGCCACAGGAAATCCAGTCTGCACTTCCACTTTAATTGCTGGTGACCTTGAAATAGGGGACGTTTAAAAATACATATGCATGTACACAGAGCTGCATCCACCCAGTGCCATTAGGTATTTTAAATGCTTTCCTGTCTCCAGCAAGATTGAGGTCAAGGGAATGAGGAAAGCTGCTCTATCTTTAACCAAACCTTCGAGTATGTAATTCACCTATTCAGGCGCTCCCTACACTAAAGCACTGAGTAACCAAGAAACTGCAGGGAGAAAGAAAGGAGGATTTAGCCATGTGCTGCCTCACTGAATGCAAAGCCCAGAAGAACTGCTACATCCCTGCTACCAGCTCAGACAGAGATCTCCTTTCAGACTCTTGTAAAAGCAGCATTAAAAAACTAGAGGAAAAAAGGATTCAGGACTGGCCAGCTGCTACATCCAGATGCAGCCCCAACAGCTGACAGGAAAAGAACATGTGATATTTTGTGCAGAATACATTTGTTTTCATTATTTTATTTTCTCAAATTATTTACTACCTGCTGTCATTAGATTCTTACTCCCTGTAACTCATGTAGCATTAAATCTGTGTCATGATGTTAAAGAACATAATCCACGGTATAATAACAAATGGACTGTCAGTCTCTGACATCAGTTCTCCAGATAATTCAGGAGCAGTAAAGTTGGTCTGTTCCCACTATTATTACCCAATAGCAAAGAAAGCTTTCATTAAAACTCAGAAGTTAAAGTCCCAAAGCAAAGCTCTCCAATGAATGTTTTTCCCCTAACTTAAGATACATTTCTGTGAATATTTATTTCCTACATTATCTCCAACCAGAACGTGCATTTCTATTACAATGCTTAATTCCAATTAAGAAAACGTTGAAAGGCTTCCTGCAAAAACCAAAACACAGGATATTGGCAAGACTACAAGAATGAGGTAAAAACTACTGAAGACAACAAAATAATTTTCTTCTGACTGTGGAACACAAAAAGGAAGTATATTTCTTATATGACATGAGCAATAAGTCTGGGTCCAGCAGAGAATAACCAGAGCTATTCAGCATTGACCTTTGAATCCTTATGGCATTAAACAGCTGAAAAAGTATACTAAAGGACAAAAATTACCAAAATCAAAGAACTGCTCCTGCCATACCTACCCACATCCATGAATCTCTTCTAGTTTTTTCTACCATTACTCCAAGTACTTTCCCCCCATATTTGCTTTTGTCAATGCCTGGCCAGCTGCTGGAGCTCCACTGCACTGGGCTGTGAGGCAGCCTTGAGGCAAAACTCAAGGTGTCCAAATCCATCCAGTCCACAGGCTGCAACCCTGCAACAACCCTCACCTCTCCCTCACATCACAACCACCAAATCAGGCCAATGCACATTAGTAATTCACTGAGATGAAAGGAAATGCGTGAAAAATACGAAGCCATGACAAGTTTTACCTGGAAAAGCAAACAGCATCCCTTCACAGGATCCATAAAATCAATGGTGGTGGTGTCTGCCATCTCCCTGAGCACCACCCAGGAGTGGTTAACCCAGGAAAGTGACACAAGTTACACAATCACATTCCTGTTTGGTAAGGGAGACTTGTGCATCAGCTTCACCAGAGGGATGTTCTGTGGTCCAACATTGGTAACTACTTGAATTTCCATTTCAAATTAATTTAGATGGAAGATTAAAGAAATGTCACTTCTGCCTTTTCAGCGCCCAGGAGATGCTTGCCTTTTTTAAAGAGGGCACCCATAAAAATAACAAGGGAGAAAATTTCCATCCAAGCTCTTCAAAAAAAAGAATGAGCTAGTGATTTTTGCAGCTGCTTAGTGGTAGGAGCAGATGCTTACAGCAGTAGCACTGACAACTCAACAAGCTACCACCCCCAAAGGTGAGCTTCTAGCTCTGTTCCAAATTCAAGAGTTGAAAACATTATAGCCAAGACCACTGCTCCAGGGGAAGCAGAGAGTTCCCATCAGTCTACCAACTCAGAGGCACTTCTGAGGACAGAAAAGCCCGGCATGTCAGCTTCCCAAAACACCCAGGCACCAAGAGAGGTCCTGGGAATTCCAGCCCCTGGAGCCCAGCCATGGTGAGCACACAGAGCATGTGCTCCTGGCTCACTCACGTGTCCACAGCAAGGTGCAAGCTTCTGCTAAACACCCAAGAAATCCCTTCTGCCCACTCCTGTACATCTCTGGCAACTGGAAACTATTATCCCATCCAGTCTCAATCCACCATCAGAACACAAATTAAAACACTAACTTTCAAAAGACATTTCAGTGATGTTTGAAATGATGCTGGAGAAGGGCAGCAAACTACTGCAGAAGAGAGGGACAACATGCAGTGCTGCAAAAACTGTCAGACTGAGTTCTCCAGCATCTAATTAAGCCAGTAATGAATTGGACTGAGCCTGCAAATCTCAGCCCTTGCTGCCTTGTTCTTCTAAAATTAAGGGTCTGCCAAGAATTTAACCATGGAAACAGAAATAATGATAATGCCTTCTCTGCACCTTCACACTCAACATTTAAGACTTATTTTTCAGAAGCATTCCCTGGTTTGATCAGTAGTCCCCCCTTCCAAAGAATATCAATAGAGCATATCCACCAATTTTGCACTTCTTTGCCATAATAACCATTTCCCTCTTTTACAGACATATTCAAGAAACAGGCTGCACCTGCCTGTTCCAGTGGCAGTAGTTCAGCCAAGCGTTCTTCCATAAAATTCACTTTTTCCTGCTACTTTACACCCCTGAGGAATGATTCCTACCTTGAGGAGTGGTCAGGCAGGTGACTTGTAGCTGTCAGACACCAACTGCCCCACCTGCAGCTCCACTAGAGATCTCCAAGTCACTGATGCATCTCCTTGGGTATTCATGCAACAAGAATGCATTCCCTCAAACACCAAAAGCTACTTCCACACCTTAAAGAAACTCAGGTATTTGAGTGTCAAAATCACCAGGCTCAGAATTATCTATGCTGTTTTTTGAAAGAAAGAAAGAAAAGGGAATAAGAACTTCCTACACTATTGTTCACTCAAGAAGTATAACAGTGAGCCTGGTCTTATCAGCAGGCCCCTTTGGTCTGCAAGCTCCTTAGGGTAGGAACAGATTGCACACCTCTTGCTGCCAAATGCATCATCTGCACTTAATCATAGAGTGATGGATATCTTCTGAGAACAAGCGATTTCAGCCATATTTTGTGTAATCCTGCCATTCCATTCCAGAGCCTGTCATCTTCCATCCAGTGTCACTTCCTCAGGGTGGAGTCCCTAACTTCAGCCCCTTTCAAGAACACTTTGGTGCTCCACAAAACACTCATAAATAAATGAAACCATCTCTCCAAACACTGCACCTCACCAACAAGCACTTCCATCTGCAGCAGCCTCCTTGCAGTGTGACAGACCAGACCCTGCCTGAAAGCACTTTTACTTTTAGAAGTCACACCCAGGAAGGCCCTTGCACAACAGGGATGGAAGTGGTGACTGGCTGCACATGCACCAAATCACCTACAGATTCCCTTCCCAAAATCCTGCCTCCATGTGTCACCCGGGCTGCCTGTCTCAGAGGAACCTTCCCCCACAAAACAAGACTCTGACAGTTATGGAAATGATGATCCTGTGCAATGTGTTGCAAGTTGGTTTTAATGAACTTGTCCCTCAACACAACTGATTGTTAAGTGTAGAGTACACTGCCTGATATAAACCTACAAAATCCTCACTCAGAAGTATACTTTTTTTTTTAAAAAAAAAAATGTAGTATTTTTCTCACCAGAGCATCACTCCTTTGGAGAATAAAATCATGAAAAAATGAGTCGGGGAGAAAAAGCACAAATGTTTTCCTTCTTTTTAGGTAGTTATGGCCACAGCTTTGTCTAGCTCTAAAGAGGACAAGAAAGGAAGGGTGTTACATCTGTTTGTGGATTGCTCTTACCAGAACTTCCTTCTGTGTCACGATGAACACACGGATCTGAATTGCATCCAAAGAACAAGTCAAGCAAGACGTTTTTCACATAAGTTTCTGCTTAGCTCAGATCTGTTCATTAAAGGTGCTGCTGTGTGCACACAGGCTGGGTTAGCTTTCTAGCAGTGGAAAGGTTTGTGAGAGTGAATTACTGTCAGTGCTCCACTCTTAACAGCTGACATGCAAGGAATCCTTCCCTACCCACACTTCTCCTAAAAGGTACATTCAAATTGAGGGCTTGTAGGTGGCATCTGCCAAAAGTGGCATGTGAATAACATTGGCAATTTAACAAATTCTGGTAAAATACAGAGAACTGTAAAAGCAACAATTCAAACACTCAAATCAAATGCTTATGCTAGGATTACATCTAAAATCTAGCTTCTTCATTGGGGCATGGGAAGGACTGGAAAGTTCTTTTCTATAGTTGTCTGCAGTGGTTTGCATTCACAATATTGAGCTCCTTTGACCAAGAATCTAGGCTCAGAAGAAAGCCACCTCTGTTTAACCTCTGCTTAAAGATATGGCTTTAAAAACTAAGATCATATATAAAGGGACAAACAGAAAGGTTTACCCCTCCAACAGTCATGCAAACCCACCTCGCATTCCTGTAGGTTCAGGTGCAGTGACAGAAGGGCACGGTTGGGATCACTTTCCACCAACCCATCTCCACCTTGGCCTTTCCCAGGCACGAGCAGACCCAGACTGCCTCTTCTGAAACACTCTGGGTAAACCTGCCCCTGAAAAGCCATACAGCTGCTTTTCCAGCATTTCCAAAGTCTGCATTTTTTTTCTGGGACAAAGGGCTCTACCATCTCAGGGGTGGGGTGTGGACCACAGCAGAAGTCAGTGAAACCCACACACCACACAGCTCCACTTCTTTAATGTTACATGAGACTACAAATTCCACTTGCACATGGCTTCCCCTCCAAGCTCCAGATCCTGTTTTGTAATACTCCATCTTCTCGCCCCACAAGCCAACACTTCCCTACCATACTCCAGAACCACAGGGGAAGCTGCTCAGCTCGGCTGTGACCAACATACTAAATAAAAAAATATTTCGCACTTCTACTGTGTGATCTTCCAGCCCCTCTAATTGGGACAGGATAAGAATTGAAACGTGCAGGGGGAAAAAAAAAAAAGCACATCTAAGCAAAGAAATACTTTCCTTGTGGAATACTAAGCTCTATTTCGCCCAAAGCAATAAAAATTGGAAACTATCTGAACACATTGAAGCACATTAAGAGAAAAATACCATGCAGTTAAGTAAAGTCACATTCCACCTAAACAACGCTTCTATAATGGCAGCATCTGATTTTCAGAGGACAATTCAATCCTGGAAGCATGTACTGTAATTGCTTTTCCACTACAGGCCTCAGCTTTACAATTGTATCCTTCTCGAGAGGTCAGAACAAGGCAGGGCTGCAGCTCTGAAAAGCAATTCTGCTTAGCGGCACTACCTTTATTCATTCTGTTAATCTCACACTTACATATTCATTATGAACTCTGTAAAATACCGGTGCCAAAACCACCATCAAAAGCTGCTGCAATCTCTCTGCTGCTCGGAGAAAGCCTTGACCCCTCTGCTTCCCCAGTGAAGACATCAGGAAAGCACAGATCACACCAGCTGGCAGATCCACAAACCCAGCCAGCCACTGAACCCCAGAACCATCCCGGTGTGATGCCACCCTTTCTTGCTGTCAAGAACTAAAAAGAAGCTATCACCATGAACCTGGCTTGTTTGGAGGAAAACATTCAAAACAGTTTATCAAGAAAACATCCATCCTCCTCATCACGGCGTGAGAGCTGCTGCGTTACAGCCGCCTGGGCTGCAACCACTTCATGCAGTTGACTGAACTCCCCTTTTCTCCACTCATTTAGATACAAGCTCTGCTGTTACTACTATGGAAAGCCAAGGGGGAAAAAAGAAAACAAGCAAAACAAAACAACCAAACAAACCAACAAACAAAAAAAAAAAAAAAAACAAAAAACCCAAGCCTGTTTTAGAGAACTGAGGGTAGCAATGTTTGTAGCAAGTCCAGCATTTCGCAATAAAGGAGTCATCCCCTGAAATGGAGAAATCTCAGACTTTCATAACACTTCCCGCAGTGGAACAAGCCCTCTGCTCTCACCCCAAAACATACCCGGGCCTTCCTGGTCCTCCAAGATCAAACTACAAACAATCCACTTAACCCTTAAATAATTCTGCTTTGTTTAAATGCAGAGTATCTTGGTGATGGGGGTAACAGCACCCTGGTACTGGCACATGTGAAGGGAACAAGTCACCTCTCCAGGGACAGGAACATTCTGCACCAGGTTTGCACCTGAATGGAAGAGCACAATGGCTTTATTTCCATCAGCCAAACTAAAATGTGAAACGCACCATCAGAACAGAGCCAACACAGCAGGACAGCCAAGAGGCAAACCTGGCCCTGAGTTTCCAGTCTGGAATGGATAATTAACAAAAGCCAAGCACTAGCACCACACAACCCCCTCTCTTCAGACAAGACAGAGGTGGCACATGCTCTTAACAACAACTGCCTTCTAGGATGAGAGGTTCTTAACTCAAGCTTGGGCCAGCCATTAATTCTGTTCCCTCCTGGGGCTGCTGTGAGGATGGCAGGACCAGCACAGCTCCAGCAGCCATGTATGCCACAGCCTCCCCACCAGCACTGAGCCTGGGAAGTCACCTTTACCATTTCAAAACATGCCAGACTGGGGAGATTTTTTTTTTTCAGCTAACACTAGAGAATTCTCATCTTCTCCCCAAGACCTCCATACTAGACTAGCCCAGGAACCAGACCAATAAGCATTTTGAGTAACCCAGTGGTCTGCCTTTGCTGAGCAGTACATAAAAACTTATTTTACCAGAAAAAGACTTGAAAAACCTACAAAGCAAAATCATTGTTTTGTTTTCTGTTGTTTCATAATTAAGAAAAACATCTAACTTCATAATCATTTTTTTCTGCACTGTGTGAATGCTTTGTGTCACACCTTACAACCACAACCTTCATCTGTCAAGTTTTTCGCCACAGTTTCAGCCAGCCTGTGATCAAACCAAGTACAAAACATACTGAGAGAAAAGGGCTAAAGATGGAGAAAAGCAAGGTTTTCTTGAGTGCAGCCACCCCAGCAAGGCAGTGCAGAATTTAAGGTCCCAGGAATAAAAAGACATTGGTAGCCAAAGGACAGGTGATGTAGACAAAAGGCCCTAGAGAGAAGCTGTAATGCTCTGTAATCTCTCAGGAAATAAGTCATTCAGCCCAGTGGGCCAGTATGCTATGCAAATACGTTTGAATGTTCACTAAGTTTTAATTGAAGTGAAAGGTACTGCCATTAATACCATCCTGGTTTAAAAGTATGGTTTGTGTTCAAGAAAAAAACAAACTAAAAACAAACAAAACACCAATTACAACAAACCTCAGAATGAAAAATCCTCACACCAAACTATGCAACATAATAGGTAGTAAACAACCTGGTTTATAATTGATGCCAGGATTCAGCTCAGTTTTTCAGGGGACTGCAAAGCACCCATTAAGGAAAGAGTTACTGCATACTATAGCAAAAGGTCTCACACTTGATACACTTTAATTACTTAGCTGCAGCAGGGGAGAGTTAGTGATGCCTACTCTGTTTTGTTTCACTCTGAAAGGCTTCTAGGGCTATTAATATTCACCAAGGGAAACTGAAATAACCTCTTGCATCCATCTGAATACCTTGGAATTATTATGGACAAACTAAACACAAAGACTTTTATTATTTTTTTCGCCTCAAGACCCAGGACAAAAGAAACTTACCAGCCTGCAAAGCCACCTGACAGAGCAGACCTGTGTTTCTACATGAGCCCTCCTGCAATAACAGCCTTTATCCTAATGACAATTTCAACACCAATAATCCTATTGCAGCACAAACCACGAGGTCAGCCAAGCACCCAAAGCCCTGGAGCAGAAGCAGCACACTGGAGGTTATCCATGGAGAGTCTTCTCCATCCCATTCCTGGGCATGCTGCCCTCCAGCCCTGCTGAGCCCATGCTCAACACTCCAACCTGCACAAGGAACTGCAGGAACAAAGCTCCTTCCTACCAGCCATAGATATCACTTTGCTTCCCAGAGGACAGCACCGACCTCTCATCGTCTCTCAAAATAAGAAGGCAAAAATGTTCCCCTCCTAAATCTCACTCTCAAGATAGGCTGTTATTTCAACATCTGCTAGTGCTACCAAAAAACTGAATCCTAACACTGAATCAAACTGTAATCTCAGCATATTGGGAGGTTTCTTCACCCAAAATGAAACATAGGTGCCATCTGCTTCAATTATACTAATCACAAAGAGACATAACATTAGGAAACTGGCATTTTTTAATAGACTCTTTTTTTTAAGAGAAGAGAAAGAAAGAGGACCAGATATACTAGAGGGAGGAGGATATTTAATACTCAATGGCTGGAAATGCCCCCACAGGCAAGTTATTTCTGCACTCACTGAAGGCAGGGGAAAACTTGCTACATTTGAAATTACACGAAAGTGAAAGGGCACCTTAAGAACCAAAGACCTTTCCCAAGACATTCTTGGTTAGTATGTTACTCCATGGAAATTTGTTAATTTCCACCTTCTACTTTCAGAAAAGACCAAGACAAAACAAAACCAAGTAACAAAAATATTGACATGGACACAAGCACTTGCTTAAGTAACAAAGGAAAAGAAAAAGGTACAAAAAAAGGACAAAAAAAGGTAAATATTTACCGATTCCATAGTTGAAAGATGTTCTTAGCAGGACATATATTAAAATCCAACAGAGGTGTGTCCCAAAAACACTGTGTAATCTGAAAAACACAGGAATTTGTTCATTAGAAAATTAAACTACACAATCTAATCCTATTCATGAGCATGCTGTATTTGAGTATCTGAAGGCTACAACATACATATCCTCGTCTGATCCAGAAATAAACTTTCTGATAAGAAGTCTGCACAAACAGAAGAATCAAAGAACCAGTGGAACACTTAGCACAGCATCACCCAAGT
Source organism: Phaethornis superciliosus (assembly GCA_023637945.1). NCBI lineage: Eukaryota > Metazoa > Chordata > Aves > Apodiformes > Trochilidae > Phaethornis > Phaethornis superciliosus. The sequence continues at coordinate 1,242,953 of JAJQWJ010000014.1, read as the reverse complement.
TCCATAACTTTCTGATAACAAATTTAAAAAAACCAAACATGTTTGTCTCAAGGTTTCTGTAACCATCTGTGTGCTTTTACAGTCATTTTATTTAGGAAAAAAGGTTCCCCCCAGCTGTGAACCCTTCAGGTGCTGATCATTCACTTTCTTGACCAACTGGTGTGGAATTACCCACACCACCAGAGCTTTCTTTTCAAGCACACCTTGTTTCCTTGCTCTGAATAGCAACTCATCTATTACAAACCTTTTTTTTTTTTTTTTTTAACAGCTCTAACTGCACCTCTCCAGGATATTTTCCCAGCTATAAATTCCCACAGTGAAATTTCCAAGGCTGGGCAGGAACCAGCAGGAGCTCTCAGCACCCAAGGCATAGGGGAATTACATTCATTAAGTGGTACATGAAAGGGCTGAAGGACAGATCCAAACCCACAACCCTGATTCTAAACTCTCCATGTTTCTCCCCAGAGGAGCCCTCTCAGGTGCCCATCACACTGGCACGGGCAGGGACCCAACCAGCCCAACCAGTGGCAGGGCTGCAGCTGATCCCAGCCAAGCACAGGAATCACCCAGCTCTTTCCAACCACCTGACCAGAACCTTGGCTCCAAAATACATCCCTGCCAGCCAGAACAAACTTGTCTGCTCCAGATGAGATCTCCACAAAAGTTACTATCATATTCCAGGTTATCCAAGGGGACAGGTTTGGGACAGTGTAGCTCAGCGGGAGCCCACACAAGATGTGTGAGCCAGGGCAAGCATGAGCTACAGAGGCAACGTGGTTTTAAACACCAACAGATTCAGTTTCCTTTATTCTTTTCACAACTCAGCAGTCAACAAGACTGGTCTCTGCAGAGCTCATGACATACAGCTTAGTTTTACTCTGTACAGCTGACCAGCACCTTAGAAACTTTCTCTGGTGGAGCTGGACTTGGACACCCACCTTCCAGCCACCTTGGGTGGTCTTCAGGAACCATCCAGGAGAGACCCAGAGGCCAACCACATATATAGTGGAAGAGACTGGGAACCCTGGGAAAGCCTTGTTTGTTTTAAGAAACATTTACTCCCTGATGAGAAGTTGAAGGGAAAATGTCCAGATGAGCAACACAGCTGCATCCAGGGTAGAGCTGTTACCAGATGAGCTAAGGGAAGCCTTAGGAACCAGAGTGAAGAGGAGGAAGACAAAATAAAACAAAAAAACCCAAAGGTACACAGTCCTGACTCAGAGAAAGGAAATCCTGCAGCAGGTGAACTTCTGCAGAGAAGCAGGAAACAAATGAAAGTTTTCTGACATTCTTCTTTCAAAGCAGCAAAGGAGATAAAGACACACAGCTACTTCATGTTTTTTTCCAAGGAAAGTGAGTCCTGGGACACTGACAAATCTCCTGGTGGGAACTGCAATCCTACAGAGTATGACAACGGTATTTGCACAGCATTTCTTCCCCTACTCCATTTATACTCTTTTTCTTCCACAATGAAAGACAACTGTAATGAGAGCTATCCACTTAAACAGAGATGAAAGAGAAGCTGAGGAAAAAAAAGCTGAGCTTCCAACTACATCATCTGGACAGTCAGTACTGCTGCTTGCTGTGAACAAAATTATCATGAAAGTCTACAGAAATCTTGTCCCATGACACACTGATACACAATTCTGAAGATCTATTCATATGCTTCTTGGCCTACTTATAGCAATTTATTCATTAATGTATATTTATAGGTGAGCTAATTAAGTATTGCAACACAAACAAGTGACCACATATAAGCAGAGAAACTTTCACAACATGCAGTGTGCCATTGCTTATGAAACACTCATCAGGCTACTTACGAAGTACAATTGTCTACAGGATATTGTCTACCTAGACATTTCCAACCAAAATGATTGTAGATATTTCAGCAGAAGATGCCCAAAGCAGAGCCCATGGGTACAACCTGGCTGGGAAGAGGCATTTGGGTGACTCACACAATGATCCTGTTGTGCAGAATCCAACATTTCAATTTATAACTAAATTTACTTCCAAAAGCCTAATTATAATTAATATTGTCAGACATTTATCCATCTAATTTTCTTTGCCTTAGTCTGATGAAAATGTACTTCACAAAATAAAATCACTATCCTTGTTTTCCCCCTCTGTGAACTCACAACACCAATGGTTGGAGAAGGCACTGACACGTGCCAAGCCCGCTGCAGCGACCCTGAAACCTTCTGCAGTGCAAAAAGGCAGCTGCTCAGTGTCCCTTAGCCTTGAAATGGTAGTAAAAACAGCAAATAATTAAATATTCAAGGTTCTGGTTTAAAACTGGCTCAGTCTTTCAAGACCTGTAATGCTTTATTTGATATTAATATGAAGTAATTTGGAAATTCCAGGTAAACAGACAGTTCTATTAAAACAAAAAATAAGTGTTTCAACCTCTAAGTTCTCCCACAAACTTCTGTTCTTTAACACAGCAGTTCCCCACTGATTACTTATTGATTCCTCTTGCTGCACTCCCACACAGATCAGTAAACTTCAGATTTAGAGCACACAGTGCAACTTTTGCTTGCATCCACTGAAAAAATTGGGAGTTAAGTAATTAAAACTTCTTAGTATAAAAGGGTTCCTTTTACAGAAATCTGCATTTGAAGGTGGAAAATGCTTTACAATCACAAGATGTGATCTAAAGAAACCCCAGTATACTTGCATTAACTATAGACTATTTAGATCACAGCAGCTTGGGCAGGGAAACATCAACTGGTCCCAGTAGTGAGCAGGAGGTGGTTCCCAGACTGATGTCAGCCACAAAAGAATAAAACCAGGTTGGTTCTGTACAGATGTAAAGTTACTTAGAAAGGTCTCTGTGAAACAAGTTAAAGATTTTAGAAATATCTAGATGTATAAAATTATCAACCGAATGCTGATAGGGCTCTACTTCTATCTCCCTTTTACAGGGAGCAGGAAAGGTATCCAAGTCTCATTTCAAACAATCAAGAGGCCAACCTCCCCACAAACAAGTCCTTTTTTTCTTACTAATGCTGCTTCTTCAAAGCAAAAAGGAAGTTGTATTTTCACTGCAAGACAGGCTTGCATCAATTCCAATTTTACAGAGATGCAGAACTAAGCAGCATAACATGATACCAGTATGAGATGTGGAACCTGGTTTAGACCAAGTTGTGAATGGAAACAATTCTCTGCAGAGAAGAATAGCCTTTTTCCAGAGAGCTCATCTGCTTCCCTCAAAATAATTTAAAGAAGAGACAGAATTTCAATGAGGCATCTCTCTGAGGGCTTCAGTAAAAACACACACTGGGGAACACACAAGACATCAATGAGCTTCCAGTGGTTTCAGATAAGCTCCATTACCTCAGATGCAGAGCTCAAGGGGGTACAAGTACAACAAATTTGAAGGGAGGGGAGATCCAGAAATGTTTCCCAACACACTCCATTGGCATGCTCAGAACAAGCCAGCAAGCCTGCCTGGGCAGCTTTACACAGCAGCCTGTGTGCAACCACTGAGCTTTCACCCTGCTGACGAGATGAAAAGGATTTGTTCTCAGAAATGGTAACATCACATTACAACAACAGAGGGACAGGGGGAGAGAGAATCCAAGGGCAGACAGCACTACAAACCTCATGCACTTCTTACCAACTCCATCTCCCAGGAATATTTGTGGGTATTCTGCAAACAACAGGGATTCTATTCCTGCCTGCTTACAGCACCTGAGTCAGTTCAGAATCCAAAGGTTGGAGTTCAGGGAAGAAATCAAATGCCATATATCCAGAAACTGAGCAGAAATTACCACCTCTGGTTTGGGTTTTGCTCCCACCCTCCTGGGAGCTGAGCACTGTCCTGCCCCCCCCAGTGCTGGGAGCTTTCCTCTGGCCCTTCAATGGGACACACAGCTAATAAAGACCTTCAGGTCTGGGGCAATTTTACTCCAGAGCCTGAAGAACCACATCCAGAACACTCTAAACAGCTCAAGACTATTTAGAAAGAGGAGGAAAAAGGAGAGGTATTGCACTGGAGAGGAAAAGAGTTGTTTCCAAGAAATAGGCAGAAATTAAAGATAAATACTATGCCTTCAACTGAAATGCCCTGCAGTCTATCAGCAGCTTACAGACCAACCATCTCCAAACACATGTATGTTGAGCAAACTGTTAAGGTTCAGTGGCCCAGAGTCATGCTCATTCACACATGCAGCTGCTCCTACACTTTAAGAAATTTCCAGCAGTGGTGTGAGCTACAGAAAGGGCCTTTCACCAGGATTTACATGGCAGAAAATATTTCCACAGCAATCAGGACAGCCAGCTATGTTCATACAGTACCAACCACCAAAATGAAAAACTAAAGTGCAGAGAGAACTACACTCAGGAAAAATAAAGAGCAACAAACACTTTCAGTAATATATTCTTGGTCTCAAAGTTCTTTTATTTTGCCCTGCAGATAATCTGCATGCTGAGATCTACATTTTTTAAAAGCTCCTGTCATCTTTGCCACTTGATAAAAATAGAAAATAACCTGATACTGTCCTCAAAAACACAGATCAAGATACTTACACACGGGCTGAAGAGCCTAAGGCTCTATTTATCCCACCAAAACAAGCAGGAAGGGAAAGATGTGATCCCTGTGGAACCAAACTGTCCTTTATGTGTATTAATTGAAAGCCTAGCATGGGTATCAGAGCTCACAAGAACCCAGTGATTGACAGTAGTCTAAGTTCAGGAACACTAAGCTGTTTAAGAGACCTCCAGCCTCTATATGATTTAAAATAATGCAAGAACAGTGATGCCAAATAACTAGTTTCAGTGTGTCTCAGGTATTCCTCAAGACTTGTGCTTCTTTCAATTCATAACACAACACTAGTCATGGTATTCACACACTGACACAACAATCAGGCTCAGTTTCCAACACCAAAATTCTTGGCTGACCCTGAAGAATTACTGCACATTATTGTCTGCTTTATAAATACTCCATCATGTGAGCAAGGAGATGGGAAATGATGCTGTGTACAGTAAGTTTCTATGTTTCCTTTTATAGGAAACAGACTTGAAAAGATTAAATACAAATTCTGTAATTCACTGCAGTAAGTCAAAAGATAGAAGTCTTTAATAATTACTCATGTTTTAAGTGCCTAAAACTATCAGCAAAAGCCTAATGTTTTGCTGAGTTTAACTCTTACAAATACACAACAGGCAGCTGAACAATAAGCCCTGAAATTAGTGGGCATTCTAACTTTATTACTGGTTAGCTTATTTCTTCATATCAGGCATTTAAAATTCTCTGCCCACAAGAATATCACAAGAATCACTAACCTCTAAAAATATGTATCATTTGTCCTGGAAAAATCCATGAAAGCAGCCTGAAAGGTACTTGGCAGAGTAAAAAACTGGGGCTGCAGAGGAGTCCCAGCTCCCAGCAAAAGCTGAAAACTTAAATCACTGAAGTAACTCATTTCTTCTTGGCATGATGTGGCAGAAGAGCAAAGCAAGCCTGAACAGTTTCCACTGAACCAGACTTTTCAATTCTGCATGCACAATTAAGAGCTCTGGTAGTACACAAGCATGTTCCCTCATCTCTCCTCCTTCACCCTTACCACCCTTCTGTGGCTTCTCTGATGAGTGGAAAGTATTAAGTCAAAACACAGTTTCTGCAATTTCCTTAACCAACCTTGAACTGAAGCTCAAGGCTCCAGCTTGCCCTTCTGTGCTAGCAAGCAGAGACAAGACTGGCTCTGGAGGACATGCTGTTTTCCATGCTATGATTTAGTTTGCCTAAGTTAAAAAAAACTCCTCTGGTTTTCAAAAAAATGTTAAATACTTTAAAGACTATACACTTTTATCAGCAAATAGATAAAGAACTATACTAGCAATGCTTGCCTTTTAGGAGCACTGATTTAGAGCAAATGGCCATCTCTTTCACAGATGAAAATAAGAAAATGGCTAGGCACCCAAAAATGGTTATTCACTGTCACTTCAGCAGGCTAGGAAGCTAAAGCATCCTTGTCTGTCAGCATCAATGCTTCCAAATAATCCTCCAAAACTTTACCATTTTTCATTTTTAGAGCTCCAATATGAAATGTAATTACCTAAGGCTGCTGGGTCTTTCCAGCCTGGTTGAATCCCTTCCAGAAGAGATGCATAATCAGCCTCATCTCTTTATTAACTGATCTGTGTGTTCAAAGCAACGATCCACTCTCTTGCTTTGGAAGAAGATGTTATTATGGGTATACAGCAAAAACAAACATACATGTTAAGCCCATGAGAACGTGTTTCCCAGAAAACCCTCAGAACAGCAGCATCGGATCTGCTTTCAAACAACCTGAACTGCTTAGCTACCCAGCCATAAAATTCAGCATCAAGATGTACGGAACCCTCAAGCTGTTTATTTTAGTGTATAGTAAGCTGTTAATTCCTAAGCCACTTGGAAGAGAGACAGGATGCACAGTGGTGTGGATATTCCAGGCAGAACTGTTCCATCGTTACTTTTAGTTGACATGAAAACATGAAGAAACTGTAACCTCCTTATCCTGAAGTTTTGCTGAGCCCCATCTGAAAACTGGGAAATTTCCAAACCTATTATTCCATAGTCAGATAACCAAAAGGCAATATAAATAGCAATTATTTTAAAAAAAAAAACAAAACAAAAAAACCCCAAAAAAAACCCCAAAACAACAACAAAAACAAAACAAAACAAAAAAAAAAACAAAACAAAACAAAAAAAAACTTACGTACAGCAGCATAAATGTGGAGATGTAAAATGAAGAACACAATATAGTGGGAAAACCAAACATTTTAGACAGCAGTATCCAGGAAGTCTTTCAGGTCAACACAGAAACCAATACATAGTAAGCTCGAGTGAAAGGTAGGAGGCCAAGACAACAAATGTTCTTCTTGGGCATACAAACAAGAAGTGATAAACTAGCACTGCTGGAGTCAACAGCATGAGCAGTAACATTCCCAGATGCTGACAATTAGAAAGGGTTATGGGAAACCTAAAAGAAATTGATCAAGTACTAGAAAACTTAGTGTGTATTCAAAAGCTACAGAATTTCAGTTTTTGATAAAATACAGCCAGGATTGCAACAGATTTACCTGGCTAACAAACTGAGCTGCCAGATTCTCTAGTTCCCCCTTGTCACAGCCACCCTGGAAATTTATCACCTGCACTTAAACCCAAAGTAACCCCAGTGACCCCAGGGAAGTTCTACCCCTGGGGATCTACAAGATCAATGCTAAAGAATTTGCTGATATGCCATCAAGAGAGACACTCAAAGGTGAATTTCAAAGACAGACAGAACCACTGCCTATCTTTGAGAGCTCAAAAAACCCCATGTTGAACAGAATGAAGCCAAGCTAAAAAGTCTTGAAGCTTCAACTTGTCCTAGTTAAGCTCCAAGATGCTGGCCTTGCACAACCCAGTGAAGACAAGAAGTATGTTCCCTGGAACTAAACCAGTAATTTAAAGTTAGACCACAGCTGCTGTCATATTTCAGGTACCTTCTTTTCATTCCTGCTAAATACAAGTCTGAAGTGGGACAAGACCTACTTCCCATCATTAGACTGAATACCTTCCCTGTAACTTCACTAAGAGCCCTCTACTCATCCATTCCACTCATACTCCCTTTGTAAGTTCTTCTAAGGGAAGGAAATAGGGTTAATGGTGCTACTAGCCTAAGGAGAGTACCACTTTATTGAAAAATATATGTCTCCAATTTCTTACTCCATGCTCAATTTTAAGACATTGAGAAAATACAGACCATTCTTCCAAAGGAAAAACGACTGACAGACACACACATTTGTCACCTTTACACTCTCAGATATTTGCAACCATGGCAAATTGGATATAGGTTTCTATTAATAACTGAACTATTTCCTTTCTGAAAGCTGATTTGTGAAAAGGATGCAGCCATCCCATTTTAAAACACCCTGATTAGCCAAGGAGGAGTCCTGGAAGTCATCGTTCAGCCTTCAAGAACACACTCCCCAGGCAGAAAAATTCCATGTAGTCACAGGAACATTACACTTGGAGACTTCAACAACTAAGATGCGGGTCTGGGTTCTTAAAGAGATGCAACTGGGTATGTGCAGGCACTACAAGGATGAGCTGACACCATTACCTGCCAGAGAAGCAGACCTGGCTTGGTGGCCCAGGAGGTCCCCAGATAGTGACATGAAAAATGCAATTGTTAAAATGTGTTCAAGTATTCCATTTCCAGCGTTGAGACAGGTGCATTACAATCTCCTCAAATTACATAGCAAGGGGAAACCATAAATACAGACAGCTCCTTGATTTACACATGGCATCTCTCCCCTCTTGCTTAGGTCCTGGCACAGAGTGAAAGGAGATTCTTTTAAAATACCTATAGCTCCTACTGATTATTCCCCTCCTCCCTCTCCTATTACAAGCCCTGAGCAGGTTTAAGTAGCAGGAGCAGCAGTGAGGAAGTTCCTCCCCTCCCCTTTCCCATTCTCCTGAGAAGTGAGCATCCCGGCAGCCCCAGGTACGGCTGCTGCTGCCCCACTTCCCTACAGGAAAACAGTAAGAGGGGGGCACAGCCACCTCAGCCACAGAGACTCAGAGAGCATCACTAAATAACAGAATAAGTCAGGTAGAGATCTGCCGGGGCCCATTCGTGGTACCCCAGCTCCTCAGGAGGTGAAGTTGCTGGTGACAGCTGAGCAAAGCTGAGCAGGGAGATCTCTGCTCCTCCCTAGGGACACTCCTGGAGCTTCTCCATAAACAAGCTGACCCTTCCAGCCCAGCAGAAACCCACTCATCTTCCCTCTGCCTCCCACTCTCCCACGGCAGCAGGGGTGGAAGGGGCCGGTGAGCCCCAGGAGGGTGGGGGAACCTCCCAGTGCCATGAAACCCCACCCCGAGACCAGGGCCAAACACCAAGTGAAAGGGCAGCTCCCTTCCTTCAAACACAGCTCCGTCCAAACAAACAGCACGGAGGGTGGCAAGGAAAGAGCTCTCAGAGGACAAAAGGACAGAGTTAGGATTAAACCCAGTCCCTTGATCCCCAGCCAAATGGCCTACCCATAAGCCCACGCAACTTCCAGAGCCAATTTAAAATCCTGAGTGTGCTATCCTTTAGGTTATAAAATCATATTTAGACACACATTTGAAGTGTTCTTTGCTCCGTTGGTGGCTAAAAACAATTCCTTTGTCATCAAATCTTGCCTCAGCGAGCTGACGTGACGTTTTTAACTCAGGAAATAAGATAATTACGGTTCAAGGTAAACAGCTACAACTCTGCATCATAAACACTTTCTAATTTTAAGCCCGGGTCCCTTCAGTGCCATCTGTATTTTAAAGAAAGTTACAACTGGTTTAGGTTGTCCAAGGAGCTTGTTCCTGAGCCCTCAGCACCCACAGGTGCAGCAGGTGAGAGCTGAGCAGATGCAGCAGGTGAACCCCTGCATCAAAACCAGCCAAGGTAAGCCAAAAAGGAGAGAAAAAACCCTCTGAATCTTAAAACAGCTTGAGAAGTACAAACTGCATCTCTGTTAGGAGCACAGTGAGAGAACACTAAGGGCTGACACCAAAGCTGCACACACTTAGGCAATGCTTGCTCCAAGTCATTGTACATCCCAGACCTCCAACACCCCACTGCAGCTCCCCCGGTGGCACAAACAGCAAGAATTCAAGTTGTAACTCGCTGCAAAGAGGATCAGCTACCAACCTGCTCAACACTAGGCAGTAAACTCACCTACAGCTCTCCGTGCTGTGCCTGAACTAGTCCTTGTGCTGCTGCTGCCCTAACATTCTCCCAAAGTTACCTGGAAACAAAGCTGTGCAACAAACAGAGGCAGCATCACCAGGACTCTGTAAGCCAGAAATGCTGAAGCACGACGTTTGAATCTGTCTGGCACTACAAGGAGGTACTGAAGGCAGCAAGCTGCCTGCCTCCACCCTGCATCCTTACACACAGGCAGCAGCAACTCCAAGTACTGCTCATAGGTGTTAGCCTGGTAGGCTTCCAGTCTTCCTCATCCAAAGACAAAAGTACTAAATTACAACCAAACGAAGGAGAGAATGTCAGAGAGCGAGTGAGACCCCGTACAGACAGAGCATTCCTAACCAGTTGTGCTCAGAAGAAACAGAAGTGGTGAGACCACAGTTGTTTCTGCAGAAAGAGTAAAGAGAGAGTAAAGAGAGAGGAGGAATCACATGGTGAAGCCCGGGCAGCTTGGGAGAGCTTACTCCTCCAAAACGTTTTCATCATGAAACATTTTCAAACAACCCCACCCCACTTCTGCTATTGTTGTCAGAGAGGGAATTCCAACCAGAACAATTCTTTCCACCACATTTTTCTTCTGTTAGCAGACAAAAAAAAAAAAACAAAAAACGCAACCAGCAGAAATGCAGTTTCATGCAGCCATTCATCCAGCAACATGAGACTCCTCCCTAAAGAAGAGAAGGATTAACACACCTCCAGCCCTTGTGCAGCAGTACAAATGTATTTTTAGCTACAAACAGTTGAAGGCAGCAATATGGTGGAAGTCTCCCAGGTTGGAAGTTAGCCGTGGGAGGTTCATCTCCCTGCACCCTGGAGAGGACAGTTCATTAAGAGGCTGCTCAGAGCAGAAGGAAGCAATTCACCAACTCCCTGAAGAAATCCCTCTTCCCACAGCTGCACACAAGGCAGCTCCTCTGAACTCCCTGCTGCCCATCTCACCCTGATTTTCACCATTTTCTTAGGAACAGCACCATGTCCAGGCTTCGTCTGCAGGCAAACTCCCCTTACACACCTCAAGCACAAGCAACGGAGCCAAATTCAACACTGCCTTCAAGGCACAAAGTAGCTCAAAATCTACCCAAGGGTCCAAGAAAAGGAGGCGGCAGAACGACAGTTTGGCTTTGTGTTTTATCTGCAATTCATAGTTTTTCATGACTTCCCACATGGTAACATACCAGCTGTCAGACCAAACCCAAGCACAAATAAGTGAACCTCAAAATACTGTAAAAGTGAGGCTTCAGAAAGAGTCAAATAAATACTCTGCCAGCAAAGCCACTCTGCTCTGATGCTAAAGAATGTTTAACCCAATTGTCAGGTAAAGGAGTCTATTCAATGACTCCACAAAAGGTAACTTAATCACCACATGCATTACTTTATACCTACAACTGTGCTCACCTTGCAGCTCAAACCTTTCAGAACTGTACCTTTGGAAAAAGCAAAATAAAAAAAACAAAACACCAAAGAGAGGTCTGCTCAGATGGCTGCCTCTGACCTGGGAAAAAGTCAAAAAACACCGGAGACTGCAATTAATGAATTCTGAGCATTTATGAGAACAGAAAAAGAGGAAAAATGCAAAACATCCACAGGAGACCCAAAGATCTGACTACAGCCAAGCCCTTTTTCAGGTTTTTATTAACATGAGATTGGCCTTAGACTACGATTCACATCTGCCTCTTGTAAAGAGCTCCAAAATCATACAATGAACAACAGAGGAATACGAGAGGGGGAACAGGCTGGAGTAACACCTATGAACAAGGCTACTCCCTCCCCCCAGCACACAGAGCACTGTGCTTATACACCTTAAAAAATAGCTCCTTTATGATAGCTCACAGCTTCCAGGGAAGGCAAGCAAAGTTGTGTAAGTATAAAAAAAAAATAAAGCTTGATTCAGCCCTGCCTCCCCTCCTTAGCCTTACCTCCTCCAAAGGCTTTAAATAGGATGTTATCACTACTTGTTTATATGCCATTGCAGAAAAAAACCTGCTTGGTTTCTTAATACTGCATTACAGAACAAAATGTTACTCAATTCCTTCTGTAAAGTACTAAGAAATAACAGTGAGACCATATGTGTCTGAGAGCATCCACGTGCTGGAGTAATCTGGCTCTTACGTAATGGGCAATCGGCATCTCGGGAGCAGGACAGAAGGGACAGCACACAAACATTGTTCAAGGCCTAAAATCAAACTAAAAATTCATTTTGAGGAGCCTGAAGCAAAATTTACATCTCTAAGCTACAATTTAAGGTTTCTGCCATGGAAGTACAGATAGGAGAGAATCCCGTGTGGTCCATTTTTGGCTCCTCTGGCTCCTCACATTAAGCAAAGATGAATAATTTGCTAATTGATGAGTTCAGTTCTGAACTGATGCCACCACGGTTCTTATCTCAGTAGCTGGAAGACAAATCCTTCCAAGATTTCAACAAGCCACCAGAGATCAGCACCCTTCCATCTTCTCAGCCTGTCCTATGGTGTCAGGCACCTGAGCACAGATACTCCTGGAAATCGTGCTGTCCTTACCCTTGAACTCCCAGGAAAGGAAATCCCCTATGTGCTTGTGGGATCCACCACAAACCCCTTCAGATGAAGGCAAAGCCCACACCACACCGGGGCTGGTAGGCAGGGGCTGTATCCAAAGCCCTAAATCACCTCTGCCTTGCGATGGTCCCATCATCTTCAGCTGCAGTGGACATAGAACACTCACATCTGCATTTTCTGAGCCTTGGGGGCTCCTGAGTGGAAGCAAATCAAAGGGAAACATGGGCACAGCCAGCTCAGAGAAACAGCAGCCATGGCATGACACAGACATCAACAAGGTGGCCAAAACCAAGAGCTGCAAAACAGATGCAGAATTCATAGACACAAATGGGACTAAAAAAAATTCCATCCTTGCCTCCCTTCTCTCTGCTCTTAGCAAAAAGGAAACTTATTTTTCTTACCAGCAGAATTAAATGCTTTAGTACCACTGGTAGACAAGAAGGTGTCTGCCCAGCTCCAACCACCCCCACCCAGACACAGACACATTACTAGGAAAAGCAAGTCAACTTTTTATGCACAGGTAAGGCTAAAAAATGTTTCGTTGCTGTGTTTCAAATGCTGAAAATCTCAGGCTGAAGCACAGAAAAGAGCATTACTAGTTAGGCTATTACAGTAAATGAAATGAAGATGGAAAATGAAGCCTGACAGTAAATTTAAGTAAAGATATATCAATTCCACCATCAGACATAGTTCTTATGACAAAACTTCTGCAGCACAGAAAAGCACCCTTGATAACTCTGAATATTAAGCTGAGGTACCACAAGGCATCTTACATTTCACAGAAACACAGTGCCTCCTGCAAATAATCATGGTTCCTTCAGAGCAAACTGCAGCATGATTAACAGAGGTCCATTATAAGGCAACGCATAACCTAGCTCCTGTGTGTAGTCTCTGCCACATCGCACTGCGTTGCCATGGCAACCAGGCAGGAAAATATAAAGTAAATTACAGTTAAATGAAAATTATTCTCCATGACAATATATGTTAATGCAGGAACATTTACAAGGCCATTCTGGATAAAATGTTTACATTCACACATGTGTTTACAAAAATAAATAGAAGGCAAGGTATAACAGCTAATGGATCATCCAACGATAAGGATCACAGTCTTTTTTTTTTTTTTTTTCAAGTTTTAATGTATTCAGAATACAATTCTTCAAGCTAGCAGAATGGAAAACAAACCACCTTAACAAAGGTATTAGTGCATCCATATCCAGTACATTCTGTAAGAAACGGTTTTCCCCAAGATCTAACATGCAGGGGTTTGAATGTTGTGATCTTTTAATTTTCCTGGCTGCAAACAAAGAGCACATTTATACCTCTTCATCCCTGGAGAAAATGCTTCAAACGAGAGGCTAAGTCACTCGGAATATTTATAGAGATCTGACTGAAACTGGAATAGTGACTTATTTTCATCAGCTATAACTTACTTTGTGAAAACTGGAAAGTGTTTTATGCCACAGGATCTGTGGCATTGACTCCACAGCCAGCAGAGCCCCATCCCTCATCACAGTTTAAAAGCAGCACAGGTCAGTGAGAGCCCCTTGTCAGATACTTTTACAAAAGCCCACAATTAAGGCTTTAAGAGGTTATCCCACTCTACTCCCATGATCAGTTAACCCAAACATTCCTTTTTTCAGAGGGAATATATCTCAGCTTTTAAATATCTTCTGAAGCACGAGTGAAGTTAATTGGAATGGGGCTCATTCAAGAGGCAGACACTTATTTATTTTTTTTAATTCACTTGGCTCGTACCCTAAAAGAAAAGCCCAAAGAAAGAAAGTAGGTTATAAACTGACTTGGTCTCTTTTCCACTCTGAAGCGCCACGTTTTAAGAACAGTTTAAAATACTGCATTGGGAAAAAAGCCCCCCTCTCAGCCGCGTTTCACCCTGCCAAGTTCCTTTCCCATGGAAATGGTCTGCCTGTTCCACGAGTAACACAGGTGCAGGTTTCTTAGGAAGACCCAGAAAAGAGCACAAGGCACTTTTTGAACCCGTTTCAGGGAGCTGGGGAGACAGAAGACGGCATTCACGGCGCTGGCACATCTGAACTCACTCCCTACACACTGCCACCGACCTCTGCATCTGTCTCTTGCCTCCACCTACAGAACAATACTTGAATCATGTGGATCATAACTTTTTATGACAGTGGGAAAACTGCAATATTCTCCACCAGTTTGCTCCACCCTTCACATAAAACTGCTCACAGGTTCAACCATAAAGCTAGCTACCTTCTTTGAAGTTTGACTCAAAGCCTGGCACACATTATAAAGCTGACCTGAAAAAACACAGCCTGTGAACATTTTACGTAACCACACGCATGGAAACATCATTCCTTTACCATTTGGTGTGACTGTTGACAAAAGCCAGTCCAGTCAGCAAGTATCTGGGTAACAAAACTCCACAGGTGAGGTCAGGTTATCCGCAAGCACCAAATCTCACATCCCACCAAATCTATTCCAGTCATGCTCCACTTTCCTTGAGGACGGGCACCGCAGATCCCACATGGCTGTTATCATCTCAGCACAACCTCAACTGCCTTCACCTATAGCAGTGGACAACCCTACAGCAACAGGCAGACAATCTCCATGCAAAGAAAAGCAAGCAGCTATAAAAATCTTAAGATTAAAACCAAATTAAAGATGGAAGGAGAGCATCAGTTGCCAGGGTCCTTCTGAAACCAAAGGTCCTTGCTGCAGTGGCTGGAGGGTTGAATGTTGTTTGCACAGGCTGCACATCCACAACAGCAAGTGTTTGTATTCTAGGCACTAATCACATTATGAATACACCATCCCCACTGGTCTGCACTGGATGAAACACACCAGGCCAAGCCACCTTTGTGATGCTGGAGCTACCACATTGGGTCCCAGCTTTCTGCTGCTGTGCACCTTTTGTGGAGAATCAGTTTGCTGGGGAACACATCCCCACCTTAGAACAGTCACTTTCTCTGCAAATGTAAGCAAGTGCCTGCAAAGATGAAGTGAGATGGTAGAGGAAACCATGCAGCTTGCAGCCCTCGTGCCCTGGTAAATGGCAGGATGCTCGGGGGAAGGCCAGGCTGCCAGGCAACACCACGCATGCAATGCTGCCAGCAGCCCTCCCATGCACTCTTCTCTCCTGCAAGCTGCACTGAGTGAACAGCACCAGATGGACAAGATAAGGGCTCCAAAGAGACTACCAGAAGGATTCGTGCACGTTTCAATTACCTGCACTGCTCCATAAGAGTAAGTTCTACCTACACCTCTCTCTGGTAATGTCAGGCCCATCTTCCAACACAGGACAAATCCACAACACAGAGAGATTCAAAGAGCTGATCTGACCAGAGACAACAGCTGGGCATGGTGATGCAGAAGAGGGAAGGAGCCATTAGTGGTACCCAAGGGCATACCCAAGCAGCCCAAACTCCCACCCCAGCAGAAGTCTCCACACCCGCAGATCCTTTACCTCTCAACACTGCTGCAGCTTTACTCCATTTTTAAGTGCTTTCCTCTCACCATGAAAAAACAAGGTCCAGCTCTCAAGACAGAGAAGATGCAGAACAAACTCAAAGAACAGGAGAAAGGCAGCAACAGACAGGAGAGAACATCAAAAGGCAGATGGGCTAAAATTAGAGATAAGAAGCCTGGATGAGAAGGAGCAAGGGGAGAGCAGAGAGCTGAGCAGAACCTCCATCAGATAAGGTGCCTGGGCCTTAAGGGTGAGGGACAGACAGAAGGGAGAATAAATATTATGGTGGGTGAAGCAGGGGAAGCCAGCAGACAGAACAGCCTGCAGAAGTAAATTCAGCACTTTAAGACTACAACCTGTAGCTGTAATGAAGGAGCAGTACACCAGGGAAAAGACAAAGTCAACTCCTTGTCTGACCTCTCCTCCCCAGGATGAGGACTGGCTCAGTGCAATTCAGCTCTCACCACAGAACAAGTTTAACACCCCAGTACCAGCACTGATCACAGGGGAAGGTGATTTAATTCGTCACCATCAGCCACAACAGACAGCAGCTCTGAGTAAGACAGGGAAGCTCAGATGCTGGTCAGAAAGCCAGAAGCCTTCTGGGCTGCTGGCAAAACAGAGAGCATCAAACAACTCAAGAGACCAGAGAGCAATGGCACTAAACCCTGAACTGTGCCCAGAGACTACAGCAGACACTGTGTTTATCAGCTGCCCTCATTCTCAAAACATGTCTCACATGTCCTTTCCAACTTGGTAAGACAAGAGACCACACAAGTTGAAATAAAAAGGTCAATGTTCAAGGAGGACAGGTTTTGATGTTCATCCTGGGCTGGTGCATTCAACCCTCAGACTGCTTGGAAAGGTGAAGTTTCACACACCGAAATACCCAGGCTTGCTCATTACAGACCCACTATCTAGTTCAGATAAACATATCTGCCTGTGCATAGCTGCAAGATGAAACCAAGGAGACAGATAGCTATGGGAAGCAGCCAAACTCTGTAACCAGAGCACCAGCTCACCCAGTGGTATTTAAACAACCATAGCCCAGCCATGAGCAGGAGGTTTGTTTCCCCTTTGCCCACCCCCTCCTTCCCCACATACACCTATATCTCTTCCCAGCATCGGTGTGGCTAATCTCATCCATCTAAAGACATAACTACAGCAGTTATAAATAAATAGGCTTATAGCTTCAGTCCACCCAGAACCTGACGCAAGGGCAGGACAGCAGCCAGTGTGTGTGTGTGTGTGTGTGTTGTTACAACACTGACATTTCACAATCTGCAACAGCCACCCTCCTGCAGAACACCCAAAACACCGAAGTGTAAAGTCTACCCAAAAGATTATTACTGCTTTTCAGAGGATACAGACACTGCCACAGCCAGCAGGACAGCAGATCTGTCACCTCCTCCCTGCAGAAGGCAGCGATCAGGAGACCATTCCCAATGGAGCTTCTTGGAACTTCTCAGCTCCTCCTGGACCTAACCAACACGCAGAAAGCCCAGCTACTTACTAGTAATTTGGAGCTCCTGGTACAACTTGTTTACACAGAGCAGGTCGTAGAGGATAGGCTGGAAGGTGTAAGCAGGATATAGTTTTTATGGCTCTGAACTCCTGCCCAGATAAGCTGATAACGCTGAGCTCGCGGGGGGAGGGGAGCACTTTCATGTGTGCTTTATTTAAATCAAAGATGCACCATCAGCTGCACTCAAGCATTCTGTGCTTAATAATGAAGCTTCCATTCACCTTATTTTCCTTTAAAGTTATTTCACATAATTATTTTTTTTTAGCTGCTCCCAATGCTGCATCCCTTCTCTCCCCACCATGAGCATTTCAAACAGCATTTTCAAACCCTCAGCCTCTTGCTGCACAGGGATTGCAGTGGGTTTTTTAGAGGGCAACATCTCCCCTCCTTGCCATGCTGGTGATAGCTGCTTTACACTGCTCTAAAGATAAGTTATTTTAGCTCTTCTCTACACTGTAAAGCTGTCAGTCTCTTACAAAAAAAAAATTACAGAACCAGCTTCCCTGGGTGTCTGCTTCCCCTGATTACCCACAGCCATTTAACTACCCCACAGAGACACCCCACAGACACTGATGTCCTCAGCCAAGGACCTGAAGCCTCCCACCCAAACAAGGACCACCCTGACGTTCTCAGAGCAAACCAGTACCACCTGAGAGGAAAGGAGATGCTCACTGCTCCTGTGCAAGAAAAACACTGGTACCCTCAGTACAGAGCTGAGACAAAGCTGCTTTTGCACAGAATGAAAAGTTTTCTACTTTTCTCTTTTCCAAAGTCTGTAAATTTCATTGCTGAATAAGAAACAGGGCTGCATTTTTTACTCACAGATGAACCCAGCATAAACACTTGCACCTAACAGCAGATTTAATATTTCAATGTTCCCACAAAATACAAAACCTTGTAACCTTTGGTTTATGATACAAATGCAATACACAATCAACAGCCTGCACCTGCCACCACAACCATTTACAGGGGAAGATTTATTTTTAAAAACACTCATCGGGTAAGTTTGGGTTTTTTTAGAGGCAGGGGAAGAAAAGCTGCCTACAGATTTTGAGGGGATAAATAATTCAATGCATGAATGCCAAGGGCAGTACTGCACACATCCATATGGCAGGGACAATACAGACAGTAATATATGCTTCACATCACCACCCTGACAGTGCCTTCAACCCTGACCTAGAAAAAAAACATCACTTTCTTCTGGCTACAACAGCAAACTCACTCCCATCACTGCCACCCCACACTGCTCGGGACTGCTGTGTGCTTTTTGTTCACTTTGGGGTAGTCTCCCAGCTCCTCAGCCTTTGCAGGTATCAATTCCAGCCCACAACAGCAGCCAGCAGAAGGACTTACTCACATGATGAACTTCAGAAAACAAAAATTAACCAGAAGAGACTCAGGTTTCAGAAGTCCTCTTCAGGAGCTCACGCCTTCTCACTACCAACACTGACAGGGGCAGGAAAACCTAGGCCTGTTTCTCAGCCTTCAAGGCTGGTGAGATGCCAGCAATGCCCTGGGGAGAGGAGAAGGTGCCCACCACCTGCCTGAGGTGCCAAATGGGTGCTGCTGAGCACCCCACAGGTTCAGGCTGTGACAACACACCCGAGGGGACCAGGGAAGCCTCAGCAACCCCCGGGGCCAGCAGGTCTGCAGCTGCACTCTCTTCACCCTCCCAAAATTAACTGCACAGACAGCACCCTGCCCCACTGTCCTACTTTGGTGGCAATGTGACAACTTCTCTACATCCTGCAGTTTGGGGAAAACATTAAAAGAATCAAGAGGAAGAACTCTGGAGCCCAAAATACCCGATATAATTAACTGCACCTTCTAACAGGATTATTTCCTTTCCTGACCCCAATTACTCCTTCAGTTTATTAAAGAGAACTCAGAGACGCAGAAATGTTAACACCCTAAAGAGTCACATAAACAGAAAAAAACTCTGAGGGCACCACTAAAAACAGAGTTAATGGAACTCAGTGATTGGAAATGGATCTTGAAAGCTGCCAGATCAAAGCAAGATCTTTCTTGTGTAAGGACTGCATTACCCTTGGAGTCACAGAGCTAATACCATCTATAAAAATATTTTGCTCAAATAAGTTAAGAACAGCAGTGTTTCATCTGTCAAAAGGTGTGAGGCTTTTATGGGATTAGCTATTCCACATAGAGCATAAAAATTAGAGAAGAGATTTTTAAAAGCCCCCAGCTCAGCTGAGGGAGACTACACAGACCAACGTGTGTGCCTGCTCACTTCACACACACTACACTCTGAACAGATTTTTCACTACTATTAGTATTTAAGCTTTTTTTTTATTGTTTTTTTTAATACACTTGTAAAGGATTACAAATTGGCATCACCTCTAAATAGCCACAGATGAAGCCAGCACCACCACCCAGACTCCACAAATTAAGATTTTTTTTTTTTACATACCCAACAGCTGCATGAGAAAACACACCACATAACACCAGCTCTCACACAGGAAAGCTTGAAAATTCCAGGTAAAGTCAAATACACCCACAGACAGACTCCAGACCACGGGTGCTGACAGCTTCCTACCTCCTTCACAGCAGGTTCCCTAAGACAGCATTTTGCCCAGGCTCTGGCTGCACAAACCCACACTGTTTAGCATGCTTGTGATTTCAAATTATTGACTACACAAGCTTTCCTTTAACATTTATGTGAGTATTTTTTATGGCCGTGCATTGGTGGCATACAAATTGCATAACACTTGGCTGAGAACACTCTGCACCCTCAGAAGCAGCAGCTCCCTGCCTCTAATTTTCTCTTGCAGGGGAAAAAAAAAAATTTAAAGCTGCATGCAAATCATTCCTGTAAAGTGTCATGCAGACTGTTTTAAATTAGATGGGGTAAAAATATATGCGAGTTTATCACAAAACACTAAAATCTTTGCTATGGAGACACCAGTTTCTCTCTCCAGCCTTTTACAACTAAAATACATGCAATTCTCACTCGTGATGGAGGTAGCAGACACACCACCTTTACTAGAGCCTCGTCAAGGAAATATGATTAGAATAAAAACCTCCATGTAAATATTTCCCAGGATTATTTGCTTTGCTGTACTGAAAAGCAGCACTACCTGTCACTACTTGCTATGTATCTACCACCATTAAATCTTAATAGAAAGGAAGAATTTCAATCCAGAAGGCAGACTGTCAAGCCTGAAATTCAGGTCCTCCACACAGAGGGAGGAAGAAGGGCTAACCTCGTACCAAAGGCCTCACTCAGTAATTTTACAAAATGTAATTAACCAGCTCCAGCTCTGTGCATTTCCTTCCCTCGGAGAAGGATTTCTTCACTGGGTAATTAGACTGTCCCAGTTAAGACTCAAGTTACCACAGAGCATATTTCCCCCCCCAAACAAAGCTGCACGCACATTTGTAGGAGATTCAAGCTTCTAAAAAAATAAAAGTACTGCTGTTTCCTCATGGTAACCTAAAGCTCTTCCCAGTTTTTGCCTTGGACACTGAGTGGAGGTAAAACTAAGTGGAACCAACACACCACTATGGGAACCCCCAGAAAGCAGCTAATCCTGGGTTTATTCCCATACTTGAGACACTTCATTATTACAGAGTATTGCCTCCTTTTAATGTACAGAAAAGCAGGAGGTAAAAAAAAAAAAGAATCTGAGTACTTCAAACACATGTCCAAAAGCCACAACATAAAGACAAAGAGTAGAGATTAAACGCTGTAAAGATATACTTGTCAGGAACCTTCCTTTGAAGTGTCTGCAGGAAACACTGTCATCATGCAGCCATGTTACAATTACACAGTTAGAATAATCACCACCAGTTGTAAGTAGTCCATCTGGTTTACTGAAAAGGGAACACTGCTGGTACAGTATTGATTAACATGACTGGTCTGCACTGACCCCAGAGAAATACATTTGTCTGCTCTACTGAGCAGCAGCAGAACGCTGCACGACACTGCCAGACGCCTGGTTTTGTTGAGAAGCCTTTTTGGGGACTTAGTCAATTAAAACAGAAATAGAAAATAAAATAATCTTAACAAGTTGAATACCACACACGAAGGAAAAAATGGAGCCCAGCTCTATGCTGAGGGTTTTGGTTTTTTGAGTCGTCCTCCCTCATCCAAAACCAACATTCATACTGGACAATACATATGTTTAAGTTTCAGTAAATGCTATTACAACATCATAAAACCAAAAAGTAGCACATAAAAAAATAAAGTCATTTCACCCTGAGCCACATTTTTATGAAATGGACATACGGACAAGAGTTCATTTTTAAAAGCAGAACTGAAGGATAAAACCAATTGTGAAATGCTGAATGTAACCTCTCCAGTTCTCAGCCTGTCAAAGGCATTAATGCTTACATGACCAGTAATCAAGATTTAGAACAGAAATAAGGAAGAAAAAAAGAAAAAGATAGTTGGGAAGCAATCAAGTGGAAGGGCAGAAACTGAAGGGTTCCAAACTCCAACGTGTTGTTCACTGCAGGGCAGCTCAGCCTGCTCTGAGTTTTGCAAACCAAAGCCTTGCCACTCATTCAGACAAGGCTGGGGGTGATGCAAGCCCCAGCTCGACTCATCACAGAGGTTCCCAGCAAACCCTGCTGAAGCCCAGACCGCCCTTCTCCAGGGAGGACCCAGACAAGATGTGCCCTGGCAAGTTTTGTACCTTCCTGCACCAGCTCCCGTAGGACTGGCAAGTTCTCCTAGAAGCAAAGAGACACAGAGCATCTCTGCATCAAATAAAGAAAAAAAAAAACAAAACTGAGCTCCATAAACCCCAGACACAACTCAGCAAGAGCAAGTGTCAGGAGGGACAGGGCAGCACAGACACAGCTCTGATTTGGGGACACGGGTGAAAAGCAGGGAGGGAGCTGTGCTTCAGGAACAGCTCCAGCAGAGCCCTGGCAGACACAGACCACCCCAGCGAGCAGGATCCTCTGCTCTCAGAGAGCTTCCCTGGGAAAGAAAAGTGACCTCCAAGGCAGGGACAGCACCACGAGGTGCCAGAACAAGATGAGGTGCACGAGAGCTTGCCCAGCAAGAGAGAGAAGTCAGCATGGGTCTCACTCCACAGAGCATTTTGAAGCCTACCACACAGCACTACAATCACTCAGAAGTTCTCCAACACCTCTGATCTGCCAGGAAACCCATTCTGTAAAAATGCCAGCTTTCTTTTTAAGTTAATCGAGTCAAATATTTAGTTCCTGGTAGGGCACACACAAAAGAATGTACCAAAGCCATTTGAAAACATGAGAGAGTTAATCTCCTTTTCTCTCTCTGTGACTCCATGGAGTAGTCTGGGGTTTTCTTCCTCCCCCCTCAGAAAAAAAAAGGAAATAATTGGAGTGATTATATAAAAATGTTCCATTTTATTAACAAACCAGAAAAAAAAAAGGAAAAGCCTGCTTAACTCCATGTTCCTTACATTTACACAAAATTCAGCATTTCAAGAAAGCACACAGCCACTACAGGGCATTCCATCCTCCAGACATTCTCAGCTAAATATCTTTGCCTACACAGGGAAAAAAAAAAAAAAAAAACAACCAACCACAAACTAAAAAAACCCCATGATCTATACCCAATTTCAGAAGCCATCTCAGGAGGGAATTTTGCTTCAAGAGCTGCCTGGAATTTGTTCTCTGCCTATAGGGCCATGTCCCCAGTGGTAAGAGAGTACTTTGTGTACAAAACCAGGAGGGGGGGGAGGAACCCTTTCCTGCAATTGGATATCAAAACAGATCTCCGGAGCTCAGAGTAGAAGCCAACCCGTAAACACACCGACTCTTGTGCCTCAATGAAGAGGCCGATTTTCCATCCTCTGGCAGGACAGCTGCTGGCTCTGGGAAAGGGCAGAGGGCACCCAGGGCTCAGCTCATCCTTTCGAGGCCAGGGCTGGGGGGAGAGCAACGATTTGCCTTTCTGCCCATGCAATCAATCTGCAGGCCTGGGGAGGTTCATTCTGGGCTGCAGCTGGTTTGGGTTGGGAATTATAGGGGGGGGAGGTCTGGGTTGGTTTGTCTGGTTTTTTTGTTGTTGGGTTTCCCACCCCCCTCCTTTGCTAAAGGGGCAAAGGCAGCGAGCAGCCCCTCCTCGGCACACAAAGGCTTCTCCAGGGAGAAAAAAAAAAAAAAAATTAAAAAATAAAAGGCCAAAAGGCCAAGCAATTTAAAGATTAATCTAGAAAATAAAGAAGTGAAGGCTGTGGGCTTAGCCCGGCTGGCTGGCGGCAGCTGGGTTCAGCTCCATCCTCTGCGCACACAGGCAGGGCTGACGCCTACCAGGGATGATGAAATGGGAAACGGAAATTACCATTTCGGACAACTTTTGGTATTGTTCCTTCCCGGCACAGCGCTCACCCCAAAATGCCTGCTCCCCCCACCGCCCCCCCGCACGTACTGTGCCCCCCCCCCAATAAAAACCCCACCCCAAACAGGGTGGATTAAAGGGAAGGAACCCAGAGGCAGCCTCACCTCTGAACCCCCTGTTCCCCACGGCAGCCACCGCACCCCTAAATGCTGAGCAGCCCCCAACCCCTGCCCCCCGCTGACCCCTCTCCCCTGCCCCCCCCCGCACCCCTCTGTGTTTCCGGGCAGTCCCCGCTGTCCCCCCCAGACCCGGGCAAGCCCCTTGGAGCCCTCCCTAGGGCGCTTTGTCCCGGCCGCACGACCCCGCGCTGCCCCCGGCCCCGGTGCCTCCGCCCCCCCCAACCTCACACCCTCCTCCACCCCTCAGTACTGCGCTTCCTCCCCTAAACCCCACACCCCCCCCCCCCCCGCCGCCCCCTCCCCCCGGTCCCGGTACCCCCCCCACACCGTACATCCTCCTCCAGCCCTCGCTATGACGCTTTCTCTCCCGATCCAACCGGCGCTGCCCTTTCCCCGGCCCCGGTGCCCTCCCCACCCCCCCCAGCGGTACATCCTCTACATCCTCCCCCTCCTCCCCAACCCTCGGTACAACCGTTTCCCCCCGCCCCAACCGCCGCCGCCGCCCCCTCCCCGAACGCCCCCGCCGCCCCTTACCGTCTCTCCGGGCTCAGCGGGCCGAGTGCAGCCTCGCGGGGGAGCGAGGCCTGCGGCTCCGCCGGCCCCGCGGCATAGAGGAGGGGGGGTTTTGGCGCTGGGTTTGGCTAGCGGAGCGCTGCCGGTGGCTAGCGGAGGGCGCGCGGGCAGTGCCGGCGCCTCCCGGCCGCGCGCTCCATGGCCCCGCGCTCGGCCTCGGCCTCGGCTCCCGGCGCTGCCGCCCGACCCACCGACCGACGATGAGACGGACGCGCTGATTGGCCCGCCGCGTCGCCTCGCCCCATTGGCGGGACGCCGGGGGGACGGAGGAGCTGATGACGTCTGCGCGGCGCGCGGGGCGGGACGGAGGCCGCGGTTCGCAGCCCCCCCTTTGGAGGATGATGGGAGCGCGGGGGCGGGGCCGAGAGAAGCGCCGCCGCCATTGGCCGACGTGTCGCCTCGGCGCGGTGGCTGATTGGTGGACGCGCCGGAAGTCGGTGGCGCGGCGGAGCTTCCGGGGCGGGGCCTGAGGGGGTGGGCTCCGCCGCTTCCGCCGTTCCTCTCCGTTCCCCCGGGTTCTCCTCCGGGTGCGTGTGGGGCGGCTTCGGGCCCTGCTCCGCCGGCTGCAGCGGGGCGGACCTGCCCGCCGCTCTGCCGCTAGCCCCCCCGGCCTGAGCCCCCCCGGCCTGAGCCCCCCCTGAGCCCCGCACTGTTTCCGCCGCGGCCTTCCGCGGGGCTGAGCGGAGGCTCCCGTGTTCCCCCCCGCCCCCCCGGGAGCCCGGGCCGTGCTTCCCCACCCCGGGGGGCCTTGTCCGCAGCTCCCGGCAGCCTTCCTCACGGGTGTTCCACCCCGCTGCCCGAGGGGTGTCACCCGCCGGGCCTCCAGCCATCCCCAACGGAGTCTCCCCGGTTCTAACGGGACCGGGAGGCGGTGACCGGTGCCTTGGCCGTTTGCGCCGCGCACCGACGGGCTCGGGAATCAACAGCGGGGCAGGGTGCCGGTGTGGGCAGCGCCGGGGGTGGGTGCTGGGTGCGGGACACGGTGGGTGCGGGGGGGACAGCGAGTTCCCCGGTACCGGGAAACACCCGGCACCAGCTCGGCCTCTGACCCCGTGCGCCTGCGCTGTGTCTGCACAGACACCGCCGGACGCTGCGGTTTGGGGCCGAATTCCTTCATGACATTCCCAGGGTTCGCTCTCCCCTCCCGCAGCAACCGCGCCCCGGGCAGGAGCTCGGACCCGGCAGGTCCCGGTTGCTGCTGGGGCTGGAGCAGCTTGTGTGTTGCTTTATTCCCCACCCAGAAACCTCCTGCCCTCCCCTCCTCCCGGGGAACCCAGGGAATCCCCTGTCCCACGGGGGCTGCAGGAGCCCGGGGCCTCCCCCCGGGGCCTCCTCCCGGTGCCTCTTCCCGGGCAGTCCCCACCTTGGGGCCTCCAGAGATGCTGGGAGACTCCCGGTTTCCAAGGACAGGATGCAACGGGCCCAAGCTGCTTCTGGGGGCATTTCCATTGAACACGAGAGGAAAAATTCCCAGTGAGGGCAGTGAGACCCTGGAATGGTGTCCCAGGAGAAGTGTTGGATTCCCCAGCTTTGGAAAGTGGTGTCCGGGCCTGAAGGGCTCCTGGGACACCTCGCACAAACACCAACATCCCAAGGGTTGGGCCCAGGGGATCCCCGAGGTCCCCTCCCCCCTGACATTCCCACCTGGGACAGTTGTGCTCCCCAAGTCCCCAGCTCCTGCTGCTCCCATCCAGCTTTCCCTCGGAGCATTCCAGGGATTGGGTGCTGGGCACAGGAGCCCCTGGGGCAGCACTGAGCGGACACCTTGTGTGTGCCAGGGGGGAATGCGGGGGGTGTCACTGCCCCTCCAGTGCCCATCACTGCCAGCTGAGTCCCCTCACTCACACGGGGGGCAGCCTGGGGATTGCTGTGTGATGAGCTGTGTGTTGTGTGCTGTGTGTTGTGGTGTGTTGTGTGTTGTGTGATGAGCTGTGTGTTGTGGTGTGTTGTGTGTTGTGTGTTGTGTGATGAGCTGTGTGTTGTGGTGTGTTGTGTGTTGTGTGATGAGCTGTGTGTTGTGGTGTGTTGTGTGATGAGCTGTGTGTTGTGTGCTGTGTGTTGTGGTGTGTTGTGTGATGAGCTGTGTGTTGTGGTGTGTTGTGTGTTGTGTGATGAGCTGTGTGTTGTGTGCTGTGTGTTGTGGTGTGTTGTGTGATGAGCTGTGTGTTGTGTGTACTGTGTGTTGTGCTGAGCTGTGCTGGGTGTGTTGTGTGTGCTGTGTGTTGTGTGTGCTGTGTGTTGTGCTGAGCTGTGTGCTGTGTGTACTGTGTGTTGTGCTGAGCTGTGTGTTGTGTGTGTTGTGTGTTGTGTGTGTTGTGTGTTGTGTGTGCTGTGTGTTGTGCTGAGCTGTGTGTTGTGTGTACTGTGTGTTGTGCTGAGCTGTGTGTTGTGTGTGTTGTGTGTTGTGTGTTGTGTGTGTTGTGTGTTGTGTGTGCTGTGTGTTGTGCTGAGCTGTGTGCTGTGTGCTGTGTGTTGTGTGTGCTGTGTGTTGTGCTGAGCTGTGTGCTGTGTGTTGTGCTGAGCTGTGTGTTGTGTGTGCTGTGTGTTGTGCTGAGCTGTGTGTTGTGTGTGTTGTGTGTTGTGTGTGCTGTGTGTTGTGCTGAGCTGTGTGTTGTGTGTGCTGTGTGTTGTGTGATGAGCTGTGTGTTGTGTGTGCTGTGTGTTGTGCTGAGCTGTGTGTTGTGCTGAGCTGTGCTGGGCTCTGGGCTCTGGGCTGTGCTCTGCTCTCCTGAGCTGTGCTGAGGAGTCCAGGAGCCCCCCTGGCAGCCCCATCTCAGGGGGGGCTCAGCAGCACGTGTCCCACCTCCCTGTTAGGTAACAGCATGAGGGAGTTTATCCTGAGCCTGTCAAGCTGGTCCTGTGTTCTACTTAGGCTTAGTCTTTTTATCTCTCCTCATCTTCCTCCTCCATAAGACCCACTGAACAGGCAGAGGGAAGGTTGTTGGGTGCTTTTTTTGTCCTCCCTTTCATTAAGCCTTTCCCAAAACACTGCCAGTGAGTGTTCACCTCTCGGGTGCCTCCAAGCAAACAGATGAGAGGGAAATATGTTTTTTCATTTCCTAAATATAGCTGTGACTGCTTCCTTGAATGTCATCCAGGTCAAAGATCCAGGGCTTTGGGGAGGAAGTTAAATACTCCCTGGCTCATCCTGACCTTTTCTGTTTGAACACCAAAGCCTGGGCTGCCCACCTATTTCAGAGAGGGACCTGAAAGGTACTTGGGGAATGAAAGTGAAGAGCAGGAGCGTGGGGGGAATGATTTCCCCTGGGGGCTGCTCTGCTGTTTTCTCTAGGTGAGCCTTCTGTGGTGAGGGTGTTTAACCTGCTTGGCTTTGTTACCCTGGGCTGGGCATTTGCTCTTTGTAACCTCATTGTAATACTTAAGGGGAAAAAAAATTAGCACAAAACTATAGCTTTGAACACCTTTATCTTTCACTAAAGGTTGTGAGCATCAAATCCTAAAGTAAGACAAATATTCTGGTGCTGAGGAAGAAAGAGAGTGTAGAGAAAAACAGGCCACTTGGGGAATGTGCTTTCAGGACTATTTCTGTCTGTGACAGCAAACTAAAAGGACGGAAGGAGCTCCATGACCCCTGGGTCCTTGCTCTCTGATGTCACCATAAGGGCAGAACTACCTGGGCTGCTCTCCTGGGGGTGCAGCTCTGCTGGCTCAGCTCCTGTCAGGATGGAAAGATGGGAATTTGTTTTTCAAGAAGTTGGACGGTGTGTGGTTCATGCCTGTTAGCATCACACATCAGGGGAGATCCTGCCTGAGCAGTCAAGTGCTGACATGACAGAGGCCAAGAGAACAGAACTTCAGGAGAACTTTAATTAGAAGAACCTTTACTTTAAGCTTGGCTCATGTTTTACTTAATGTCATCTATTAACATTTTGAAGAGAGAGAGTTTTGGCAAACAAGGCAGCCGTTTGGAGAGCCAGCAAGGAGTATGGCTGATGTTCTTGGTAGTGCAGCAGAAACCTCCTGAACTTTGCACACAATCTCATTTTTCTTAAATAAAATTACATTTGAGCCATCCTTGTTTGGTTTTGGGTTTTTTTAAAGGACAACTCCAATATAAAACAAACCCTTCTGATAGTGATGCCAAGAAGAAAGACTGAGCTTTGCTTTGCAGTGAGATGGTTGCTCACAGCTCTGGATGTGACTGAACAGCCCAGCCAAACCAGTGCCACAGCTCCCTGGTACCAATCCCAGCCTTCTCCTGAAGGTTCACCTCCTTCCTGCAGTCCCCTGGGCAACAGCTGAATGCCCAGTGAGGCACCAGGACCATGCACTGGGGCTGGGACAGGCAGAGCCAGCTGAGCAGGAGCTGTCTGAGCTCCCTAATTTAGCTCCTGTGCCCTTGGCCTGTGCTGGCAGTGGTATTTTTGGACCCCTCATAGCTCTGAGCTGCTCTTAGGAACACTAAGTCTGTTTACACAGTTCCCTGCAGCACCTCTGTCTGCAGGCACAGTGAGCCTGGGGAGGTTCAGGCCTCCTGCCTCCCCAGAGGAGGATGTTTCCCAAGGGCAGGAGTTCCCCACTGCTGGGTAAATGCCTCATATTAGTGTTCCAGGCGTGAACTCGTGACAGTCCTGCTCTAATTACTGTTTTTATGATTCCTAATGACAGGCTTTCTAACCTGCTGATGGATCTCAGGGGTGTGGAGTGACAGTTGCTCACTGGGAGCTGACTGACCTCCTCCAGTCTGCGGGGTTTGGAGATGACTTCAGCCACCTCCTGCACACAGATGGATTCCTGGGCTTCTCCCGAGCTCTGCACGCTCCAGCAGCTCTCCGGGAAGCCTGTTCCCATGGAAAAATCTGCTCATCCGTGGCCTCTGAGTCACAAACAAGTGATTTCCCTCCTCCCGTTCTACCTCTGTGAGCTAAGCTGAGAGGTGCCCCTGTCACTCTGCCAGAGCACTGCTCCTTGTCTGCCTTCACTTTGCTTTTCTGCTGATTTTTAAGCCATGAGTGGCAGACGGTTTGGTCACTGCTGCCGTGTGGCTGATTCCCTGTGATCCCCTGCCTGGAGCCATCTGTCACCTGGACTGAAATTTCAGCTCTCTGGGCTTTAGAGGGGACTCAGTAGTTTGCACCCCAGCTCTGTGTCCCGGTCCTGCCTCGCGTGGGTCTGGGTTGCCCCCCGTGCCCAGGGAGGAGCAGTTTGAGTGCCACACTGTGCTCTGTGTGCTGAGGAGCAGGGCAGGAGAGGGCACTGGAACTCACGGTGACCCCAAGCTGTTCCCGGAGGAATAGGTGTGATGGTTTTGGACTGGCTCACACAAAGAGGCTATCTGATCTTTTCCTGGAGAGGAGCTTTCGCTCTGCTCGAGGGACAGACGTGTGAGGTTTTTTTAAGCACATCCTTTGTTCCTGAGTCTGAGGCTTTCCGGGATACTTGGCCTTGATATGCTGAAGGGCAGCATCTATCCCCTGACCTTGACTTGTCATCTGCAGAGAAGTTATCTAAAAAACCCCATCTAGTAGGTGACAGATTCATGCTGCTGAAGGGTGCCAGAATGCTCAGCAACCCCTGAGCTAGCACTGACTGTGGGGTTTTGTCCTGCCACACAAGAGGCCTGGCCTGTGCTGCTGGGTGGCTAACAGAGCAATTTGTCACCTTTTAAATCAAATTCTGAATTTATCTTCTTCCCAAAAGCTTCAGCTCTACATTTATTTAATCATCTGATTCATTATCAAAGTCTGAGCCAATTATCAATGGCTCAGTTGCCACCTGATCCCAGGTATCCATCCAACTGGGATTGCAAAGTGTTCTGCTGGAATGAGACAGAGGGAAGCTGTAGGGGCTGGAGGTGGTATCCTGCAAGGAGCTGCCTGAGATTCAGGGGGCAAGAGAAAGGATAAGAGACTGTCTTACAGGGAGCATGGAAGTAGAAGGTGTGAGTGCTCAGATGTAGCAGAACTGTGATGGCTTTGGAAACTGATTTCTCTTGGACTGTAAAATACAGGGATGGGGCTGCTAATGCTGTTTCCTGTTCCTGACCTGCTCAGGAGATAAACCAGGGATTGCAGACTCCAATCCAGCACCTTTCCCCAGTAGTAAATACACGTGGCATTACCGAGTGATGTCATGGCTGGAGCACATCCCAGCGAGGCCAAGCCTGGATCAGGTTATATCTGTCTCCAGAACACTGGCTTACTCCCAGAGGAGCATATTGCCAGTCCAAGGGCAGTGACTGAAGCCACCTCTCCCAAGGTGACCTCTCGTGCACACAGAGGGGACAGCACTCGCTTCCACCTCGAAACCACAGAGCAGCCATGGTGGTTCTGGCTGCTCCCAGGGCAAAGCTTCCCCACTCTCCCTTCTGGCATCATTTTGTGTTGGCAGCAGCGTGCACCCCCAGCCTTCTCCTTCCTGGGGCTTCATCATCTGGTTGCCTTTGAGGCACAGTGTGGGGAGGAGGAATTGCGTCAGCGCCACGGTGGCTCTGTCAATAACCCCCACAGCTCAGGACGGGTTTGTCACAGCGAGGCCTCAGCTTCAGGCTGGCAATGTCACAGGGAGAGCCCTACAGACCTGACGTGCTGCATGTTGTGGTCAGAGGGATGACCCAAACTCGGCTGGGGAGCCACCTGTGCCAGAGTGGGGACCTGTTCTACCTCACCCCCCATCCTCACACGGTTTGTCTTCCCCAAAGCTGGAGCAGAGCGTGAGGCAGGAGGAACAAAACCCCTCTGGCTGCCTCTCAAGTCCCATCTAAGCAAACCTCACTGCTCTGCTGCTAACAGGGCTGTAATTATATTGAAATGATGCAACTTTTTAAACACAGATCAGGCTTAATTAGCAACAGGTCTAATCACAGCAGGGATGACAGGGAGGTGGGACATGCCCTGAGTGAAGCAGTGGAAGGGATGTGCATGGCCAGGACAGGGGACAGATTCCTCCCCAGGCAGAGCAGCTGCTGCTGGCCCTGTCCTTACAGCCAGCGTGCCAGGAGAGGAGCCCAGGTGGCCAGCAGGAGGGCAGGAACACAAGCCAGGGGTGGGATGTGTGGCTGAAGGAGGTGCTGGTGTCTCCACAGCTGGCTGTCACCTCCCCACCATGGCACTAGCCATGTATGGATGGACCAGCCAGTATGGATTAATTGCAACCACCTTGATTTTGTGTCTCTAAATTAAGTTGTTTGATGATTAAGGCAGCGATACAAAGAGACTTCCAGGAGGGAGGAGGACGTTAACATGCTAATAGACCTTGCTGGTAGAAGGTTTAGTCAGACACATCCCAGGGGGCAGATGACAATTAACATCCTAAGAGACACTTCCAGAAAGAGGATGCTAATTCAGACCTGCTGTGAAGCGAAGATAATTATTTATTATTATTCTATGTAACCCTGCAAACTCCTCCTCAAAAATGCCTAAGATAATTTAAGTTAGAAGAGGTAAGTTAGGAGGTAAGTTAGGAGAACTAACAACACTGATGATACCTAGCAGGTGCCCTGGAGCCACCTGAGGGGAGAGACATGGACAGGAGGGAGGGAGGGAGGGAGAAAAAGCTGCAGAAATCATCCTGGTCAGCAAGACAGGAGAGGAGAAAGAAAAATAGCATCTTGAAGGCACACCAAAGGCAGCAGGCAGGAAGAATCAGACCTGCAGGCCTAGCAAACAGAATGTTACTTCAGCAGAGGAAGCTTCCTGCTCTGAAGAAATACACTGAGCAGAGACTCAGCCCACTCACTCTGCTGTGCACAACAAGTGCAAAATAAGAAGTGATTACACAAGATTTAGGATCAGGGACTTAAAATACAATGACCTTTACGATATCTGTACACTGAGAACTTAACAGGACTCATAACCTTGACACATTCTGGTGTAATGCCAGGGGCAGGAGTGTCCACCACTGCTAGAGCCACACACAAGTGCCAACAGAACAGTGTTAACTACTGGTTGCGTGGTAACTTGGTTACTGAGTTCTCAAACACATTTTTCCATGGAAGACAGATCACAGGAGCCAGCTTATCTGCCTGACAAAGAGCAAACATACAAACGTGTGTATATTTGTTCACTCATTTTCCTTCTGGGCATACTCGCTAATCTGTCACGCTCAGCTGCAGATCCTAAATGCTGTCTGCTATCAGAACTTCCTACCTTGAGCTGTCAGAAGGGGAGTTTTCCTCAGCAACAGCTGCAAAGTGAGGGAACTGGTCTCTCTCCTCTCTGTTGAATCTAGGATTGCAGGAGTTGTTCCTTCTTTACCCAGACATTACACTGAGGTAGGCCGTGACATTACGAGTGATAAAAACCCCGTGGCAGGGCTTGTTGTGCACTCACACCAGCAGATCCTACACCCCTGGTGCCAGCTCTCCCTGCCAGCCACGCCCTCACCGTGATGGCCGCTGCCTCACTCCGCTGCCTGCAGGAACCTGCTTGCTCCTCCCAGGTGATTTGTTCTCCTCCCGCCTAAACCTCCTGGGGAGGTTGCCAGGGCCTGACTGGGACGCAGGAACCGTCTGCTCCGAGAGGCTCAGCCGGAGGTTTTGTGAGGCGGGGCAGGGCAGGGCCCAGGCAGAGGTGAGGAACGGCTGCGGGATGGCGGCTGGGCGGGCCCAGGGCGGCCGAACCCGGTCTGAGGGACTCCGAACCGTGCCGGGGCCTGGCTGAGGTTCGGCAGGGCCGGGCCGGGATGCCCGTTACCATGGTAACCGCCCCGGCAGCCCCCGCGCGCAGGGGGCGTGGCCAACGGGTCGCGGCCGCCATCTTGAGGCTTGGCAGAGCCGCCGGCCCCTTTCCAAGATGGCCGCCCGCTCCTCACCGGCCGCTTCCGTACCCGCTGAGGGCCCCGGTTGCCGGCGCGGCTCTGACCCGCTGCCCCCGGCCTCCCCGCGGCGGCCTCTGGGCTCTCGGTAGCTGCCGCCGCCCCTCCGAAACCTCCGGGCGGGTCATGGCGCTGCTGCGGCTGCTGCTGCTCCGGGGACGCTGCAGGCGGTGGCCTCCCCCGCCGCCCGCCCCGGCCTGGGCCCGGGCTCTCCCGCTGCCCGCTTGCGGTCCCCTCGGCGCGGAGCGCGGCCTGCAGGTAACGGGGCGGAGCGGGGCATCGCCTCCCCGGGGGAGGGGAGGGGGGGTGCCGGTCCCACCGGGCGGGGAGGCCCCGTAGCGTCCTGTGACATCCCGGGGCCGCCACCGAGCCGAGCCCCTCCGCAGCGGCCTTCCCCGGGGGGTGGCTGTCACCTTGCTTCGTGACAGGGCTTGCCTTCAAATGGTGCAGGAATACAGGAGGGAATTTCAAGTATTTTGGGTAAATGTTTCTATTTATTAAAAAAACAAAACAACCCAAAACTCTATGTTTTCTTTAAACTGGGTTATAAACTTCATAGTCACATGGCAAGCCCAGGTACTACCATGGCTAATATTCAGGTCTCGGAGCTGCAAGCCCTGCAACTCACCCACAGTGTTTCCATGGTTAGAAATCTTCATCTTGCAGCACACACAAAGGTTAAGCAGTCACTGTCCTTTTAAATCAGTTTGGGGTTTTTTTGTGTCCTTCTTCCTCAGAGCCTTCAGTCACATAGGCTTTTCCTCCCACACCAAGCACTCAGTGGAGTCCTGGTGAAGCAGCACATCATTGGAGATCCAGTCAGGCTTTGGAATCTCTTAGGTGAGTCCTGAAAAGCAAGCAGGAGGACGAAGGGGTAGGATTATTTGCTTTGCTCCATTAAAATAAATCTCTCAACAAAGCCATGGTATTTATTTGATTGTCAAAAAATGTATATTATGTAAGGAAACTGAAGGAAACTGTCCCTACCTGCCCTGTTTCCTTGGCACAGGAATGAATCTGTGTGTTTGGGTGGATCTGGAGCTTTGTTTGCTCTCCATCTGGAGCTCCTGTGTATTTCTACCATCCTCAGCCCCCCTCTCTCACTGTCTCTTGGTAGTAACTACTCAACCCTGCTTGCCTGCAGGTAGCACTTACTGGTTTACTACTTCAAGCTCTCAAAGGAGTAACCAGAAGAATGGAGGGTTCAAGAAGAAATCTCCCCAGGAGGATGAAGGTATGTATGGGCCAAAAAGATACTTTAAAGAGACCTCTCCTTGTGAGGGGTCAGAGTGGACACCATGGAAGAGCCACCTCAGTGCTTCTGTCTCTGGGTGCTGTAAACCTGGAGCTGTAGCTCAGCCTTTCAAGATGCTTTGCCTCAGGTGATGGGATACAGAGATTTAAGGCAAATCATAAAACTGCTTATTTCTGTGTTATTTTGCCTCTTGTGCAAGTAATTTCACTGAGGTTCACTTCAGTTGGTATCAGAAGATAGAGCAGTGATATTAACTGAGTTTTGGGTTGGAGGTTTTGTTGTGGAGCATTGTGACTTGTATTAAGTAAATTCAGTTCTTTAAGCTGCATTCTGGGGTTTTTCTTATCTGTCATTTGCCTTCACTGTGGATGTGTACACTTCTAGTACAGAGGTCAGAGTTAAAATTAGATTCCTTAAAGATTTCTTAGCTGTGTTACTAATAGTACTTGATCAGAATTTGGGGTTTTTTTAATCCATCTTCATAGATAACTGTTTTTTGCACTTCTTAGATTGCCTAAGCCCCAGGCATCCTGCGGCACACAACTTCTTGAAAATGAGTTTTATCTCAGTAAATGTATTCTGGAGCCTAGGGATCTGTGTGGTGTGCCAGATTCTGTCGGGAAGTGGAGGAGTTCCCTCTCTATCCCTTAAACTTAAGGAGGTGAGGAATTTAATGATACTAATGAGGAGTGGAGGTGCAGGAGGGGAATAACTTTAGTGTACGAAACAAAAACTTTGTGTAACTTCTGCCAGGCAGTGCTCTGGTCCTTGTAGGAAGCACTCTTACCTACTAACAGTGGGTTTTCACCAGGCATTTTTCAAATAGGAGGGGATTTGTGGGTGTCCCTTCAACTCTTGGTTTTGTTGTCAACTTTCTGCTCTTTGTAGATTGACAACAGCTGCTTTCTATTTCCAAAGTGTAACATGACTCTTCTGTATAGAAAATGCTCTGCTTGTTTGAGTTGGTGCCTCCCGAGAGCTGCAGTGGCTGCAGAGCTTTCCTGGGCTGTTTGCAGACTCTCTGGTGTGGATTTTGAGCTGTGAAGTCCCACAGCTGGTGGCATGTCCTCTATCTCCAGGCCTGCTGAGGCATCAGGAGTGGCCCAGCTGAAGGTCTCAGTCTTCCATCCTGTCAGTGCTTGCAGAAGCATAACAGAAGTGATTTTCTTTATGTTACAACACTGGGTGATGCTGCAGGGGCTGGTGATGTCTTTGGAGAGTTTCTGTGGATATCTGCTCTGCTGTTTGTTTTCTAGGCCTTGGAGTGAGGGATAAACCTTAGGATGGTGGCTCCAGACTTCTGTGCTGTGAGCTGGTAGGCTCCTGGCACCATGTTTAGGTCACACATTGTTGTGTGATGTTATAAATGACAGGATAAACTTTTACTTAGTTGTCATCACATAATGTAATCACTTGGCTTTTCTTTTGTTGTGTTTAAACACAGTGGTAGAATCCTTTTGGCTTAACTGAGTTTTGATGTGAAAGCAGTCAGCTGCTGCTGATTTTCAGCCTGACTCCTGTCATTGCAGTCCCTTGAAGCAAGAGAGGTGGCATTTGAGCCATTTAACTGGGATGAAGTCTTCAATGGGATGGAAGAGAGGTTTCCTCATTAAAGGAAGCCAGAACTTCGTGGTTGGGGCCCTTGGTGCATGCAAGAATTCCCAGAGTGACTGAGCAGAGCCCCTGCAAGTATGGGAGCTGTTAAAATTGGTAAACAGTAACATGTTGTGTTCTGTGGCCTCTTTTCTCCTGTGATTAATGGATAGCTTGGCTTTGGGAGGTGGAATCTCCAGGGGAATACTTGTCTCTGCAGTAATTATTAAAAAGAACTCTTCAAACTGTCACTGCAGCCCTTGCAAGATTTTAATCAGAGAGTTCAGATTTGGGGTTAATGGCAAATCATTGCTTCATGGAGGCTTTTTGAGAGTGAAAAGCTGGAAGCATTCCCACAGCTGTTGCCTGCAAGTGTCACATCCAGTTACTGGTTCTCATTTACTGAATATTGTGGGGCAGCTTCTGGTGCAGTATGGATGTGGTACTGTAAAGATAGTCATGCTTTACATAGGCTTAGAAACAGGTTGATTTTGTCCTTAATTAAAAACAGAGTAGAGAAAAGCTTTGCGTTGCCTTCTAGCTTCCTAGAAATGTTTAATTCCTGACATTTTTCATCTGTAGATTAAAGATCCTAAGCAAATCAAATTCCTAGAAGCTGGAGAAGTTGTTTGCATCAACGTATCCAGTGGCCAGCTCTTACCTTGTGCTGGTAGCCTCATTGTGTGCTTTAGAACATCATCCATGCACCCTCACTTTGTCTGAAATTCAGTACAGAAAAGTGCATCAGCAGTGGTTGCCTCTGGCATCTCCAATCTGCCTTTCTGTCAGTGCTCATGCTGGAGCTGCTCCTTTTCTCTGTAGCTGCTTTTTTTTTTTTTTTTTAAAAGAACTTGTTCAGCTTTTCAGGATATTGCTCAAACTAAGCACTGTCTAAGTACCATATTTTAATTTGCTTTAATAATACTCTAGTGGATGTCACCCTGCAGCTTTGTGATGAATTGCTTTGTTCTAATAAAGCTGGATCTAGCAGATAACAGGGGAGTGAGGAGATGGCATCGAAGAACAAAGTGGCTGGGCTGGACACAGTGTCTGAGCTTGTCACTCTTGTGAAATTACCACCTTATCTGCAAAGCTGCATTGTTTCTATTTAGGAACAAGCCCTTCCTGTTAAACGTGGAGCAGAACTAGGAAACGAGTGAAAAATGATGCTGCCTGTCTGAAGGACAGAGTACTTTTTTTAGCATGCCACTGGGTCATATGTTTGTCCCTTGGTTTTGTTGCAGTGTGTGTAGGGTCTAATTGGTGCCTCGTGATAAATGCTGGTGTCAGGGCACTCGTTAGGAATTTGCAAATAAATCGAATCTGGGCTGCAGCAGGCAGATGCACTGGCAGGCCAGTGGTGCAGAATTAATTTATTTCTGGGTGTAGAATAGTATTTATGTATGCTGTGCTGCTGGCAATGTGAAATTGCAGATCAAGAACAAGTGCTAAATTATATATCAAGAACATCCACGCATCACTGGGAAGAGGAGGAGATATTTGTTGTCATCTTCACAGCTCAAACACCAGTGAGCAGCTGACACTGAATTGTGCTGTGGCAGTCCTTTGCAGACCACAGTATTTTAAATTTTCCTACACAATGCAAAAATATGTTTACAGGCTGAAAAAAGGTGTGGTGGCAAATAGTTGAAGCCATCCATCCCTTCTCCTCACTTCACACTGTCTGCTTTCACACAGTCAATAAGATCTGGAGGTGAGGGGCTTGCTTTGGCTCACTGAGGCTTCAGTTCCTCTTCTCACCGAGGTGACAATTAAAGAGATGATCCTCCATCCTTTTCTCTCTGTTCTGTGTCCACAATGCCTCACCACATGGCTTTGGGGGCATTGGGGAGCAGCTGAATTAGCTGCAGCAACATGATGCAGGCAGACTTATTGCAGCCTAGCAGGATGCATAATTTGCCTCCTTTCAGACAGCTGTTTCCATCTGAGTGCTTGTGTTTTCCTAACCAGGCTTTCAACCAGATGCTGTTTCATATGTGCAGCTGAGGCCCTGTGGTCTTGAGAGTCTAGAAGCCAGAAAGGTCATGCAGAACAAAAAAACTGTCTCACTTGGGTAACCTCAGGCAAGTCACACAACCTCCTTTGTGAGCCAAGGCAGAAAGTTGCCTGTGCAATGCAGGTTAGGTCTGCTTCTGGGTCTAGTCCTGCAGGAGAGACCAAACATGCAACAAAAGAAACCCCAAAAGGCACCAATGTGTTAATCTTTATCATGTTATTGTCTTTCTTTGGGTCAAAAAGCTCAGCAGTTACATGCTTATATCTTCATTTTTCTCTCTGACCTCTTTTTTTTTTGTTGTTCCGTTTTGTTCTACAGAGGAGGAGAAACGCAGGAAAAAGGAAAACCAGATGCATCTGGAACGCTTACGGGCACTCCTCATCATCACTTTCATTGTGCTGATGTTCAGATTCATGGTCAGTGACAACAGAGAAGGGACCAGCATCTCCTGGAACTACTTTGTGAATGAGATGCTGGCAAAGGGGGAGGTCCAGAGGATTGAAGTGATGCCAGAGAGTGATATTGTGGAAGTTTATCTGCACCCGGGAGGAACTCCACATGGACAAGTTGTGAGTGACTTTCTGCAGTTGGGATGAAAGATCTTAGATGATGTTCAGGGGGCTTCTGATCTTAGATCTTAGATGCTCAGGGGGCTTCTGTTAACCCATATCGGCCTGGGAGCTGAGACTTTTGTATTGTAAACATAATGAGTAGTGGCCTGGAAGAAAAGATTAGGGATATCTAAAATACTTTAAAAAAGTCTGATGCATGACAAGGTGTCTAGAAGACTGTAAACTCTTATTACTAGATCTTGTTTCCAGAATTTTATCCAACTTGAGTTTTAGTTTCAGATGTTCTGTCAAACACCATCCAGCATCCTTCTTAACCATTCCAAAATGGAAGCAAAGGAGTTTGATCACATGCTTACTTCCAGGAGTTGCCACTAAGAGTCATTATAGACTGACTTGAAAGGTTAAAGTGCTGTTCTTGGACACATCCCACTTTGTTCAGTGCCTAATGACCCATTTGCAAACTGCTGAATGAAATTAATTTCTAACAGAGATAGAGAATCAAGATCCAAGGAGTCTGAGTGGAGCACAAGACATCTTCTCCCCAATCATGTCATTTTCCTTTTATATTACAAACTTTTGTCTGAGCCCAAGGTATTGGTATAACTGGGTTTGTAATGGTAACTCCATCCTTCAGCTTGCCTACAGAGTTGTTGCATCTCTGTTTCTAGAGAGCAGAGACTTAATTCTTGACTTTTATGCTTCTGTGAGGTGCTGAGAAGACTGCAGGTGTTCCTGAGTTCCTTTGGAGCCCCAGTGTTGGTTACCTGGTCATGAGTCCATTGTTGCAGCATCAAGAGATCCAACACAAGGCTGACTTTTCTGTCACTTTCCCATGCTGTGCACTACTTCTGCTCATTGCTGTCCTGATATGTTGCTTTTGGTTTCATGTCCCCAGAACGTGACCCTCTTGTACACAATGCGGGTGGCAAACATTGACAAATTTGAAGAGAAGCTGAGAGCTGTGGAGGACGAGCTGAATATTGATGAGAGAGAGAGAATCCCTGTTTCCTACAAACATCCTGGCTTTTACGGAAAGTATGGAACAAGTTTGTGCTCGCTGTCATTCTTGTTTTGGTGACAACACCCCTCAGTTGGAGAGAAAAGTCCCTTTCATCCAAATGTTATTGTATAAATGTAGAACAAAGAAGTGGTCTCAGTTTCAGAGTGCTGACTCCATCTTTCAGAAATATTAATGCAGACCTGCAGCATGCCTGCTTCAAAGGCAAGGACCCAAGGAGCTTATTTTGAACTGCAGCATGCAGCAGACAAAAATGTTTCAGGTCGGTGTCAGGAAGTCCAAGGAAGGCTTTTGTCATTTGGAGTGGGTTCTTGCACAGCTGAGCACTTTCTGGCCTTGTAATCAATTATTCAAGTGCAGAGTGGGATAGAAGTCCAGACACAAGAAGTGGTGTTACAGCCAGGTCTGTGCAGAATGCAGCAAGCTTTCCCTGGTTAAAAGGCTTCGAGGAAGGGCTGTGGTCTGTACAAATAAACACCTAGGCTTGGCCTGCTTCTCCAGCAGCTGTAGATCAGAGGACATTCTGCACTGGTGCTTGCTCCAGCTGTGAGCCACATACTGAGCAGAGCAGTAATCTCACCGAGAGGAGTACTTCTATTAGCCTTGCAGCCCTTTTCTGTTACCTGAAACCAAGATCCTGTGCTTGAAAAGAAAACAAAGCTCAGAGCTTTTA
The DNA here is from genome assembly GCA_023637945.1 of Phaethornis superciliosus. Lineage (NCBI taxonomy): Eukaryota > Metazoa > Chordata > Aves > Apodiformes > Trochilidae > Phaethornis > Phaethornis superciliosus. The sequence continues at coordinate 1,202,783 of JAJQWJ010000014.1, read as the reverse complement.
ATTCTGAAATGAGTTGTGGTGAGGGAGAAGAGGGAAGGTCTGTCAAAAGACTGTAGAGCACTGGCTAGGCTTTATTCTGTGCTTTCACCCAATGTAATAATATTCTGTGATCATTTGCTCCCATGGTTTATTTGTCTTGCTGCTAAAACTGGCAGTTTCTTCTTTTTTTTTTTTTGCAAAGCAGAATTTATGGGGTCCAGAGTACACAGCAGAGCTGTGAAGCCCACTCACTGGGCTGTCACACAAGTCCATTTCCATCCCTCCTGGCTGTTATGCTGGCTCAGAAAGCTGCTTTCCATAAGTCTGGGGAGAGGCTCCAGCGTTTGCAGAGCTCTCAAACAAGCTGCTTATTCTACAGTACTAACAGATGCAGTGCAGAGCACCTGTCTGCTTAGCTAAGAACTCCTGATTCCAGGCAACAGATAGCATCACACCACTAGAATTATCTGCCTGGTCACCTACTCGTGCTCCATGCAGAGTGAAGGTGGAAATCATCTCCTTTTAGTAGCTCGTGGGGTTTGGAGCACAGTGTCTGTTCTGCTGGAGGTGTGGGGATGGCCAGTGTGTGTGATTCTTCCTCCCAGACACCTTAGCAAAATGTGAAACAAATGTTCTATTTGTATACTAGTAGATACCTGGACTAGATTTTGTCTAGTTACTTGTCCTCTGAACAATATTTGCATATTTTTAATACATGGTTTATCTGAAGATAAACATTTTTAATTAATCATGCCATACGAGACCTTTAGTTGAAATTCAGACCTTGCCAGTTTTTTCAAACGTGTGTAACAGGAAGAGTAGACTGAACAGTTAGTCAGCCACAAACACAAGCTGCTTCCCCTGCCCCTGAAAATAAATCATTTTTTTAAGGGATGTGACAGAGTCTGAAGTCTCTCCAGAGGCTTGCTAAATGTCTGGAGCTCACAGTCTCAGTCTGGAGTCTGAACCTGGGAGGTGCAGAGCACTCAGGTTCAGTTTACTGTGAGATGTGGGCACTTCATGTGTTTCAGAATTAAATACAGTTGACAAACTGAAGGTGACTTTCAGTTTCCAGTGTTGCCTAGGATCTCTCACCGAGAAGAAAGAAATGGAGCTGTGTGTATTATAGCACTTGCTGGTCCCTTTGCTTTAGTAAATCACCTCTCTGTGAGAGCTGGAACCCACGTTCCTGGTTTAAAGATAAGACACAAGTGTGGAGAGACCACGTGGTTTCACAGGCTTGTGAAGCAGAACAGGCTCCCACAATTCCCAGCCTGACATCTTTTTCCATCCTTTGTGTAGAGCTCACAGAATATTTGCCCTCAGTGTGTTTGTCTTGTAACTGTGTTCAACCCAGAGTGCCATCTCTGCTCCACATCTCCCTCCCAATGTCTTTGGTATGGCAAAGGGTCCAGAAAATTGGTGATGTTGGTTGCTCTGGCCCTTCCTTCTGTCATAAAGGACTTGGAGATGTGACCAGGGAGGGCTGACCAGGATAGGTAGAGCAGCCTTTTGACAGGAGACCCACAGTAGGATTTCTGCTAGGATTAGGGGAGTTGGAATCTCTGGTGGTGCTGGACACATCCTCTGCAGTGAGCTGTCTCTGGATGGTCTGCCAGCCCCACCGGATTCTGCTCTGGGTGTGATTTGACTGCCTGAAGGTCCTGTTTGTTTTATAAGTAGGAATGCCTCTGAGGGGGATAGTGAGGTCAAATTTCTTCCACAGCTGTAAGCAGTGTTTGCCAGTGTCCTCTGTTTAACTTTTTAGGTTATGTAATTGCTGGGCTTTTGGGTTTTATATATACATAAAAAAAACCTCTGTAAAGATTCCATTTTCTTACTCACGTCTGCCAATTGCTGTACCCATAACCGAAATGTCAGGGCCTTTAGAAACACTGAAAATAGTCACATTGAGTAATATTTACCAAGCTGTGGCTTAGCAGTTCCATTTGTACCTGTCCTGCTTTTGTCCTTTCAGTGATATCATTTCCCTGATCGTGACCCTGGTGGCTGTGTCCATGCTGTGGAGCATCTTCCGCCTCATCAGGGTGGCGGGCCGGGCCGGAGGCTTCAACGCCTTTGTGAGTAGCCTGGATCTTGGTGTTGTTCTGTGGGTAGTCTTGTCTTCTGCTGGCTTAATCTCCCCCTAAAGTCGATGCAGAATGAGAACTAACTGCTGCCAAGGACTCTTCCTTCAGGCTTGACACATCTTGCATCTTTTCCTGTCCTGATGGTACAGTAACCGGCCTGAGCTGAGGCCCTTTCTTCCCCCATGGCAGGAAGGGCTGAGCTCAGGGAATTTGCAGTCCAGTTTTGCTCTGTGATTTTCAAAGCCTGCTAATGAGTTGCAGCTGCAGATGGTGTTTTTCCCTGGGTCCTGCCAATATGCCTCCCATACAGCCAGAAGTAGGAATTGCTGCTTTCTGCAAAACTAGTTCTCAATTTATAAAATATGTTCAGATTCTGGATCTCATTATGTGTTGGCCTGTTCCGCTCATGCCACATGCCTCACTTGCAACATCATTGAAATCTCCCCCTCCCCTCTCCCACCCTTGTCTGGGTCAGCTGTAGAAATCAGCCTGGGGTGCACTGCCACTGACTGCAGGGATCTGGGGGTGAAATACGGCGAGTTCAGTCTCTTGTTAGATTTCCCACTCAGTCTCTACTGCAGTTCTCTTCTGGCTGTGGGATTCTCCTTACACAAAGGGATGCAGCTGCCTAGAGGAGAAGAGTGTTGTAAAGAAGCACTGAGTAATGAGGGCCTTGAGGACTGTGTGCTGTCCTTGCATAAGTGGGGACAGCCA